>NWSH02000519.1:7811874-7854747 GCA_002382865.2 Heliothis virescens | reverse complement strand
TTTTCAAAATTGCTTACGCAATTTCAGTGTGCGTAATTTGGCAAGGGTGTTAGTGGCCTAAATTATTTGAAAGCTTACTTTTAATGCACTATTGGATAAATTAATTGACTTGATAAAATCCAAGGCCGACGGATATAGGGAAATCAAAAATAGTGTATGCGCACCTAGGTCGAATTATTTAAGCTTTGAAATGAAAATTCTCAAGTGATTGGAGCTCGGTATGCAGGACCAATTAATATGGAATGTTTTTATTTAAATGAGCGTCGTGGAGTAGCTTGTGATACAGTTCCAACGATTTTTACGACTATTATTGCTTGCTTTGTTGAAATTAAACTAAGGTCTCAATATATTTGTGTAACCTTACTTAATATTTACAACTTCAGTCTCTATTTATAGAAAAGATAAGGAAGCATTGAATACTACCTATAATTCAATCGATTGTACTAAGCAATTAAAAAGAAATAAAATAAGGACTCTAAAAAAACTTCGGCCGAATCGGAAACTCCATTGGAACAATAATAATATAGTGTCAGTGGTAAAGTGGAACAAGGAACTCTCGTAGTGGCGACTGGTACGTTGAACCTCCCGGGGCGCCTGTGTGTGTGCACGCACACTCCCGCACCACGTGCATACACGCCGCCCGACACTGTACACACGTCAGCTGCGTGCGTCTGTGTGCGTCTAATGAACGTGTGTAAGTACTTTAATCTGATTCATGGCGCGATACGTAGGTAAGGCGCATGATGTTTTAGCAGCACGCGTTACGTTTTATAATTTCCTAATTTATGCCGATACTCATAAAGTTCACATTACAGTAACATGCCAATAGTTCGATACGCGTACATGTTATTTTACAGAAAACAAATTCTCGCCTGATCTGTATAGGAATGATTAAGTTGTTACAAATACTCGCGGTATTGGTATCTAAGGTAATGTTGATGGGGAGGACTCGCAGCTCGCCGCGCATGCGCACAGCACACCACAGCCGCCCGAAGGCACTCACTTGTACTTCGTCGACGCATAAACAAGATTTATGTCGCTGTAACTCCGAACTCGCATATTTATTAAAGGGAAGCATGTTCTGACTTAGGACTGCAATAATTTTCTATTATTAATACTGCATTAGCGTATAAGACACTCATATCTAATATTCCCTTGCGAACGATTTATCCAATATCTTGGTTCTTACTTCCTTAATTTGTTTTCATTTATGATTATTTGATGCAGTAGGCTTTACTGGACTTAATTTTGCAGTTAAATGTTTTATGGCCTCTAATAATGGTGTAATGGTTCTTACAGATGAAGTGGTAACTAGTAATGTATGCATATTTGTGTCATTATGAATTTTATAGAGGTTGTGCGACTTCCTTGTACCACGTGCTGTTGACACGTCTCAGCGTCATAACATTGTCTTGCGCAGCGGTACTAGTCACCTGTAAGCTGTTACAATTGAAAATTGACCATATTACTGATCCCAGTACAACAGCAGGCCACGGTACCCGAATCTGTCAAATTTTACCAATCGAACATTAACCTACCACTAATGTGATAAGGTTGAAAATCTATTGCAGAAATTTGACAGATTGTGGTAACTTGATGTATATAGACTACAATCTAGTCGTGGTATGTAAATAACATAAAATATGTGCCGAACTGCAGCAGTAGTTGAGGGGAACAAGTGTCGTGTGTTGGTACCGAAGTGGCAGTAAACTAGTGGAGCATGTTCGTTGATAGCCGCTCGGCGCTCGCTGGCGATTGCGACAGCTCCACGATCAGCCGCGTGATCGTCCTTGCTCGTTGCTCAACGCTCGATAAGTGCACGATATTAGCGCCATCTTAAAAGCTTTCCACTGACTAAATATTTTTTTTTATGAGAACAAAAAGTAATTAAAGAGGTTGTTACTGTTTTAGTGCTGGCCGGCGCGGCTGTATCGCCTCTAGTTCTACCGACCTTTACTGGTTCGGGTTTCGAAACTTGTACTACTAAAGGTTCTAAAAATAGCTCGCAACAAGTTGCACGGATTTTCTAAGTGTTGCTTATTTTTAGTGGCACCTGATATGAAATTCCTAACAAGTATAGGTATATCGATAAATTCAATAAATACTAGAAAATTTACAACTTTTTTTTATCTATTCAAAGACCGATTCCTGATTCCATTCTATTGTGAGTTCTTTAATGCTAAATGCTGGAAAATCTCAACTGTAAAAAGAATAATAAGAACAAAAAAATCCTATCTTTTCCAATATCAAAATCCATTATGATCGCGACTATTGTTGTTTTTCATGGCATCGGTTTCGAGTTATTTCTTTGAGGCCGTGTGCACAATGTAGGTCGTCTATATAATTGTGTCGTGTGGTGTGTCTGCATCAAATAGGATTGTGAGTAACAAAGGATGTTGCGTAAGGCCGCATTGCTATTTATTGATAAATGTCATTAGTGACGTCAGTGGTGTGGTATCAGGGGCTTGTGGGGTAAATATCAATCATACAAGACGTTTGACTTGTGAGAATATTTGCGCATCGCTTCAGCCAGTCTATACGTTTTTCCTTCCCCCATTAAAACGTACATCACATCAAGTTACCACAATCCGACAAATTTCTGCAATAGATTTTCACCCTTATCACAGTAGTGGAAGGTTAATGGTCAATTGGTAAAATTTGACGGATTCGGTTAACTTGACCTGCTGTCGTCTGTACAAAGAGTACAAATCTAATCAAACATGTTAATTAAATAATTAAGTAAGGGTATAATTTTGGTTTTGCTATTTGGTAGTATAGTTCAGTAATTTGTCATTGACTGCAGTGGAACAGTGTTGAACTATAATTATAAAACAACGAATGTACTCGTAATTAGTGCAATTGAATTGAAATTAATTTTCGATTCCATTGCCACTTAACCAAGGTAACGTGTTTTGTAGTATAGCGAATATAATAACCGTCATAGTTAAGTTTCATCAGCGTATTGTTACAAGTGCTAATTATGTTCTATTATTCTATCTATTTAGAAAAAAGAGTGTGATGCAGTAAGATAAGATGTTGCTACGTTGTAACATTTGGTAGTAAAATCAATACCGTTTTGATACGCCATAGTAATCACCCTGGTTCAATATTTCGAAAGTTCTGTGCACCAGCATGACTTAACTAACATATTAAGGTATTTCTCGAAGCACCACCGTTTTGAAACGCACCTAATGAAGCGCAGCTTTATTATTTCTGTCAAATTTTACCAATCGAACAATAACCTTCCACTATTGCGTTAAGGTTGAAAATCTATTGAAGAAATTTGACAGAATGATGTAGGTTTATGTGGGCTGGGGGATTGTTCGTAAGAGTTATCGCGGTCTAGGTACACAAAGGGTTCCCGAAGGAACACGGTGGGTTTTGATCAGTAAAAGTCTGACTCTCCCTCACGCTGTCACCCAATGCGAGAGGGATTATTTGATGATTTCCCATCGATTAAAAACATGGTAGGTTTGTGTGCTAGCGTCTGTATATAGCATACCCGTTTATCTGTGATCACGGTCGGTGCAATTCGGCCGAAACGTAGGGAGAAAAGAGGTATCGTAAACCTTTATAATTTCATCGCGAGTAAGACCCGTCTAATATATGTGTATATAGCCTAACGTCAGTAGTAAGTTACGTGATAAAATGTACTGTAATGTGACAATAGCTGGGGGTCGCGCGGTCTCGTGCCCATTCTGTTTCATTCAGTCATTCATTTAGCCATACTTGTCTGTTAATTACAAGTTCAATAGCATTTGCTTTCAATACTATTCTATTCATAAGGCTGAATAAAAGTATGCTAATTAATCGGCTAGTGTCAACTGTAAAAGGCTTATGTATACAGTATCTAAATTGTTGAACTTTTATATTGCAGTCGACATTTTTTCGCTAAATCGATTTCCTTCGAATACAAAATAAAAACATATAAAATACAGTAAGTACAAATGCATTTGGACCAACAATAATCGCAGATTACTATAGGTACTACAATATAACGTGACACAAATGTGCTCCACGAAGCCCCGAGGCACCAATATATTCTGAACCATTACATCCGATAATTTATTTATTCTGATACATTTTCTTATCAGTGTAAGCTAAGTTTTATCTTGTGTGCAATAAACAGAGAACATGACACGTATACAATGCGTTCAACTTATTAGTATCAAGGAATTCCAAATAGTCCAGATATTTCTAATAGGATTCATAATAGACATGCAGGCGTCGCCGTCGGCTCGCTGCAAGTCGCTTAACTTGAATGTTAATCTGTCCACGTTTTTATAAATAACTAAAACTAATTTGCTCTATATAAAGGTATCTGTTAATATCGCTACTTCATATTTGAGGTAGGTATATTTATCTTACAAATTCCGTAATATCCGTTAGGACTAATCTAATGCACTCACACACGTGAGCGGTGCACACATACACAGCTAGGTTACTAACACAGGGAAGCACACGTGCACAGTGGTGGCAGCGCGGAACGAGTTCAGACCGACCTGCTGCGCCCGCGCAAGAAAGAACTCAGCCAAGGACGCCGGCGTAACGGTCCGTGTGCGGCGAGCGCGGGGGGCGGGGCACGGGGCCGCGGGTCGGGGGGAGGGGGAGCGGGGGCGGGGAAGACGTGCCCGGTCCCGCTAGGCGCGCGCGCACCCGCGGGACGCACGGGACCTGATTCATGCTCACGTTACGTCATCACTTCATAACTGTTTGTCTAATTAATTAAAAACTAATCATGTAACAACTGACTGATAAAATTAAGGTCAAAAGAAATTACTTAACATTAATTAATTAACCATACTGTCTTCCACTTACAAGATTCCTGTTAGAAAAAATATTTGTAAATGCATTGCTGCAATGCTGCTTCACTGATTAATGTCTCTAAACATCGATAATAATTTGTTAACATCAATAAACATGGTGGCTTGACACAACATTTGAGATTATGATAGACGTGTCCTAAATGAAGCATATTTCTTAAGAAAATCCAATTTTAAGTTCCTTCGCTCGGCCATCGACCCTAAAAACCTTATTTTCTTACTCGCTCACCCTCGTGTATTCCGATAGTCGCGTCTCACAGTCACGAAAACCGCTGTTCTGTCTTTATTTTGTTCCATTACAGCCAAGAACAATGACTATTCGTCGATAGGACTGTGTTCTTATATCTATTCTTTTCCGACACACGACCAGTGGGCCAGGGGCGAGCGAGACGACTAGCTTTCTGAAGCGTGCAGCCTCTGCTAAATGTTTCGAATTCCTATTGGGCCGCCGAGAGCTTAAAGATGGCCACTCGAAGACCGTTTTCTCGTTACGATAACCTAATTTTATTCCATTACGTCGGTAGTCGTTCTGCTTAAATTTCAATAAGGCAACTCCATTAAGTTCGAATGTCAGGAGGTAATGCGAGTAAAAAGACAGCGACCTCGCGGGCGTATGTTCGCACGCTGCGCCCGCGCCCCCCGCCCCTCGCCTCCGCCCCGGCCGCGCCCGCGCGCCCACAGCCTCCGCGAGCGCGCTTGTCCCGAGCGGGTGATTCAACTGTGTTTGTTCGGAAATGTCGAAGGTTTGCCGGACGTCAACAGACACGGAACTACCTTCAGCTTGAGCGTGTTTCCAGGTATCATTTTAATTTTATCTATCTAGAGCACCGATAGATTTATGCGGTACGAAAGAGTGCTCGACTACAATGTTTAGTACCTTAATAGAGCTGCATTACTGAATATAGCAGAGTGTTATCTACAAGTCATTCCAAATTGTACAACATTATAATGCCACTGTGCACTGTATCGACAGCAATGTCGTTTGTTGGCTAACAATATAAAAGACATCAACGCGCTGTGAGCCTTTAGTGGAAAATTATGCGTGCTACAATTCTCGGTAGTGTTTTTATTGAAGTACTATTATGTAAAGAGTCAGTTCATTTGAATAGGCAAACAGAAGTAGTCTCAACATGTTTAATAAGAATGACACATAAAATTAGATACTAATAAAATATGCACATTTTTTACAAGCCTAAAGAGACTACAAACATTATCAAGTTAATTGCCAAGCCATAATTTTGTTAAGTGATCGACTATCCAAATATATTTAAGAACAATATTTGCATACGCTACTATATTCGTCGTATGTATATTCGGTAAGCGCCGGCGTCACGCCGCCCGACAACATGACACCTCACTATACATATAAAAACTTTTGTACACGTGTATACTAAAGGTATATGTCTCCTTTTGTCATTGATATTTTCCGCGTTTAATCATGTCACGGATTATGCTAGAATCCTGTTCAAGTTTTTGTAGATATTATTGTGGTTCCAGTTTGACCGCTAGCGTGGCACGCTACGCGATACAGCCGATAGCGTTTCTCGTGCCACGTGGAGCTCACGCCTTATCATCATAATGTTTAGCGATTCCTATCCGAAATCCTAATAATACAATTAACCTTTGATTAGATGAATAAATCAGATTTTATTTGCAAATTATAAAATACCAAATTAAAGAAACTTGAAAACAACATGACAGAATGTTCGTTCACTGTCAATGAATTCAAAAGGTTTATCTCGTGGAGGTCGAAGGGTATTTGACCTCTTTGTACTGGACATTACACTCGGAACATACACTTGTTTAAATATAGCTAAATTCATGGAAATATATTTTCAAGGTAACTCAAACTCTTTTTTATCACTATTAAATGTAACTTACTTAATAAACAGACACTGTTTTCGCAGTTGTTCTTGTTCATCGAATTCTTTTATGGATCGATGAAAAACTTTTATTATCTTTCAGTACATTAGCTGCTAGTAATTAACAAAACGTTTTAATGTAAAGTTAGTAAAATGGGTAGCTAACTAAATTGATCGGCTTCTGAATGGCTCCGTTTTTATTTACACGCACTGAATGCCAACGATGCGCACGCGACGAACTATATATAGTTCGCGTTACGAAGCAATTATGCTGATTTGAAAAAAATACATATTAATTTTATATTTAAATGTCACTTAGTTCATTATACATAATTATAATTAGAACAACTTAGATAAATATGCTGATTAGAATCTGGGCAATTAATAAAACGTTGACATTTTTTTTAACAATCTATATTACAAGTTAAAATGACGTAAAAACAGATAACCTGTAAGATTCCTCTAGAACTATTTCCCACACATAGTCACTATAATTTAAGTTAAGTAATCTAGAGCAATCGATTCATTTCGGTAATAGACTAATGGTTATTTCATAAATGTCTCTGAAGATTCCACACACGTTCTCAATATCTGTCTGTTATTGGCTTATTAGAGACTAGCTTCCGCCAGCGGTTTCACCCGCTTTCCCGTGGGAACTACTGCGCGCACCCGGATAAAAAGTAGCCTATAGCCTTCCTCGATAAATGGGCTATCTAACACTGAAATAATTTTTCAAATCGAACCAGTAGTTCCCGAGATTAGCGCGTTCAAACAAACAAACATACAAACAAACTCTTCAGCTTTATAATATTAGTATAGATAGGAATTTGACATTACTTGTATTGAGCTAATGTCAAAATTATATCACTAGTATGCAAATCAACTGATGATGGGTCGAAAATTGGATTGACCACTATATGATTAATTCGTTTTCATTTTACAACTATTGGAAGCCTTGATAGAGTCATTTATAATAATTAAAAATGCTATCTTAACCTGTGATAACCAGTGTAGAACATTTATATCTATGTTATGGAGTTATAAAGCTACGTTCAGCAGATCTTAGAGCTTCGCAATAACGCTTCTTTAATTACCGTCGAGATTGGATGGCCGGCTATTCTGTTTTTTTAATAACAAGATACTAGCTGGGCTAGTAGGAAAACCCATGGCAACATTGTAGGTCAGTTTTTTACCATCGCAATATACCGAGTTTCTTTTCATTAAATAACACTTTGGGTGAAATCAAAGTCGGAATCCAATTAAAATGTAGAAGTTGCGGTTATGGGTACAAAAACACATCTATTATCATCCCATAATAGCGTGTCGTAAACTAAACCATGGTGTTTGGGAGAAGAACAGTTTTCGATATGACTTCCAATATCTCATGTAATATTGATGAATTCTACTTATTTTGTAATGTTAATTTTTCTAACGACATCGACACGGTAAGTTCTATTTTATCTTCACCGTCGTCACAAATTAACATTTCAAATAAGCTCAAAACATCAATATTGCATGAGGCGGGCTCTAGGACCTAACCTAAGATAATGTTGACTTCTATGTGGCGAAGCGATTCATCTCACACGTGAAAGTACATATAATTTATGTGTTTTACCTAATAATTATGGTAAATAACCATATTGCTATAAAGTTTCTTGTCGTAAGAACTTTGCGGTTGCTAATTTACAAAACACATTTAATTCATGCGTTGCGCTGAGGAAATGGAGGAAGCTAATCTATCGTTTGTACATTTACAGTTCTATTATAACTATTCATTCACTAAAATTACCTCTCAAAATTATAATATGAAAACATACTCCGTTCTGTTATTTTTTTAATTTATTGCGAGAACTTTTTTTATTGTAATATAAATCAAATTAATAGCCATGACAGCAATAAGTAAATTATGTCATTCGGTACGTACTTAATTAATAGAGCTATTTATTGATGGCGTTAGTCTAGTCCTATCATCAGTATCCAGGTTAAGTGGGGCGTGTTTTCAATTTCTCGCATCTCAGGTCGGGGTCATTCGCTCGCACGTTTTAGACCACATCGCGTCTTGTTCAATCAATTTGTTTATATCGACCACTTTAGCAATAGGATCACGATTGTACTGCACAGAGCACTCAAACAGAATACGTCGATATTACACTAATATACATAAATGTATGACATTAGAAAGTTGGTCTTGTTGTGCCCTAATTTTGAAATTCTGATGCCTATCTCTGCATTGTTTTGTAAATTTTTAAGTTGTTTTTCTTTGGCTTGGAATGCTAAACGTTTGGCATTCCAAACTAAAGTTTAGTTGTAACTCCATATATACGTGAAATACGTAATAAATTCTTTATTTATTTTTTGAATAATGCGGACATAAACACTAAACACGTTTACTTAACGTCCCAAAACACAAACATGAATAAACGTGTACGTGTATAAGATAAACTGCACTGGGTTTTAAGGAAAAATAATGTTTTCAAATTCAAGCAAACTAAAATTATGTTGTATGTGATACAGACCAAGTTTCTATATCGATATTCGTTATAGATTAAATATATCTTCTTCCTCTCGAGTTTCTAATCGTATAAGTCGTAAGCTTTTAATACAAAGGTTTCATCAAAAGCAGTAGTTAATGCTTCAATAAACTGTTAATTGCAGTTTTATAATAGCATTGACTAAGTGCCGTTTTCGTCTCGAACGCTCAAGATTTTTCAGTGTTGTAAAGTTTGCTTACGATTCTTAATATGACGCCATAAAAGATAAGATTACAGAGAAAGTTCCTGCAAAATTAGTTCAGTCTCGTTATTAATTACCACCTCCCACCCACATCCTGGTTGGCAGGACTTTGTGTTGACTCTTTTTATTGAAGTACATGTTATATTTTTCGCTTTTTTATTTAGATTTTTTATTAGACCTCGTTTCTTTGAACTCTAAATTGGCAAGTCTAATTCTCAGACTTTTGTGCGACCTTTTGGTAAAACCTATGACGAAGTTTTGATTCTNGGAATTTGACATTACTTGTATTGAGCTAATGTCAAAATTATATCACTAGTATGCAAATCAACTGATGATGGGTCGAAAATTGGATTGACCACTATATGATTAATTCGTTTTCATTTTACAACTATTGGAAGCCTTGATAGAGTCATTTATAATAATTAAAAATGCTATCTTAACCTGTGATAACCAGTGTAGAACATTTATATCTATGTTATGGAGTTATAAAGCTACGTTCAGCAGATCTTAGAGCTTCGCAATAACGCTTCTTTAATTACCGTCGAGATTGGATGGCCGGCTATTCTGTTTTTTTAATAACAAGATACTAGCTGGGCTAGTAGGAAAACCCATGGCAACATTGTAGGTCAGTTTTTTACCATCGCAATATACCGAGTTTCTTTTCATTAAATAACACTTTGGGTGAAATCAAAGTCGGAATCCAATTAAAATGTAGAAGTTGCGGTTATGGGTACAAAAACACATCTATTATCATCCCATAATAGCGTGTCGTAAACTAAACCATGGTGTTTGGGAGAAGAACAGTTTTCGATATGACTTCCAATATCTCATGTAATATTGATGAATTCTACTTATTTTGTAATGTTAATTTTTCTAACGACATCGACACGGTAAGTTCTATTTTATCTTCACCGTCGTCACAAATTAACATTTCAAATAAGCTCAAAACATCAATATTGCATGAGGCGGGCTCTAGGACCTAACCTAAGATAATGTTGACTTCTATGTGGCGAAGCGATTCATCTCACACGTGAAAGTACATATAATTTATGTGTTTTACCTAATAATTATGGTAAATAACCATATTGCTATAAAGTTTCTTGTCGTAAGAACTTTGCGGTTGCTAATTTACAAAACACATTTAATTCATGCGTTGCGCTGAGGAAATGGAGGAAGCTAATCTATCGTTTGTACATTTACAGTTCTATTATAACTATTCATTCACTAAAATTACCTCTCAAAATTATAATATGAAAACATACTCCGTTCTGTTATTTTTTTAATTTATTGCGAGAACTTTTTTTATTGTAATATAAATCAAATTAATAGCCATGACAGCAATAAGTAAATTATGTCATTCGGTACGTACTTAATTAATAGAGCTATTTATTGATGGCGTTAGTCTAGTCCTATCATCAGTATCCAGGTTAAGTGGGGCGTGTTTTCAATTTCTCGCATCTCAGGTCGGGGTCATTCGCTCGCACGTTTTAGACCACATCGCGTCTTGTTCAATCAATTTGTTTATATCGACCACTTTAGCAATAGGATCACGATTGTACTGCACAGAGCACTCAAACAGAATACGTCGATATTACACTAATATACATAAATGTATGACATTAGAAAGTTGGTCTTGTTGTGCCCTAATTTTGAAATTCTGATGCCTATCTCTGCATTGTTTTGTAAATTTTTAAGTTGTTTTTCTTTGGCTTGGAATGCTAAACGTTTGGCATTCCAAACTAAAGTTTAGTTGTAACTCCATATATACGTGAAATACGTAATAAATTCTTTATTTATTTTTTGAATAATGCGGACATAAACACTAAACACGTTTACTTAACGTCCCAAAACACAAACATGAATAAACGTGTACGTGTATAAGATAAACTGCACTGGGTTTTAAGGAAAAATAATGTTTTCAAATTCAAGCAAACTAAAATTATGTTGTATGTGATACAGACCAAGTTTCTATATCGATATTCGTTATAGATTAAATATATCTTCTTCCTCTCGAGTTTCTAATCGTATAAGTCGTAAGCTTTTAATACAAAGGTTTCATCAAAAGCAGTAGTTAATGCTTCAATAAACTGTTAATTGCAGTTTTATAATAGCATTGACTAAGTGCCGTTTTCGTCTCGAACGCTCAAGATTTTTCAGTGTTGTAAAGTTTGCTTACGATTCTTAATATGACGCCATAAAAGATAAGATTACAGAGAAAGTTCCTGCAAAATTAGTTCAGTCTCGTTATTAATTACCACCTCCCACCCACATCCTGGTTGGCAGGACTTTGTGTTGACTCTTTTTATTGAAGTACATGTTATATTTTTCGCTTTTTTATTTAGATTTTTTATTAGACCTCGTTTCTTTGAACTCTAAATTGGCAAGTCTAATTCTCAGACTTTTGTGCGACCTTTTGGTAAAACCTATGACGAAGTTTTGATTCTGTTTCTATGTTTTTTCGATATTTCCTGATAAAAAATTGTGAATTTCAATTTGCAGTCGATGCAATGGATCATTTATTAAATAGAATCGTGATATGAATACTTTTTCAGTCGTATTAAATTAATCAAATCAAACACGTATTTCTGTTTCATTGTCTAAATAGTTACTTACATGCTACCTACAATGATGGTTTTATAATGATTATAAAAATATTTATATATTGAAATCCCAAAAATATATCAATGTGAATCTCATATTGTCACAAACATGTTAACCACAAGAAACATAGATTCTTGGATTAAAGTCTTAAAATTGGAAAGCCGTGTCCAAATGCGAACTAATAACATAATAATCACGTTATTTGTGTTATGACAATATTATACGAAGAACTTATGGAAATTCAAAGTGGATTTAACCTCCCACTTAACTTAATTAAATATTTTAGAATACTCTAATAAAGCAAATGATCTTACAATTAATAAAAATAAGACATGAAAACGACCGCATTCACGTAAAATAAAAGTATGTTGGTATTTGAATAGAGAGCGTCTAAACAGCGGCGCTCAATCTTTGTCATTATTCTAGCAAATTAATCATAAGTGAAATTGCGCTTACGGACTAATTTGCGAACCACTGTCTGGCGTTATAATAGATTTTTTCTAACTTTATAGTCTCGATTCAATGTTTTAGTTGAGTCTTTTGGCTTTTATCATTTCTATTTAAGTAATCAATCACACATTTTTGTTTGCATTTTTGTGACGGACAAACTAGTATTTTTTTTAATGTAGATTAGCGTTGTTATATACTATTTATAGCAGTTAAATAACTATTTTCAAGAGATAAAAAAACTAGTTCACGAGCATTCGTACGTGTTTATCGAACAAACAAAATCATGTTACAGTGAAGCTTTGTGTAGTGACCTAGATCAAAGTTTTGTGAACATAAAAAAATGTCAAGTGAACTTCTTATTACTTTTATTGGTTTCGTGGTAAGCGGGACTACATAGAGTGTGCTCTCAGATTATCCCCGAGATCGGGTTTCTGTGGGTTTTTCCTTGTGGTTTTATCTGTACAGCCTAAAATATGGACCCTGCCTGTCTATATTTATAACTTCACATTTCATGGAACATTTATATGGAACAACAAAATTGCAACTTTAGTGTGCTAATGTCTGAGGCCTGCCTACGCAGTAGTAGATATTAAATTATTTATTTAATAAATGTAACAGTACCTAAATAGATCAGTAAAATAGAACACGACAGAACTGATACGTTATGCTCAATTTAATTTGGAAATTAAACCTTCTTGTCTGGTCAAAGTTATTAAATGATTAGAATCTAATCTGACCACTTATTAATATCCTTAGCTAGTACCAGTTCTCTTCCAGTGCATTGAATTACAACGTCTTAAAGAAATTAATTTGCATTCATAAATCTGTCTGTATAATGATCGCGGTGGATATAGCAATCATTCGGAGTAGCATTTCTTTTTAAACAGACGGAAATCAACTTGATGCTACTGATATAAGACTACCTAATGTAATGTAATATATTAGTAATTTATTATGATCACTTCCCGTGCTTAAATAATTAGTTAGTCTTGTCAGAGACCAACCCTGGCTATTCTCTTTATCAGGCGGCATATACAAAGATCAAAGGTGAAGCAATCTGAAATCTTCAGTTCTAAAGAGCATGTCCACACAACGTCACACTATCCGCGGCAATATTTTGCGCAGTACTTAGGTCCCGACAATTTACGAGGAAACGAGCATTTCGCAAAACTGATTACAAACCGTTGAGATTGGTTCTCGAATGTGGCGTGTCTAATTTATCACAAATGTGCATCAGTGCAGCAGGCGAGGATCGGCGCGGATCGCGTCGCACTCGTACTCTCGTACGCCACCGGGTTGCAGGTGTCAATCCTGTCGCATAAATAATGCGGATAAACTTCCCGCTTTCCACTGAATTATGTCTCGTACACGTAGTAAATACTCACGCACATTTGTAATTTTAAATTTTCGACACATTGCAGTGGTAATGGTTGATAGCCAATAGTTCTGTTATTGAACCAAGATTACTGTTGGAAAGTTCAGTTAATGGTTTTACATTATGCGCAGAATGTACTCGACAACTTTGTTATCCCACTTAATGTAGAATTTCATTCCATGAATATTATTTCCCGAACAAAATGCATCTGTGATTGGTTTAAACATTTTAAAAGCCCTTTGTATACGTATTTCAGAGTTCTGAACTTTCTATGCTTGCAACTAAGAATGGCTAATAAATCATAAAATTTCAAGTGTTCACAATTGAAATTGCCTCAATAGGTAACAAGTTATACGGTGAACAATACTTGGTATTAATTTCTATTTGTCCAACAAATAAAATATATCAAAATGGTATATGTCAATGTTGAAGTTGATAACTACAAATAAATAGTGAACGCTGTAACTCTCGGTGTTATACAGTTACGTTACGCTTAAAGTAGTTTAAGACGTGCTTTCAGCCTTTGAATGTAAAGCCGATTGTGTAATTTGATACAGCTTTATATATTTTATGTGTATTTTTTTATGTACCAATAGTGAAGCATACAATTTTAAATTACTTAGTTCTTTAAGAATAAAAGCTCGCTTGATGGAGAAATTCCGAAGCTACAGGCACAATTTGCTTGATTTCACACCAATAAGGCAATTGCAAGTACGCTTTTTTATTTCCCAAAATCTGTAGTGCCTAGATCTAAATTATCTTGTGAAGCGAATTACAATAAATCATTTGCCGTCAATGTTGTCATATTCCAGCAAAAGTGAAGGTGCTATAATAAATCTGTGTTGTGTTACAATAAATCTAGTCGTTATCCGTGTAGTGTGTCGTTTTGGCTTACAAATATTTTCACTGAGTGGTACAAGCGCTGCGCATGCGCCGGGCACAGGCGGCCCGGCTCCGCGCAGAGCAACGTGCGCCGACGACGGCGACGCGGCCGCACAACACGACAGCTAGTTAAGTGAGAGTGCACATTATGATAAATTGTTCGATCGTTGTATATTCTCTCACATTAGTCATATAACATTGCACTTTAAGTCGCATTCCTTGTTGCCTTTAATAATATTTGTTGGGAGACGATTCAAAAAGTTTTTAAGATACGAAAACCAGCACAAAAAACATACTAGGACTTGGTATAGAGACCCAGCATTGTCATCAACCTGCATTGATCTTACGTTTACTAACTACTTGCGAGCAGTTCAATGATTGCTATACGCATATTTCCATGATAATGTCGGTGGATTTCAAATAATAGTATTCAGAATTACTACAGATTTCTAGGTCGGAATAATGTCATTAACTTGGTAAATACCCAATATCAGTTTTTGGTCATATCTCAAAATGTAACCCTCTGAGATCGTTCAACTCGAGCAACCATGAAAATGTTTATTTGAAAGGAGTATTTCGCTGCTATTTTAAAGTTTCTAGGTAAACAGGAAATACAAACAGAATCCAAATACTTCGCCAAGAGACAGGAGGAACCTGGGACTTCAAGGTTCTTCAGATTACTACTGATACACAAAGTAGATACGAAAATAAACTTAAAAACAAGTCGCGTTTACCGAGGAAACTGCATTTGTTTCTCGTTACTGTAACTGTCTGAGTTACAGTTTTATAGCTTGTTTTGATTTAAATAAAACGCAGACACGTTAAACACGTTGATTCTTAAATAGGTTCCCATTAATTTTATGCTTATAGACCACAATACACTAGAATGATGTAAGTATCTACGTAAGTACGTGTAGGTAGGTAACTGGTTAAATTCTTATCTCATAAAGTAAGTAGTAATACTGCATTTTGTAATAAATTATTCAACATTGCGGTTCGCAGTCTTTAAATGTCAATAAGTAGAGCACTTTAAGAAAGAATATTAAATGAAATAAGTTTTCACTTAAAACCAGCCGCAATTACCTTGATAAACCGCCACAAAGTATGAACCCTTCAATTAAAAGTACCATTCTGGTTTGGCAGCCTCACATGGCGGCAGGGCGCATGCTTTTTCTTACGAATTGTAATTTGGCTATATTCATTACTAAAGTTCCATTGTAAAGTGTCACGGGCGCATAGCAATTGACATACCATTTTTTATACCAGTTTATGTCGAAGACGGACCAGGAAACCATGTAAGGGCGTGTTAATGTAGAAGAAGACATGCAATTAAACTATATATTCAAGGAAGTGATATATTAAGATTTTAATGTGGATCCTTAGGCTCTTTAATGAAATTATTCTCTTGAATGTTAATGTAACCATAAATGTAGATAGTTACCTACGTTCCCAATTTGGCAACAGGAAAATAATTCCAAATATTTCATGTAAATCAACAGACGTGAAGTATTGCGTTTAGACAACACCTACTTTCTTTGTGAGAGAACATTAAAGAGCAACATAATAACCACAAATTACAGTGTACGAAATTCGATTAGTAATACCTAAATAAGTATGATGTTGTGCATTCATTGTTGAACTCTCTCTTGGCATGAATGACTAAAATGTTTATGTTGCCGACTGACCTCTGTCATCGGACCTCACCTAGCGCAAGAAACAGGACAAAGAAAGAAAAAAAGTTGGTGGAACCAATTAAAAAAGCCATTAACAACAAGAATAACGATCTCTTGTTTATTGATTTAAATTGCAAAAGAGCGCGTCACGTGGTCGCCGCGGCGCGGGCGCACTGCACGGGCACCGTCTTCGTCGCTCGAGCTTTAATTGGCGGACATGTCCGGTATTTTTCGTCATCCATTTGGATGGCCTGGGACCGGCCTAACATTTGCTAACCCAATTCACTAGCTGTACATATCGTAAATGCGAGAAGTCGAACACAATAGTGTAGTCTATAAACGTTGATAGTCTAAGCGCACTAAATCTTTTAGTACCGATCTATGTTAATCGATAGGACATTAACAACGGTGCGTCGGTAATGGTCAGTCCTGGGACACGGAGTGCTCAAGGCTGCGCTCGGTGAAAGGATTCGTCGTGAATCTGGATCATCCCGACAGCGACATCCGCGAGCCGTGGCTCTGCCTACGCGCCCGGCTCGCCAAATAGCACCAACACCGGTTGCGCTAATTTGGACCAGACGTGAAGACAGCTATTACAGTGTTCTTTATTCTTCGACGGAAACATTTTAGATATAAAAGTAATTGTCTTTTCCGGCCATTAAAGAGCAAATGGATCATAATTTCTAATGTACTCACACTAGTTCTACCTGTACCTAATATTCATATTAAATTTTACTTTGAACGCAGTAAGGTATATTAATGTCATCCATGAACTAAAACTACGCTTATATACCAATTATTTTATACCAGGATTTCCATAAGATGATATTTCTTGTACAACGCCTAAATCTAATAGTTATCGTTAGCCGAAAATTGGTTCACTGGAAATACATGAAGCCTGTGAATAGTAATTATTAGTGGTTCGCTCGATGTACAACACGGGGCCACATCGACACCGCCGTGGAATATGCAAATGATGTTAAACTGCAGCCTTACGAAACTGCTCCGGCTCCGGCCGATAGACGTGATAATACCTATAAATAAGGACAAACTATTAATGGTGAAATAAATTGATGTGAGATCACGATTTGAAAATTATTAACCTGAAGTCATTTACACCGTGGAAAGCGATCCGCGCGCTGTTATATGCATACTTACCTACTTATGGGACACGACTACTGTTTCTGTAGACAAACTTGGTAACTTGGAAGCCGTTTCTGAACATGTCCAAGTAACATGCCAAAGTTGGGATTTGCGTGAAATTCCAAGCAATTCTCCTTATTTTAATATCCAGTGTGTCAGGGAAATGTAAATATACTTTAATGATTTCTTCAAAACCACTTTCGATTCTTTGTCTCGAAAATGTGTTTAGAAAATAAGGAAAACATTTTTGCTTTTTCTTTTTGAAAATTAATCAGATATTTAATTTACGACTACGATAAATATTTCATTGTTGTCAAAAGTGGCTAGACGACGCCCAGTAAGAGTGGCCATCTTTTAGTTGATGTCACTACAGTTTTGTAATCTGACAAGCCATTAATTTAATCTCATTGGATCTGCAAAATATTAGCATTTGCGCAGATAAAAATGGTTTCACATTGATTGATTACTTGCTGATTGGATTACGTAGTTGAGATACCATTGCAATCACGCTAAGATGTTTTCAGTGCACATAACGAAGTAGCCTCTTGTGATTGCAGGTATATAGATGAGCTTCATTAAGATTCGTACTAGACATATTGCTAGGCGCGATGTGAAATATTACTACCCGTTAGTAATTGCGAACCAAGATACAACTTATTACACGACTGTTGTCGGTGTATAATTGTCTATTACTACGAGTATATAACATGGGAAGAGTCCTCTGGTATATCAACGTCACACGTCTTCATTAAATGACAAATAAATAAATATCCTAATACCTTTTTTAGCAAACTATTGTCATTCTCAAAGAAGGGAAGGACATTTAGCTTGTAACAATAATTAATTCGTTACAGAATGGTAAAATTAGTTCGTAAATAAAAGCGTATTAGTTTGTATACGATTCATAACTTTGCAAAAGAGTTGAGATGATTTATACTAAATCAAATAGATACGAACAGTGATTTAAATATTGCGGTGATCGGCGTGGGCTACAGTCTGAATTTATTATATTATTAAATGGAATTCATGCAGCGATTGCATTCGATTCGGCGACATGCTAATCGCGAACGAAAAGAAACTGCATGTTTTATTAATGCATATCATTATTTATTCGATCCCATAAAGTTTGAGTTTTTGAAATGTTGGAATTACCAACATGGATACTTAAATTTAAATCGATAATGATTGGAAAACTTTTGTAAATAAAAAAGTTTCTTAATGCAATACAATTGACTTTTTTTTATTTAAATAATTGTAGAAAATGACTGTGACTGGGAAATCCCTTTATACAAAGTTCCATGATTGCAAACAAATACGTATGCCTACACGCACATACTGTAAGTACCAATCTAGACATTATACATTAAAATTATATGTGTATGGAGTTCGTATAAACATTAGCGTTTATGCACGCTATAATTTTACTTCCCGAATGGCAAGATACAAGTTGCAACAACTCGTTTATTTATACCGAGATCAATACGTGGACGAATAATTACATTGACTTTTGCTCTCGGTTATTTTATAATAACAAAATCCGGAATAACTTATTGCATGTTATTGAGTGTTTGGTTATTCATATATTTTTATAATTGCGGTCTGTTCCGTTATTAATTTATTTGGTTGTCGTCAGAGCGATAATAAAAGAAAAATGACTATTTATTTTTATCAGTTAACTGCAGTACTTACTTTATAAAATAACGTCAATACATTACCGTTCACATATCTTTTATATCGTAAGTGTTTAGGATTTCATTACTGATACGTTATATTTGATCCGACTATGTTCAGAAGCAATTCATAAAAACTTATTTGAAATTGTAAAATAGAAATCCAGACAATTTCCGATTCGGTAGTACTTCACACTTTCTTAAACTAACTGTATTGCGTGTAAAAAATCAAAATATAACTACACTGTGGTTAGTATATGTACTGTTAAAATTGTTAAGTATAAAAGAATGCTTACTGACGTGCAAAAAGTATCAAAGTGAACCGTGACACCCAAGCTGGGCGGGTAATTTAATATTCGTAAAACTATCCGATAAAAATAACAAACCAAAACTGCACCAGGTGCTACTTTCGTTTTCCAGCCACTTATTGACTCGTCCGTCAAAAGCTTAACGGCAATTTGCCTCTGTATTATATTAGCACGCTTTGCACATAATCGAACATGCATGTTAACTACCAATTAGTCAGATCTTCATTTATTTTCATAACACAACAGATGCGGCCTCTGACAAATGTTAACTGACTTTTTTGTCCGGACGTCAACTGTCGTCGCATTAAATCTTTTCAACGTGACCTTTTCTTCACAAACTTTTTTGTTCTAAAATGATTCATAAGGTGAGGTTGGATTGTAACATTTATATAATTTAATAAGAATATTTGTAAAAGTTATCTACAGATCATATCTACTTGAAGTTAATTGGTTGTATTGAATGTCTATGCAATTGTTTCCTTGTTAAAATCAAGTGCATTAAGTACTGATATTTTTGGCGAAGTAACTTTAAAATTCAGCGAGACACGTTTGACTTGAACTGATCTTATTATTATTGAAACATAATACATAACGATGTGTTTTAAAGCTTAACTGTTATTTTTTACTGTGAGAGATACAACAAGAAGTGGGTGCATTCCAAAATAGTTTACGAAGAGGAAGCTTAAATTGCACGGAAGCGGTTTCGTTTTATTTACTTAACAATATCGACGCTGTGCCGATATTATCTGAAGGACTACTCACGTAAATAACAGTGATTAAAACACCATAAGAGAGAGAACGTAGGTTCGCACGAAACCAGATCGAACCGGATCCAAATCGGAGGGAGCGTTTTCTGTAACTGGAGCAGACGGCCGTCTCGAATATCGCCCCTTATGTCGATAATAAGATTTTCTTTCGTACGCCGCAACACTGCAGTTTCTCTTTTTTGTGAGTGCACCTGTGATGTAGGCCAATCATGGCTTATTTCAACACGAACTTGTGGTTGACGCTTATCCCACACGTTGTTGTCCTATGCAGATGAACATAAAGTACCTACGTCTGTCTACGTAGTCATGTTTGATTTTTATACCTAGCTTATTTCTTTATTTTCTTGTGAGTACTTACTGTATATATGTTTTTTGCCAAAAGGTAAGATATGAACATAATAATATAAGATACACGATATGTTTGCTAACCTAATAGAAATTATACGCTGTGTTAGTTGAATAGATACCTAACTGTTCGATCTTAAAACTTGAATTCAATTGACGGATCAGTCGAATCACGTAATTTTGTCTAATCATGTAGCCAATTAGCTGAAGCCGCTGAGTAGTTCTCTAGGACAAAGCGGTCATCTCAGTATAATTTTGGTTCCTAATCGAGCTAAACCTGAACGACAGGTCGGCACACCCGCTCATAGAAATGCAGAGTCTAACCGTCCACTCATTATAGATCCTAGCTATTATAGACATCAATAAAACATTTTTTATTTGGTAATACATAAATAATGCCCACAACTTATAGAAAGTGAAGAATAAAGCAGATTTTTATTGTGTTCATTTTGTACCTATTACAAACGGAACTAGAGATTTGATTTCTCGAAAAGATTGAATTGAAATCTACCTAGCTAGGCAAATTATGAGCTGTCGCACTCACTGTGCTGCCAGCGAGTGATATGTAGGTATAGTCCGAGTTTCCGTGACATCACGGTACATTAAATATTACCAATCGTTGAAATCTATCTTTACAACATTAGCATGTGTCCAATCATTTGAGAGCCGGTGTCGGCGCGGGCGCAGCATTCGCACTGCGTGGGAACTCGAGCAACCACTATCCGATTTATATACTAACCATATTTTACGTCAGAATTCGACGCACTCTAGTTGCGCGTAAGCAAGTAATCTCCGCCATTAATGTCACGACTAGATTGTGCATCCTTGCGTAGCCACCGGTCTCCCAGTTGCCATAAATCAGAGTTTAAACCGCAATCGACCTATATTGGCATTTACAACCGCCTTACAGTACATGTACGTAGCACTATTACGTTTATTATCCACCAAATTAATTATTCAACTAGAATTCGAGCATAATTAGCACCGATGTAATTGAATTGCTAAAATATTTCATCATTACTAAGTTGCCTATTTAAATTAGTGTTCAATCGCATGTGAAAATAGGTTTGCATTTTTTTTTTGGAGCTCATAATGATCATTTTTAAAATATGGGTACAGGTGTAGATAGAAAATCTACGGAACTTATAGCAACGACGAGCCCTTTAATTGCATGAACCGCAATTAACCGCGTGTCATTCGAGTTTATAGTAACGCCCGCCAACAGATCAGCACGCAACGTTAATTTCACTTTTACTAGTACCCGACTCGTTATAATAATCTGGCATAAAATTGCAACAGTATGAGAGATCAAAGGCTGTACGCAGCAAGCGGTCATCTTCTGTTGAAATGTCAGAGGTCGGGAGGCGGCCGGCGGCGACGCGCGCTCTGGTATGCGGCCGAGCTGCAACCAGCTCCCATTTACGGCTGCCTAGCTAATACCAATTGATATGAAACATAGCGACAATTATACTAATTGTAAAACCATTCGTGCCATCGTAGCTCAATCAATACTTGTCATTAACAGGTTAAAAATCAATCATTAGCTCTCAGTTAATAATAATAAATCCACGTAATATCTTACTATTTTGTTTTGAGAACTATAATTTGATATTTTTTTTATTTTATCCAATTAAATGTAACCATTCCAAATAAAAGATTTTTATTTTTCATTTATTTTCCGCCTTGACTCTAGTCTGAATAGTTACCTTCAAATTAAGATAGCCCAAAACTCATTACTTGAATGTTCCTTTGTATTGTTATTGTAAAAATAACAACGTAGGTAATCAATTCGCAGTCACACACAATCATAACATCGTGCTGCACGTCGAGCGTCGCCTTGAATAGCAGAGAATGACCAGAGGCATGTTCAGGTTTATTTCGAATCAATTCTATGTAAAACGTCCAATTAAAACCGTCACAATGTGGTCTCGGCTATCGCGGTCCGATCTGAGTCGGTCGCGGGCGCTCGGGGCTCCGCGTAACACTTGGATCATGAGCTGGATCAGTCCCGACTCTCCGACTCTCCGACTAGCCACTATCGTCACATCGGAACTTCACAGTTAATTGTCCGCGTATTTTTGTTGTAAATACGACGCAATTTGTAGACATCGTCCGATAGCTCGCGGAGATAAAGTCGGCCATTGTAGTTGCGATATCGAGGCCGCTTATTCGTGTTAATTAAAGATATCGAACTAGATCTCCGGTATCGATATGGTGGGTGGTCGTAACTATTTTATAATAAGTACGACATTATTTTCATACATATTGAATGCAAACTTACTCCAGAAATGGTTGCGCTATCGTATAAGCGTAGTAGTAGATAACATAACAAAAAGCTACGCCATTATTACACCAGTGTCCACCGCTTCTATGATTATCTAATTTTTAATTAATTTAAGAATGCTATTAATAGATATTGGTTCATAAATCTGTTTTAAGCATTAATTGCTTGCCTGAGATGGCATAAAGGTAGAACTAATACAAATGGGTATAAAATGTAATGGGTATTCGCGCTAACGAACATTGCAATTTAAGATTTCTAGATATAATATAAGAGAGGTAAGGTTTCTCCGCACCTCTGCCTTATTAGTCGCATCAATAGGTAATAGAAATGTTATTAAGAACTTAGATATACGCGGAATCTTCTCACCACCAACCACATTCCGAACCGCCAGGATCCTGGAAAACGAATACTTAATGTATGGTTGGATAAAATTGTGTACCGGAAAAGCTGATTGTATTTTTGTAATTCCTTTTCAAGCGGATAGCCTGAAATAAAGTTCATTAGAATAACAATGATAATATGTGAAATAATGTATAAAGAAAATGTTTGAAGGCATCGGTGTGTCGGTGTCGGCTCAGGCGCAGCTCGTGGCGCAACCGCGCTCGTTAACCCACATGCAGCGCGCCGCCACTGCCACTGCTCAATACAAAGTCATCAAATTCACATCCTTGCTTGTCGATTAATGCATGTATTAGCTAATTACTCAATTAGTCAAATAAGAATTTTATTGTTATTGTTATGTACCAATCAGGTTATATTTGCTTCTAATTGTGGCCTCCGAAGCCGAACATAACTTTGATACAAGTAACCATTAAACAATCTAGGTCATGTAAAGTGTTTGTGCAGCCTAAAGTAAGCTTTCTTGATACTTATCCTTTAAATATAGCGAATAAGAATAAGATACCTACTTTGGAAAAAATACCCAGCACCCCCAGCTAAGTATAAAAAAGCACTACTGGGTATTTGAATGTACAAACATTAAGCCTACAAATATCCACTAAAATTATTTGTAGCCGTGTTGCGAATACAAACCCGAACCGATTGCAATAATCGACGCTTATCGGTTAAGTTAATAGCTTACAAAGCTATTACGAGACCAGATTCTCAGAAAAACCACTGCAGCGACCTTAGCGCAGTCAACTATAATGGCTGCCTGCACCTCTACCTACCTACCTAAAGCCTGGGATTACCCACTACGGAGCTTACACACGTACCGGACAATGTACCTAATCCAATATTTTTACCTTTATGATAGATAGTATGTCTCAAGAGCCGTCGACAATGTTTCCTATAAGCAATTTAAAGTTAATCTACGTCCACGTTCCACGATTGTGAAATAGGGTTTAAGTAATGTCAAAAGCACTATTTTTAACAGTTTTAGTTGCACAACAATTTCGCATGTTAACTTAGTGTTTCGTTTAAAGTAATGACAGCCTGTACACAATTTAGTACAGTTAAAATATGTTTGTGAGGCAATGACGTAAAGTACTGATTGAATTTAGAATTTTACGAGCGACTCGCAAGTAAACACATTAATTTATAACCATCTTTAAGCTCAGAACTTGCTTCATTGTCTAGTCTCTTTGACAACTATTGAATAGGAAATCATCAAAAACTGTAATTTCGAACGTATACTGCTAATGAATCGATTCTAATTACAATTTTCTATATTTGTAGCTTGTAAAGCTCGCATAGTTTTGCTACATGCAATATAATTTATAATGCCGTACCACATTAGATATTGCAGCAAAATATAGCTACGAATCTTAAATATACAACTACAAACAATCAAACAAAAAATAGCGTCATTGTTCTTAATTAAAGATTCGTTCCAGAATTTTTTATTGCTCACAAGTATTACATTCCGTTTTAAAGCTAACTGTTAAATCACTTCCAAAGACGTCACGATGTTTTGTTTTGTTTCAAACATCAATTGTTAGACACATAATTCGTAAATCTAATATTTATAAAATTATATTTTATTTATTTTTAATACCTAATTAATTACATAAACGCACCTTACGCTGGCTGAAGTTAAATATAAATGAAGCATAATGTAAGTTATACATAACCAAATAATATTACTAGTGTCTGTAAAGTATACATGAAGTAAATAATATTTCGTCAAATATCAACGAGTTACAATTGTATCAGCTGTCAGATGAAACTTAATATCGAGTGTTTCGGTCCCTCGCGCTTGCTCCAATTCATCGTGTCGTTTGACAGACCTTTCTCATTTTACGACACGTATATCGAACACGTAGGTAAGGAAACCTCCAACATATAGCCGAATATAATAACATTTTTTCCATTTCAAATATGATGAAAAACAGTGAAGGATGTGGAAATTAGTAAAATAAGTTATAATGCAAAGATCATGAAGACGACCAGTAGAATACACTGATTTAATTTAGCTTTCATTGTAATAAAATGTAATGTTTAGTTTTATTATTTATGTTTCGTGTTGAAAGACGCTTCAGATCAGAAAGAATCGCGCAGGCAGCGCGGCCACTACGTGATGCCTGATAGGCGCGACGCGTGACTTGCTCGCCCTGGTTTTGTGCAGGATCTAAAGTCTCGGAGCGAGCTTATTAATTAAACATTCAGACACGGATATATTCTGCCTCCTGCTATGCCAATGCGATACCAGTGCACGATAGTTTCGTTACCTTCCAGTAATAACTTTGCGTCACTACGAATTCCACGTCAGTAGGACTTATATTTAAGTTGTCTTTGTTTCTCAAGTCATTAACCTTTTTTTTCTCTTCTTTCCAGATTGACTTCACTCCTCAACTTCAACCACTGTCACAACATCATGGATATTGTGGTCGATTTCATTTACTTTGTCAAAAGTCTGGCTAATTAAGTTCTCGACCAACAAGGATTAGGGTTGGGGTGAATAATGGGAAAAAGGAACGTACGGATCAAGTTCGCACACTCGATTGGTCCGCCGATTGACTCGAGCACGTTGGGCACGTCCGAGTAGCACCCCAGCCCGCGCCCCGCACTACCGCACTCTCAGTTACCGACGCTCAAGCGACTGCCAATAAAGTACAAGTCATACCGGGTTATTCACTTATTTAAATTTAGATATATTTATTGTAGTACAAAGATAAACTGAACACAAACATTGCGAGCATTCAACATTGATGTAGCAAACCTGACAGGAGAACGAACCGAGAAGTCGTCCTCGGTTGTAAATGAAACGGTAGTCATGACGGCCACTGCCCCAGAACTGTCAAAGTCAGATTTCTTTGATTTCGTGACATCCAACGAGGTTACTGATGCCCAGTACAAACAACAGATGCGTTCTGTTAATGTGTTCATGGAATCACCCGACTCGAGGTCGAACCCACTGCTCTCAGAGGAGCCCAAAGAACAGAACAATAATAGTTTACTGAGCGTGAGTGGCGCGCCGATTGGCGCCAGCAGTGGCATGGCCACAGCCACCACTTCCACCACATTGCAGAGTTTCGACTCTATTTGGAACGTGGACCGCGAGCGTGATCGCTTGGATAGCACCATGTTGGAGGATCTCAACAAGTTTTATTGGAATCAGGAAAGTGACATTAATGGCACGCATCCCTGCGCAGACACTGCAATTTCCAATAAATTAATAAACAACACGGACGGACAAATTTACACACTGACTGTACTTAATCATGACATGACAGAAACCAGTTCCAACCGGTACTGGGCTAAAGAAGAGGACGTGTCTATGTCTAGTCCAACTGATATAGAGACGCATAACTCATTAGATCTCGAATCCATTTTAAATATGAACGGATTTCCCAATGACTTCAACCAAGATTTACCAAAAGTAGAAGGTTTCACTTATGAAGATGGTGACTCAGAAAGCCAACATGCCGATTTAAGTACTAGTGATTTAGTTAAAGTGGAACCTTACAGCTACGAAGAAGGTGAGTTTCAGACTAGTGATAAAAAAGATGACTCACATAGTTCGTCCCTTCTTGTGACACCTGCTCTATTAGAAAGTCAAGTAGAATTCAATAACAATAATAATGATTGGAAAATTACGGATCAAAATACGGAATCGAATGAATCTTTGCTCAGAAGTGCATTACAGGGAAAAGCCTTTATTAGATATAGTACCATACAAAAAAATCCTGCAAAAGTGGATGTAAGTAGTGATCTAAAACGAGACATCACTACTAATAACAACAAACCTGACGTACCATCGATGTACCCCTCCAAGGATCAACTTTTGATGGCGATCTCACCACAAAGTCGTTTAAATATATCGATATTATTAGAAGACCCAAACAACAGCGTTGTTTCAAATGGAGAAAACCCTTCATCAACGCAAAGTGTAGATGACATTCTGCTGTCACGACTTGATACCAATTACCCAGAAGACTACGAAAAGTTGAAGAGGATAGCAACGGAACTCGGAGAATCGATGCAACCGTTTTGTACTGTAGAACCTATTGACCCGACACGTAGCGTCTATAACATACATCACGTAAATGGTGAACTAGTGACCATGATCCCCGCCGGGGAGGTTCAGCTAAACCAACACTTACAAATAGTAACAGCATCTCCTACAGTGACGAGCACGAAACCTGGCAACAGGAGATATAAAAAACCGCAGAACAAGAACCCGGCGCCAACGACGCAAGCGCAGTCAGGCACGGCCATACAAGCGGCAACCTCTACGTCGAATGGAGTAAGGAAGGAGAGATCTCTTCACTACTGCTCCATTTGTTCGAAAGGATTCAAGGATAAGTACTCAGTGAACGTGCACGTGCGGACGCACACGGGCGAGAAGCCGTTCACGTGCTCGCTGTGCGGCAAGAGCTTCAGGCAGAAGGCGCACCTCGCCAAGCACTACCAGACGCACATCGCGCAGAAGAGCGCCGCCGCCAACGGCGCCGTCAAGCCCAACAAGCAGAGGTAACAACGCCCCGCACGCCGCCGCCGCTCACACCCCATTGATAGTCAATTTGAACTTTATCATGGTGATATCATAACAAATGTATTTTCTTATAAACGATACTTAAAGGCTGAAAATATCACAGATGAATTTGGTAAGGTGCTAATAAAGTAATAATTTATAGAGAAATAAGACAGTTACGAAAGAGAGATGTGAAGTTCTCGGCCGTTAATCTTATTTGTTAATTTGTATGTAATTCCGCCCGTTACCGTATACATGTTAGCTTTAGCTAAGAACAGATACTTATAAGTGTTTTACAAGATAATATAAAATCGACTTACATTGCATATTTATTAGTCATAAATACTAGTTTACTTTAGAAGTCATATTTGTAGATAACGTTTTATGCATTTTGGTATAAGTAGGTAGATAGTATCTGACGCTAGTTCCTTGATACTTAAATCAAGGCACACCGACACAGTCTGTATGTAGTCGAATTGTACATCAAATAACATTAATTTGCTTAAATTGTGGATTATCGACAATGTATTCTGCAGTAACATCAGATAAATAGTGAACAATGATGAGCACCGCTGGTGTTAGTGGTCGTCGCGGCGCCGTAGTAATTTCTCCCGCTGTGCGACCGACTGAACTTTCTAAAAATAAAAATAAAAAAAGACTAAAAGAACAAGTATTCGGAACCCAGCATCTTTCACCGCTCAACTATCGCATCTCTGTACTGTCCTCTCTCGGTTTGAACAGTGATTTTTCTTTTTCGCGTATGGCTACACTATCATTTTTCGACATTTCTATTTACTTAGAGTAACTGCGATGTTTAAGATAAGGCATTGTACAAAAAGTTGAATAGTTGTGCTATTATTATAATGTGCTCGTCGGAAATTGGAACGTAATAGCTTGTTCGGGACGGAGGGACCATTATTCGAGTGTCCATATCGGCCGACGCGACGCAGTGAACGGTTTCTCATTCCCAATATTACATCTTTCGCCTCATACTGGGAGAGGCCTGATTGCCCTCAGATTGCTATAAATTATAAATACAAGTGGTGTTTCAATCGCGGTCTTTAAAATGTGCTCCCTTTCTCGTCTAACAAATTGGCCTTTCTTTGTTCCGTCTGTGTGTTTATAACACAGGGCCTCGCCCTGTCATTATTTATATACGTGCCTAGATAGATAGACATTGTTTACCGTCGAACACCTATGTAAGTAATCATTTTATGTCTTCCCATTATTACTTACCAGTTATTAGCCATGAAACAGTAATCTTGAGTATGAAAGTGCATGAATGTACTGTGCATGCTTACCTTCCACTCAGTGAAAGTAATTACCTAATACGAGTATAGACATCATTCTAATCTGTTTCACTGACATTTTCAGATGCCTTTCTATAGACTCAGGTGCTTTGTGCTGCGTTTATCTTACAGAAATTACTCTTACGTATACAAAGTTATATTTATTAAATGAAGTAGAGGATACCTAGTTTGCTTTTTATTTTCATTGAACATCTCGCATCGAATATGTCAATAACACATAACTATTAGCCAAAAGTTTCTGAAATCAATTTATCAATTTATTTGCAATGCACATGTTTTAATACATTTAAGACGACTAATTGCGTGCTCGAATTTGCAAATAGCACTCTCACAATAGGAAAACATTTCAATCTATAGTCAGAGAAAATCAGAAATACATTTAGGAATAATTAAAATAATAAAAAATTGTTATGCCTTAAATGATATCCCTTGAGTTTGATTATGTTAAATGCTGTTAGAGCATATTTGGACAATGTCGTGGCCACCGATGAATGTGCCAGTGGAGCACAATAAACACGTTAATAGGTTATATCATGCAGTGTCTATTACAATAGTTCAATTATGTACCGTGATTGAAATTAAACCACCGGAATTAAGGTCAAGTTATAATATTTCGGCCTCGGCACGTCAGGCGCGCGGTATCACACACAATGTCATTGCGGCACGACTTATTCTTTTTTTTATGTTAAACTATCTCCCTGGACCTGTTTTAATCAAATGAGCTTTAACTTACATTACCAGTTCTAAATAGAAGGATGTAGAATAGACCTACATAAATTAATTTCGTTTGTGAAGTTGTTACACTTGGTCCTTCCGCCCGCAAGCTAAGTGGATAATAGTACTTCTTATATCTACCTACGTATATACCGATTTGTTAATTTAAGAAACAGCTCTTGGAGTTTTGATAACGGCAACGTATTAATTATTTATATTCGCCCGGATACAAGAAAATGAAATAGACCTTTGAAATAAATAAATTGTAAAACCTATTATTACGTAGGAACACATAAAATCAACCAAACTGTAAATCAACAAATTAATTAAACTCTTGTTTGCTAAAGATTTTCAGATACAGATAAGTAAAGTAAATTTATTTATATCTCAAAATTACACCTTGTTGTCTGTAAATTAATTTAATATAATATTTCTTGGTATCCGCCAGTTGCATTGGTCTGAATATAATTTTAACGACATCTCTCACATTCACAGTTGGGAAACTGTCGGTATGAGCTTCTCTATTTACTTATTAAATGTTAAGTTGCCGATTTAAACATGCATCTTGCCAGAAGCAATACTAATGAACGCGGAATGTTCAGTATTTAGCTATTTGTAAACGAACACTGCCCCTTGACGCTCCTGTTTATGAACTGTTTGACCTGGAGTACTCTCGTTATGTTTCGAGCACCTTTTTCGCCATGAAGGTGCTCTAAAAAGATGTTTAAACGAGAATCCTCCTAAAATGGTGTAAATGTTTGCGTGGAAGTAACTTAATACTTATGTTACTATAGCAATGAGTTTCAATCTCAACCTTTTAAGTATTTGGGTTTATTTTTACAATAATTTTGTATGAATGCTTTATAATAGTTGATATAAATGATTATTGAGAAATGAAGTACGGTCTACCTAAATAACAGCTTTTATTGAATTTATGCCATTAAATACCATTTTACTACAAAATACCAATTTAAACGCGGCGCATCTTTTGAAATAATTTCAGACTGAATTTTATACGTACTTTGTCTGTGGGTTAAGGCACGTACTGCGTCACTTGTACTATGAAGCTTTCTGTTGAGATTGTCGTAAATAATTTTATAAAAGTATAGTTGTAAAGCCAGAGGAAACTCTTTAACAATACTCATTATCTTGTAAATATGTATCATGAATGAATTTTATGGAAAAGTTGACTTTGGAAGTAAATTTTATACTCTACCACTTGTATCTCATTAGATGGTATTTGAATTACTAGCGAATTTATAGTTTTAATAAGTACCTAAATAAATAAGAAACTTTGAGAGATTTACCAGATTACTTTAAGATACTAAGGCTACCTTCATAAATTATGTGAGTGCATAAATGGTTGTTAATATATTCATGTAATATATTAAACTATGTTGGTTTTTGAGTACATTATTTTGAAAAGGTTTATTATTGAAAAGGATTATATTGATCGATTTTTATTGCATTTGTTCCTGAGTTGATTATTAGATTTTATTGATAATTATGTCTTGTTTATAAGGTTCTATGAGTAATTATTGCATGAGTAATTTAATTTTATATAGTATCGGAATTGTTGTAAGGGAGACGTGGATGACTCGCTACCAACGATGATGTGTAATGTTAAACACTTTGTAAATACTGTTTATTTATTTAAGGTCGCCACACAATTGATGCGGCTGGCGCTGTCGGTTTTTAATTTCATTGAACTTAACATTATCTTAATTCATTTTAATTACTCTACTTTCGAATTAACTTTGTTTATATTCTCCTTACTGAAATTATTCTTTTTAATTGATATACCTACTTATTAAGTAAGTTTTATCCAGCTAAACATTCATAAGGTTTATCTACGTCACCCTTAGGCTGAGCCGTCCTGTACAATACTTCATTATTTATTTTTAGAATTATATTTTAAGGTGAAGAAAATATGAAAACAAAAACATAATTGTATTTTGATTAACCGGAGCTGTGATTTTTTGCTTATCTGTATATCTATTAGACAGTGTGCTGCCGAGCTTGACAGCGAGGCATTGCACTGACTCAATCACTGAGGTCTTCCAAACCCTACGTCACACGGGCAATGTTTCTTCTTCATCTGATCTCTAAAAGGCAGCCAATTTTCGGAGCCTAATACCCACAATATTACAATAGACTCAAAAATATTTGATAAATTAGCAATGTGCCAAGTTGGCACTTGGAAATTGACTATATATTGGGTTTTTCCTTCCACGACATGCTTTCTGTTTGACACATACATGTCTTACCCGTAAAAACCCCATAATTAATTGAAACATAATTCTAATGAAATCATTATTTTAAGTAATAACCACAAACACTACAATACTCGTAGATAAATAAATGATTCTAAAGTAACTCGGAAACATTGCTCGTGGAAGCCTAGTGTCAGACATAATGTCAGATTCGATCTGGTCACGTTAAATCAGTATCACACCGCAAGGTACGTGTAATATAATAAATGTAGCTACCATAATTTTTTACAACATTTACAGTTTTATAATGAATTTCTTATATTTTTACTTTCCTATGTTAGTTTGCTAATAAAATGTTTTTTTGATATAATATGACCTTTCGTTTTTTTCCCTGATTTCCCTGCCGCTCTAAACTGACTTCTTGTCATCAAATGAGTGAACTATATAATATTCAAACAACTGTTGTAGAATTTATCTACAAAACCAAACCTGGTCTTGATTTGGATATTCATACAATTTTGAAAAAAATCTTTCATTCAGTTGAATAATTCCTTCTTTGTGTATCTCAAAATTGATGAATAATAAAAACATGCATCTGCATCCTGATGAAAGAAAAATCTTTGAACCAACCAAAGGCACATTATAACTGAAGATAAGCAAATGCAGTAAGTAAGTAGGTAAAAATGGTAGGTACAATATTAAAAATACCTTTTAAATTGCGACAGAGTAATAAATATTCAAGATATCGCACAAATCTGTAACTACGTGGAAAAAACTGCATCGTTTCCGGGCTTTTCTCTTAGCTAAAGAAGTACACTCAAGATCGACTACTTTTAAAATAACAAGTTATGACGTACTATGTTTTGCGCTAACAAGGAAAAAAGGCAGCCAGTTATTTTTAGGGTTTTCCGGCTAAGATAATAAACAAAAAATGATATGGTGAAAAAAATATATACATATTATTTCGTTGAAATAATATGTATATGTATAACACTCGGATTTCCTAGTTCACACTTTACAAGCTCAACAGAAATTATTCAATGGTTTGTCAAGATAGAAGGAATAGAACGATGCGATAATTTTGTTTATATAGATATTAATTTAAAGCACGACATATGCATAATGAAGCTTCTTCCTGATGAGATGGAAGTTTATCAAAATCATCAGCCACTCCCTTCTGTCATAAGTACACAGGAGAATAACAAAAGCTCTCTTTTAAGTAAAAAGCCTGAATTTCGAACTAGAGTTAGGATCCGAAAAAAAATCAGTAAGATCTTCTGAGGGGCAATACCAATGGGTAAGTAATTTATTCAAAGGTCTTCGTCTGAAACATATCAAAGTTTGTTCATACAAATAGAAATTAAAACATTGCATATAAATAAAGATACATTTCCTTATAACTTACATAAACAGTTTAATTAAAATTCAAATAGCCATAGTCATATTAAACCATTAGATAATGAAGGAAAGAACAATGACCCACTTTGATTGTGTTTTGTTAATTTCAAACAGTTTATCAAGTTTGGGGCCTCACCGCCTCGCCGAAGCCATTGTGATAAGGTTAAGATGAGTGAACAAAAGGCATATATAAATAGTTGTCGGGTAGCCGAGGGGCATTGTTTCCCGCGGTTCCGGCGCACACGCACCGACCGAACGCGGTAATTAGTTCTATTGTGGACGGACCGATGTTATCGACGCCACAAATACTTCCGATGGATTTACGTACCTGCTTTCCACTCATTGTTTACTTATGTGGTCTTTATTAATCGTCAGTCCCACCGCACCTCCGCCCAGGACAAAGAACATAACCTACTATTAATTTTAGTCCAACTGTTCCATTGTGCCAGTAAAGCGATACAAGAAAGTCAACAACCTCCTTATAAGGCTATTAAAGCATATTAAACGATAAATAACGTGAAGAAACAATTTTAGATAAATGTTATAGATAAACACCTCCCTTATTCATATACAGAACAAATGTGCCATTAAAATGGAAAAAAACTGGATTCGTATCAATAGCAACAGGGAAAAGCGATACTTATGGGCAGACAACAATCCTTATAAAGTAAACAGAGCGAGCGTACGAATTCAAAATAACTAAGTTATGAGCTCAAGAAAGCGGACAGCAAAACGGAAGTGTAGCGAACGACCTTCCTTCATATAAACATAAGTACACGGTACCTATGTGTCGACGTGCGCTCCGACAACTAATAAAAAAACAAGCTCATATAAAGTCCAACATCGGTCGTGTGATATCACATGAAAGGAAAATATACAAATGCTGTAGCATACTTAATGTAAACAGACTTGTGAATATTGTGAGGCACTTCAACTTTCTCCGTGTGATGGGCCGTCAATCATCATAAATTAGAGACGATTTTCCAGTTATCACTTTGAAATAGCTTTATAGATATTAAGGTTCACTTAGTCTTAATTGATCAAAATTTGTATACGCAAGTAATTAAGCACACATACTTGTTAGCAAATCTACATATAATTCATTTTTAACCAATCAATTCGAAATTTTCTGATTAGTTTGCATGTTTCCCACAAAAGTTGTATTTTTTGCAAAAAGTACGCTATAGCGAGGTATATTATGGGTCTTAAAATACTGTTTAATTGGGTAAGGCTTACTAGTAATACTACTCTCTCTCTCTATTCGAAATTCTATACAAAATGTGGGAAAAAATCTCGTAAACTGTACAATTTGTATGAGTAAGTAATTTAATAAAATGAATCGCGTATAAATCGGTAATTCTTAAACCGCAACTATCCGGTCAACACAGCAGCTAGCTAAACCGCAATTATAACTAAGATTCCTGTTTACTTACTTAAATATAATATTGAAAGTACTGTAAAAACTGATGAATCTTAACAAATGATAAATGATAGGTGAAGAGAAAACAACAGTCGGAGTATGCAACGTAACCAGACATCATTAGTTGGCGCGGTTACAGGAAATCGTACATTATGAGTGAAAACTGAGCATTCTGCATTTGAACTGAACGGTGAGGATACTCATGTCGGCTCACATAAACAGTAAGTAGTTATAGATGAGTAATAGTCAATATTTCCTCAGCGACATAAGAGCTGCACACACCGGCAGCGGGGCGCTTGGGAGGCGGCTGTATTGTCCGTAATCACCGTATATCCGTTACGCATGTATATCCCAGTATTATCAAATGAGGATTTCATTAAGGTCTCGATACGCCATTGATAAAACATTGCTAGACTTGTTTTATTTTTTCAATCAAACAAAGGTGGTTTTCAATTTGGTGTAACAAATAAGTTACTTTGAAGATTTACAATATGTTTCAAATACCCATCATATTGTGAAAAACTGTTGTAAATAAAACAACAGGTCCAGGTCCAGGTCCACGTCAATTGTTCGTAAAGAGAAGCAAATAAAAATGTAAAACATGGACTTAATTAAATAAAATACGTAGTTCAGAGGGTTTTGTATAGAATCGAATCTCATGGAATATTTATTGCGTCTAGCAGTTTAAAATCATTATCAGACACGTTGACTTCAGCAACAAACTGGCGATCTCTAATTCACTTTTTAATCCGCCTGTTACCCACATACCTGCCACAAACAACGTGTCAGACATCTGTAAGTAGGCAGAAACATCTGATATGAACCCACACGTCGTCCTCAATCAAAAGGGTTAACCTTTTCACCGCGATTAGAAAACCGCTAAAGCTGATTTGTAAAAAATCGACTACCAAAATGAAGCTTTCATTAACCGAACTAACTTTCTACTATAGATCTTACACGGAAGTTACATGGAGCAGAGATAAGTGGACAGTGCGCGATAACATCGGCCCGATGCGGACTCCATAACAACGTTTATTTATTGTCGTTACAAGAGTCTCACGAACACTAAACTTAGCTGACAAAGTAATGAAATAGCTAATTTAACACTAAACCGTTGCATAGTGCATGCTTGAGTCTAGAACTATGCACCAGCGCAGTGAAACCCCCGTCCAAATATATTTGTCTCAGATTGAATATAGGCGATGTACTTTCCTATTAAAATTGTTTTGCTATTTTTATATTTTGGAGTTTAATAGTATTTCCTTCTTTGATAAGTATGACTATGTTAGGTTTGTAAAAACAAGTACGTCCTCAGCTCAAATAGTCGAGTGAATACATTTTCACAGCGCATTGAAACTACATTAGGGATTTAGGAAGTGGCAGCTTTTCTTTTGCCGTAATCTCTAAGAAAATGAGTCATGGGTATGCGATCTGACTGGCATTCGAGCCTCATCGTCGAACGCGACATGGTCAATGATCGGTTCGCAAATATATTGCAAACATTGCACTTTACCCACAATGGGAAAATGCACACTCATTTGATTCTACTTTGAGTTGACTTTTATGAGCTTCTTGAAGAATTATGTGGCACATGCCACTGCAGTTGACGCCACTATCAAAAATAAACCTAATATGGTATTCTAATTCATTTACTTTACATTCAACCCACGTTCACAACGACATTGGAATCACGAGTTTTTATTTCAAAATTTGAATCTTACAGCAATACTTTGTTGTCTGGACATTGAATGATCATTTTTTTCGTAGAAAATATTTAGAACAAATTAGTCATTCTTAGTCCGTGTACATTTTAATTTGCATATGTTGAGTCATTAATTCATCGAGACTTTTAATCAAAGTAGTTTGTGCTAAGATGGTCATCGGTGCGAAATGTGCATTGCATTTTTATTGTCTTTTTATAAGATGTAATGCAAAATGTAACGTTTTGATAATGAATACAGGAAGTAATAACGACTTAGACTGAGCTTACAAAGCTCTATCATGTATAACACGTAGGTACTTAACAGAATATAAAGTTGTTTACGATTTTTCACATTTTAGAACAATTTTATATTAAATTCTAATATTGATGTGAGATGCCTTGGTCATCACGAGCGGTTATTATGTTTGGCAGACGTGACTCGAGTAAAACGTAAGAATCGTAAGATAATTATTAAAATAATATTATCTCGTGTAGGGATTGTGGAGTATTTATAGGCATGAATAAAATACGATTTGTTGGATTATACCATTTAGGCATAGCTCATTTTAATATACTTAATCACAAACATATAATGGTGATAAAAAAACTATAAAACAATAGTTATCAAATTACAAAAAGACTTAAACCTAACTTATCTGAACAACAATTTAAAAGAAAATCTCTTGCATTAATATGTCTTAGGAAAAAAATAAATAAATACAAAACTATTCTAAGCTAACTTTAGTTTTAACTGTGAACTGGCGACTAATTGACACGCCTGAGGGTTTTACTACTGGTTGATATCACACAATATTATCATTACAAGAGTACCGTCATAAAAAAGTTCAAATTTGGTAATCACAGGTAATTTAACAAAATATGCCCGAAGTTCAATTGTGAGTCAACTCATTCTACACATAAAGTTCTTTGTCACAATTAAAGGTAACTTATTATTAAATAACTTCGATAAAGTCTATAATGCGATTCTTTTACTCTCGAATAGATCTGAAATTTCCCCAATTTATATCAAGTCAATTATAAAAATTGCTTTAAAACTACTTATAGTGCTTCAGGTGGTTTATTTCTTAGGGTCCCTGTAGACACCCATGAAGAGAATGGAGCTGGTTGGACGTTCATAGATGAGGTACACGAAGGGGAAGTTAGCTATGAACCGGCTGGGTTCCGCGGGCCTGGACGACCGGAATCCGAAGATGGCTGTTGCTGCTGCAGCCACGGTACCTATGAAATAATACACATTTAAAAACATAAACTCTTAATTTTCCTGATCCCCAGAGTACTTACATAATGTATATCATACAACACAACAAGGTATTTGTTTAATGCGAAAATGGGACCCATATGCTGCGGCGCCTCAGGCACTAGCCGCCACGTCTGATGTGGTATCAGATACGTTGTACACGGCACGTTGATGTCAATTATACAAGAGGAATAGCCCTTTCTAATCTTTGTACTACAGATGATTCATAAGTTTTGCCTGCAGGTTAACAAGCGAATTAATATTGACACAAAAATTCGTGTAGATAGTTTTCGTTATATTTTTCCTTGTGGTTATATGAAAGTTATCTATAATTTGGCTTTAGTGAACGTTCTAGAGTGCAATAACGTGACCGTAATGATGAGTTATGACTAACATTTTGACTGCAAATGAGTCGCTGGTTTAAAGCTGTAATTGATTTGCGGTTACGTACCTTCTTCATCGATTTGAATCTTCGCTTTATGGACAGCGTCATCAAAGAGGATGCCGCGTTGGTCCGACAGAGTACTGAAGTCAGCAGTAGCGTTGAACAAATCTCCTACTCCTAGTCTCTCGAGAACCTGAAAAAAAGAAATCATTAGCTTATGCTTTGAAAGACAATTTTAGTCACAAAATATCTACGGAATTAAAATGTACTGAAATATTATTATCAGTTTTTTCCTTATATTTATAACACGAAGACTAGATTACATTCACAATCATAATAATGAAGTGCTCTGTTGGATTTCAGATTTCTCACTTTCTGTCTGCCTATCTGAGATGTCTATCAAGATCTCAAACGGTTCTAGGTGGAAAGTGGGCCACTTGCTGTGATTGCATATACAAATCTAAAAGCTGAATTGAAAAATATTAAGACATATTGTTTCAGTTATGTATTTTACAATATTCACACTTACATAATCTCTATACAAAAAAAAATACTGTAGTATTTATTTACCCTATTTGTTTCTTATAAAATCAAGTTGCTAAGATCCAGGAAACGGACATAGAATTATTTTAATCCCCTAGAAATACAACAAAGAGGATCTACTTACGTCTCTCAGAGGCAGGCTCCTCTCCATGGTGAACTTGGGTATCTCGACAATGACCTCGCGACCCATGTAACCTTCCTCCACTACGGCCGCCAGGCGCTCCGGGGTCAGGTTAGCGATAATGTTACTTACTCCTACAGAGGAAGAATGCATCTTTGAATAACGATTAAATAACATCTTCAACAAATCCAAAAATGTAAGCCTTTTATTTTCAGGCTATACTGGCCTATTGCTTAGCAAGGCATATGTTAGGATCTACCAAATATACATATTTACGCTATTGTTATGTATAAAACTTTTGTTTTTCTATTGTCACTGATAAATAATCTTGCATTGACTAAGCTTAAAAACTATGAATTGAATTGAAAAAATCCTCCGAAATGCCGCGGGAAAAAGTTCTTAAAAATAATTGCCATAAATATTTTATTTATCGTAAATCAATTTCGTACAGGTGCTAATCTCTCTAATTAAATTATGAAGAAACCAGTATAACAGGAGCCCAAAGCGCTACTACCATAGTAGCAATTTGGTAAGTAAAATTTGATTGATGGCATCTTGCAGCCAACAGGTCAAATAAAGCAACAAATAATCCATAAGACTTAAATTGGTATGTACCGTTAGCAACCGACTGAACTAGAAACCACAGGTAACAGTATGCTCCATCATTCATATCAGATTAAGTGCTCAGATCTGTATCGGGCGAAAACGAAGCGAAGGGGATAACATCGAAAGTGTTTTTAAGCAAACTCCAAAAGTGTGTTTCTTTATGTAACTGTGACAGGTATGTGAAACCCATTTAGATAAAAAGGATTTAAATATTTTATACAACGTCGGAGATGGAATGGAAGCCATGAGCGCTTTGTCGCTTTGATCGTAGATAGGTAAGTAGTACAGAACCTTACGAGAGACTAACACTTTAAAATAGGTAAAATCGCGAGCAGGGTCGACCGTCGATTTCAAATTACTTTAATGACCATATCCAACCAAACTAATGATTTCAAATACAGTTTTAGTTCAATTTATTAATAAGCTGGAGTTATAAGTTAGACATTATACCAGAAAGTCTCCGTTTTCAAATATCTCCAGAAATAATGTTTGAAATATTGTTGTCTATAGAACAGGGTTTCGAGAGAAATATTCGCAAGTTAACATACCTTCCTTCATGGAGTAAGGTGGCAGCAAGATGTACATGCTGATGTCGTTGCCCTTGTATGGCAGCTCCAGGATCTGAGCTCCCAGGTCATCATTGACCACTGCAAAGAAGAATAAACATTATTGTACGAGTAGTTTTTATTCAAACATTACCTCTTAATTGAAAGCATTTTATAAAATACTGTATTTATTTGTAGTCTACGTCTAAAAGAACCAAATTCTTCTATTCTATTCTTAATTGCTGTTTTTATCTTAACCGATTAAACATTTTTTCTTTAGTTAGTATTTCACAGATAATAAAATCAACAGTAGGTTATGGGCCATCTTCTTTCTCATCGTACACTTTTAGACAAAAATAAATAGCACACAAAGACATGAATACTATTATTTTAGCGATTTGTACATCCAGTATGAGTAAAATGGTCACGTACTGTAGTGGAAGGTTCCCTTCTGCTTCATGAATGGCACGAGAGTCTGGCGTGTCTCCGAAACGAAGAAAGCCTCCTTCTTTGTCCTTTCCGCGGGGAACTTGGAAGCCCACACGCCTTTGAAGTAAGCAGCGTTTGCGAGCACCAACTTAGTGGCCTGGGTGATGCCGTCTTGAGGCAGCAGATCCTTGATGTTGTTCTTGGTGATACGGGACACCCACTCGTTGATGTATAAGCGAGCAGCTTCGGGATTTTCTCTGAAGTTCTGAAAATAATATTCATTGTTTGTTAATCGGTACTTAGCAAAAGCAAATTATGTCCTAGTTTTGGGGAAACCAGTTAAATACAATTCCAATTGCAAAAAAATAAAAAGTCCATAGTAATATTAATGAAGTCAACTGTTTTGGGTTCTGGTCCTGCAGGAGTGAATGACCTCCTCAAGTAATTATAACTACTCATGTCGAACATAAGTAAACTACCCGTTATCTATCTCTATACCAATCGACTCCATCCAAAGGTTGTCTGTAAGAGATTGCTTTTAGCGATAAGAACGCCTATTGTATTCACGCACATTTGTTTGTTTTCTTCTTTCTATGTTGTCCTATTGGTGTACAATAAAGAATATTCTAGTTATCTATCTAGTGCATAACGCGGTATGATGGATTATGCGCTTTCCTTATCAGTAGGGAATCTTCGTTTGATTTATATTTTTATTTTATTGTTTGATTAATATATTTATCTCACACGTCTAAAATGCATTTTCATTTAGTTTGAGAATCCACCGTAATTAATATGTTGATTATAATTATTTCCTCCTGACCGATTACTGATTAAAGCGATAGTTCTCGAAGTATCTATCATATGGGTGTTCCTTACTTTCATAATTGGATGGGATGAAAATCTGACACCATCTGATTTCGTAAATCTGGGAATAAAAACCCGATATTCTATGCACATCGTTAAGGTGCGATTGCGGCCATGAAATGAATGGGGCAGCCAATATCAGTTATTTATTTGTAGATATGTTTCAATAGTACGGTTGTTAAGTAGTTACCAGCGTCTCCAACTCTTCACCAAACAGGTCGAGCATGCACTGGCGCACGCGCAGCCCGTTGTCTGCGAACAGTTTATTGGCGCTGGTGAACTCGTAGCTGTCGCTGTTGTTGTTCAACGACCTGGAGCGCTGGTCCACCTTGTACGCTGTCATCAGGTTGATCTTGTCCTAGAATTTAACAAAACAATTTGGATTATTTTTGTTCTTTATAAAAACACAGATAGCGCCCGTATGTGTATTGTGTATGCGCTAATGACTGGTGTACTCAATTGCCGGAACTTTTTCTTGGTAAATTAAGGTGAATTGTCCTATATTTCTGGGTAATTTTTGTAATTGTGATCATTTAACTAAGTATGTTTTATCTGGCATTAAAAGTACATATTGGGTTAGGTAGCAGGTTTTCAAATAAGAAAGTCGTTATCGGGCTTACCATTTTTTCAGCAATCCGCAAGGATTCCTTCAACGAGTGTTCAGTTTGTTCCCCAGCTGAGAAGTACGCCAGAACTAACGCGTGGTACACGGAGAAGGGTGAGAAGAAGATGTTGTCATCAGGAACCGCCTTGTTGATAGCGTCGAACAAGTTGAGCGTGAATTCCAGCTGCCCTCGATACAGCGAGGTGCGAGCCTCGGGGTCCAACTTCTTAGAGGTGTCATCCTTGTAGAAACATTGGCTGTTGGCGGTCGCTATGACCAGCAGGCCCACTGCCAAGACTTTGAACATGATGACACTGAAACAAAAATATCAAAAACTGCTTCATTTAACTATTCAAATCCAAGTGTTCAACTTTACATAAACGTTTTTTTTTAAGATCATGCACCTGAACTGTTCCGATAAGGTTTGCGTATTTCTTTTGTTTACGCAGATTTTTATACTATCTTACAGACCTGTGTCATTATATGTGATTATTCATATCTATAAGTAATTAGTCATAACTACCTATCGGAAAGTGACGAGTATTTCAAGAAACAATATTTTTTGCAGGAAAAAGGTTTTTACACAGAAGTAAGTATAATTTAAAAATATTGTTATTGTACCATATTTTAAATTCTTATGCCAAGAATAGAAATTCAAACCGAACTGGGATTGACGTGACTATTTTTTAAACATATGTAGCACGAATCACGTCAGGCTAATTCTATTAGCTATACCTATAAATATATGTAGGTACGTAATAGATATAAGTAGCCGGAACAATAGGGTTTTTTTTGGTAAACATTTTTTGACGTAGAATTTTTATTTTGCAATAATTTGAAAAATAGACTGAGAATTATTTTATTGACGTTGTTATAACCTACCTCTAGATACCTTTTATTGGTTACTAGCTTCGGCCATCGGTTTCACCC
>NWSH02000519.1:7763034-7811754 GCA_002382865.2 Heliothis virescens | reverse complement strand
TCAACTGTTTTGGGTTCTGGTCCTGCAGGAGTGAATGACCTCCTCAAGTAATTATAACTACTCATGTCGAACATAAGTAAACTACCCGTTATCTATCTCTATACCAATCGACTCCATCCAAAGGTTGTCTGTAAGAGATTGCTTTTAGCGATAAGAACGCCTATTGTATTCACGCACATTTGTTTGTTTTCTTCTTTCTATGTTGTCCTATTGGTGTACAATAAAGAATATTCTAGTTATCTATCTAGTGCATAACGCGGTATGATGGATTATGCGCTTTCCTTATCAGTAGGGAATCTTCGTTTGATTTATATTTTTATTTTATTGTTTGATTAATATATTTATCTCACACGTCTAAAATGCATTTTCATTTAGTTTGAGAATCCACCGTAATTAATATGTTGATTATAATTATTTCCTCCTGACCGATTACTGATTAAAGCGATAGTTCTCGAAGTATCTATCATATGGGTGTTCCTTACTTTCATAATTGGATGGGATGAAAATCTGACACCATCTGATTTCGTAAATCTGGGAATAAAAACCCGATATTCTATGCACATCGTTAAGGTGCGATTGCGGCCATGAAATGAATGGGGCAGCCAATATCAGTTATTTATTTGTAGATATGTTTCAATAGTACGGTTGTTAAGTAGTTACCAGCGTCTCCAACTCTTCACCAAACAGGTCGAGCATGCACTGGCGCACGCGCAGCCCGTTGTCTGCGAACAGTTTATTGGCGCTGGTGAACTCGTAGCTGTCGCTGTTGTTGTTCAACGACCTGGAGCGCTGGTCCACCTTGTACGCTGTCATCAGGTTGATCTTGTCCTAGAATTTAACAAAACAATTTGGATTATTTTTGTTCTTTATAAAAACACAGATAGCGCCCGTATGTGTATTGTGTATGCGCTAATGACTGGTGTACTCAATTGCCGGAACTTTTTCTTGGTAAATTAAGGTGAATTGTCCTATATTTCTGGGTAATTTTTGTAATTGTGATCATTTAACTAAGTATGTTTTATCTGGCATTAAAAGTACATATTGGGTTAGGTAGCAGGTTTTCAAATAAGAAAGTCGTTATCGGGCTTACCATTTTTTCAGCAATCCGCAAGGATTCCTTCAACGAGTGTTCAGTTTGTTCCCCAGCTGAGAAGTACGCCAGAACTAACGCGTGGTACACGGAGAAGGGTGAGAAGAAGATGTTGTCATCAGGAACCGCCTTGTTGATAGCGTCGAACAAGTTGAGCGTGAATTCCAGCTGCCCTCGATACAGCGAGGTGCGAGCCTCGGGGTCCAACTTCTTAGAGGTGTCATCCTTGTAGAAACATTGGCTGTTGGCGGTCGCTATGACCAGCAGGCCCACTGCCAAGACTTTGAACATGATGACACTGAAACAAAAATATCAAAAACTGCTTCATTTAACTATTCAAATCCAAGTGTTCAACTTTACATAAACGTTTTTTTTTAAGATCATGCACCTGAACTGTTCCGATAAGGTTTGCGTATTTCTTTTGTTTACGCAGATTTTTATACTATCTTACAGACCTGTGTCATTATATGTGATTATTCATATCTATAAGTAATTAGTCATAACTACCTATCGGAAAGTGACGAGTATTTCAAGAAACAATATTTTTTGCAGGAAAAAGGTTTTTACACAGAAGTAAGTATAATTTAAAAATATTGTTATTGTACCATATTTTAAATTCTTATGCCAAGAATAGAAATTCAAACCGAACTGGGATTGACGTGACTATTTTTTAAACATATGTAGCACGAATCACGTCAGGCTAATTCTATTAGCTATACCTATAAATATATGTAGGTACGTAATAGATATAAGTAGCCGGAACAATAGGGTTTTTTTTGGTAAACATTTTTTGACGTAGAATTTTTATTTTGCAATAATTTGAAAAATAGACTGAGAATTATTTTATTGACGTTGTTATAACCTACCTCTAGATACCTTTTATTGGTTACTAGCTTCGGCCATCGGTTTCACCCAAATCCCTAAGGAACTACTTCCCGTACCAGGATAAAAAGTAACCTATATGTTATTCTGATATTTAAGTTATATTTCTGCCAGGTTTAATCTAAATCCGTCTAGTTGTTTTTGCGTTTTTGTTTTCGTAGAAAGTTGGATTAAGACAGTATGTGTATGAAGCAATTTAGGCTACAGGGCTACAGTTACGGTAAGCGTTTTAGTTTAACTTTTATTTATCTAACCAAACCGCTCCATTCGTTTCGTATACGCAATAGGTAGGTATTGTCAAACAACACGTAATAAGTAGATGGTTGAATGGTTCTTGATGTAATAAAAAGAGCAAAACTTAAGCCAGACAGAATTTATTTAATCTGTGGGCATTTCACTGCGCTTTCTCCTTGAAGCCGCGGTGGGGTGGTGCGGTCAGCCACCCACGACTCGTACAGCTTGCCATAATATACCACTACCATTTGTCTCGTATGTAATACCTATATTATTTAAAAAATGTAGACCATATGTATTAAAAGTCCTAAGACATCTTAATCTCAGGTCAGAATCTAAACCTCTTTTTCATTAATGATTAGTTCGATTGGATCAATTAGGTAAACATATACCCGTTATTAAACATAGCATACAACATATCAGCACTTTATTTACTAAGATTGCTTAATGCATCTCACTAAATGGTATAAACGTGACTGATGGGAGCGGTTAATAGCTCGCTCGCAATGTGCATTAAATTGAGAAAGCTAGTTAATTATCTTGTGTCCGATCTCTATACCTAATTAAATGATCTAGGTTCAAAAATGAGGGTCATATCTGTTAGCCGCTCAATCATGTCCGGACATGGCGTGTGATTGATTAATGGCCTCGCATCCACCACACTCAGCCTCGCACGATAGCTTGTTACATCTGTCCCCGCTATATTCCGGAACGAACATATTTATTACACGGATGGGAAAACCCCAGCCGTATGGTATTGTATGTAATCGTAAAGCTTGACCTGATAACCGACACTCGTACACTGTTAACGCAAACATTTTACACAATTATACCTACATTAATACTTATACCGTTCGTTTCACACATTACGAGCAAATTCAATGTTATGCCTGCATATGTCCGGACAGTGACATAATTTATCTGATTCAGTATCTGATATTTAGAAAACTGGTAGGATTTAATTATTGCGGCGTCTAAAACAGGTTTTCCCTCTTGTATGCCGACACTGATTACCTTCATACAGATTTAACCTCTGTAGTGTGACTCATCAAAAGGATGTGTATTTAAAAGAAATAACATTGCCTTGTGTAAACGAAAGTGGGTCGTAAAGTGTTTCGTCTCTGAGTCAGCGATTATTATTTAATTTTAACTTTTCTTGGGTTAGTGAGAATCACCTGGTGCACATCCGTTGTTCATCCTAATTAACAATCATATGACACACATGTATTGCCCGTTTCAGTGGTGTTTGTTTAAACAGCAGGTTGTTTTCTCATGATAGGTAGTAAGCTTACTTTCAACACGATTTGATGAATGTGGATTTTTTGAAAAATTGGGAGAAAGCACAACATAAACTCGATTGGCAACTGCATACAATGAGTTTGAACGACCAGAGGTGTGGCTGACGTCACAGGGAATCCCAGCCTCCCGCGAGTAGGTCATGCTCACGGTAACCGCTGCGCCAGCGCCGCGGTACCGTGCAATGCTTGGATTTCCCTTTGAAATCAATGCTGCAGCGAAAGTCAAGCACACGTCATCCTCGACACATATGTTACATAACCGGACAGAAACCGTGTCGCGACGACATATCATATTTGAAAATATACATTTCAAAACTGTGATCGACTGGACCACAATGCAATGACATGAATGTGGTTTCGCTGAATGATTTTTGTATATCGATGATTTTTGTATATGAGTTTATATATCGAAGAGATAGCTAAATCGGGACGTGCACAATTAATTTCTATACATAGTCACCACCAGCATAGCTATAATTGAAGATGATGACTCTTAATTACTAGCAATTATTTGTATTGTGTATTCAAAACACGTATGCAGGTATTTTGTTTAGAGTTCCGGACCTCTAACGGAAAAAAAAACTCTTAATGGGATCAATTCTGTCTATTTCCTTAACTGTTTTTGCAGTAACCGTTAGTAACCTTTGATTGATTGTTTTCTAGAGTTAAGCAAAAATAAGTTAAAAAATGCATTGAAATAAACAATACCATTAGGATTAGTCAATACATACTGAAAACTATATGAATTCTATAAAGACCAAATCTATTATAGTTTAATTAGATTAAAACTCTTAATCGCAGAAATGAATAGGTACACTCATGTACCTAGAGTTATCTAAATGTAAGACAAACTATATCTGAAACATCTTTCGAACAATGTTGGATGGGTATCGACTGCAAAACAATTGAACATGTTGTAGTACAAAATGACAAGCTATACACAGCATTTTTAAAACATCTACAAAGATGTTACATACACAATGCATTCATCTTAAACGATTTGAAGAGAGACGGAAAACAAACCACTCTGTTTTGATATTGATGAGCTAACATCGTTTCACCCATCATCCCAGCACTTCGCGAATTGTCAATGTTCTTATCGTGAAGGCTCGGGATTCCCGTGAGACATTTAAATTATTATGGTTTCTCCCACCGTTCAATAACTCTCAGCATCCAACATCTCATGAATATCTCCAATGCATTTATCCGCAACTGGCAAGTTATGTTTTTTTTAGACAGTATTCATGTTAATTCGTCATCGTTTCATTATTGGAACGGGTTCGATTTGAATTGTTATTGAACTGGCATCGATTCAGTTGAGTGGCCGACCGCTACAGCCTGCGTCGCATGCGCACCGCGTATTGCTGAATGTAGTAACGGTTTATGTGACGAACAGCGAACTTTTAACCGAATATTTTATGGACATACTCAAGCTTAGACAATTGATTTCAATACAAAGAAAATCGGCGTAAAATCTATAAAACTATTTTCTTTATCGCATGCACTAACTAATTTCACCGGAGAAAACTGATTTTTCTTGGTTAAAAAATCGATGAAATTGGAAACCCTTAAAACATGTGAGGAACTTTGTCCGTCAAAATAACCGGTTTCTGTTTTTGAACAATAACACAGCAAGTGTTTATGGTGACCTCGGCTGGTTTGGTCCATTTTTCGGAAACGTTAAGGCCATACACCGCACACGTAACGTTTGCATAAGATCCTCGAACAGAAACGGCACACTGCTGGAATAACAATGAACTATCCATACTAACTAGGTAACTGTATATCGATGCAGTGGTGTTATCGAAGAAATTACGTTTTATATCTACCTACTTGGAGTAATATGCACCTTAAAATGACCTTAGGTATAGATACCGCTAGAGAATGTCCAAAATTATGTGAATGAAGTTATTAATTCTTTTTGGATACTTCCATTTAAAGTTTAACTACAACCTATGTATACTATAGTTTTTTAACATATCATGGTTATTGAGGAAAGGAAAATCCTTAAAAATTAACGTAGGTACAATACACGCGTTCAAATTACATTCTGGGTACTGACTAGATATTTCGCCATCAAGCACGGTTACGAGAAAGAAAATGAAATCTTAAAAAAAATATAGAAGACAGGTTTCCATATATGCTATTCAATGATGATGATCATTAGTAGTTGACGCCATTGTGTAGATATGACACAAACTTTCTATTCAGTTTCACGGCCGCTTTTCAACTGATGTTGGTTGTAGCTACTTACGCTATGTCTATTCAACTTTGAAAGCTTCGTTAGGTCTAATCTCCTTTTATGTCGTGTGCCTAAACATTAAAGGAAAATCGATTTTTAGCTATTACTTTGCGGTGTATTTAAGTCAAAAGAAATATTTTTAACTAGATTAGACTAGAATTTGCTTACTAGAGATAGTTTGCACTCAAGCCTCAAAAAACAAAATATTGATAAAAAGAGAGATAGGAATTTGACATTGATTGTTTGGGGCTAATATCGGTAATGCAGCTAGCCAATGATCAGGATGCAGTAAGGGCTACACATAAACCTATTACCTATTATACATTGTAAGTATATATCAACTCCGACAATCAACCCGGCAAACGTACTACTAAGGGGTATCGCATTGCCCAGGTCGCGGAAGTCAAACGCTCCACGTACACATCAAAAGCCTTAATAGCTCTCTTCGATAAATGGACTAACAAATGCTGAAAGAATTTTTCAAATCGGACTTGATACCTGAAAGTTACCACGTTCAAGTCAACAAATAAACCAACTCTTAAACTTTATACTAATAGAAGATAGTCGTAAGCACTGCGCAGAAAGTGCATAACAAACTTCGTTGCACAGCCCGTATGTACCTAATATACATAGGTGAAGGAAGTCCTAAAGATAAAGATAGTGGTTAATTTATTACAAATTATGGTGAAGTACCTATATTAAATAGATACTATTATTATACGTGCATAGTAATATAACGGTTTACCCCTAATTGATATTTAGATGTATTCCATAATTTTCCAGGACAACATCAAAATTAATTGCATGCATAAGATAACTATATGGCTGCTCCTGCAGTAGGAGTGCTTCATATCTCATCTTTAAGTAGGCATAAGCGGTTGCCACATATGCAAGGCTTTCAGATAATTATAGACTAACTTGAACTCATTTCCACGCGGTTTTCTTTTATATTTAGTAAAGGTAGCTCACTTTTGACGATTTTTGCTACAGTCAGTTTTGCTACGCGCGACACAAATCTGTTCGTGTGAAAACACTATAAGTTTTTGAATGTTGGAATTTCAGATAAGTTTAAAAATTCCTTGACAATTTTCTCATTCATTTCAATGGAAAATTAGAAGCGAACTCTTTAAACCTTCGGACATCATACAAATGTTTTGCATATCTAGACCCAATTGATATAATAAGTGGGCAATTCAGATAAAAGCGATATGTAGGGACACACAAACGACACTGTTGTTATCGATTGCATGTTTTTGTCAAAATGCTTGATTGTATCAGTTGAGCAGTCGTATGATAGATTTAGTAATAAATGGCTTATTCGTCATATTTGGCTTATACCTAATAATTAGTGTAAGTATTTCATCATTTTCAGTTTTAATTTGGTCTTCAATATTTCTCTAGGTCTTTGGGAAGCTACCTTATGCTATGCAACCTAAGGAAAACTTTTTTCAAACATTATGAGAAAAAACTTTTGAATACATACGAACACAACGATCGTATAAAATGGTACCTAAACGTTTCCTTAACCCTACAACTGCTCTTAAATAAAAGGTTCACGAATACTTTCGTAGGTGGTTGTTAATAAACTTTGCGAAAACGTAATTCTGATTAAGCAGCCTTAAACAGGTACGTATCTAGTAATGTGCAACGAATTAAAGCGACATGGATGTTTATGTGCGCGTACTGTTGCGAAAATTCGTCACAGTAAATTAGAAAGCGTGCATGATAATCTGCCAGGCGGTGACGGCCCTGTGTTGTGTGTTGATACTTAACAAGCACAGTTACACAAGTTTTTGTGAAAACCTGTCTCTTTGATTACTGGAAAACAATTGCTATGAAGGTAATTATAGAACACATAAATCCGTAGGTACAGACAACTTCCGTGTTAACCTTTTGTAGAGCAAACATAAACACTGTGATTTTCTAAATCTACTGCAGTCATCCAACACAAACAACAGGTACAGACTAAAAAGAATACAAAGTAAATAACTCACCGAAATGTGTCCTTCTTGTGCACCAAGTTCTATTTAAGAATTTTCGAACTGATTTATTTATCTTTACAAGTAAAGCGTTTCACATTAATATGCTTGCGTAGTTTTGTTTTAATATAATCTTTATGATTGGTATATAAAATACCATGCGGAGCGTAACGTTGCACTGTAGCGAGACTCGGAGACAGACTGAGTGAATGAGGGCCGGTCGCTATCCTCTTTTATGTTAGTATTGTAGAACTGGTATGCGTTAGCTCACCAGCCGATGTCAACGGGAGGTAAATTTAAAAGAATACTTTTTATTAAATCGCCCACACAATACACATCGGATCAGAAGCGTGCTAAATGAGATATAATCTCTGACCAATTAATCGTTGGGCGAAACCGTTAACAGTATTGGTCACATAACTGTAAGAGTATCAACAAAGTCCACAATACGAACAGTTCACGTCAAGAAGGGCTCTTGGGTTGTGAAATAATATAATTCCTGGCATGTATCGGTTGCTCTTTGACACTAATTTAATGTTGAGCTACAGAGTACATATCATCTCGTTCATAAATTCAGAAAAAACTGACTACTACCTACCTATAGGATAACTTCTATATAAGCAAGCGCCTACTTAGATCGGTAGAGGTCATCAATCACTTTACAGTTTTCTATGTAGGTAGTTTCAGATCGGACTTTGCCAAAAGTACTAGATAAGTATTTTGGGGCCGTTCCATTAACCTACTACAATTCATCGTGATACTTTTGGACGGTCATCCCCGCCTCCTTTAGATGAGATCGGACAATACAATGATGGAACAAATGTCAAATAGCCAGGACTTTCTATTAGAATATTTGTAGCTCAACCTTCACTCTCTTTTTGTTCACACTTCTGCGCCACCTTTAAAGTAATAAATAGGTTGAATGAATTTAAGGCAGGTCACAAAGTAAATTTTTAACGACTTTATTCCAAAAGGCGGGTTCTATCTATGATCTGAAACTTTTCCAAATAACTGATTCATCAAAACAGAGAAAAGTAAAAACTTACGAAAAAATTATGGGGCATCCCAAAAACCACGCGATATGACGTACGCTAAGGCAACAATACACGCCAGAACCGTGAAAGGAAGACGCCTTGTCGCATGAATTAGTTTAGTAAGTAGTAGTAGTTTTCAGCACTACGAATACGCATCGCGTCTACTTACTTTTACTCGTAGACATGACTAGAAATAAATTCATCATATGGCTAGGCATTTCCCGAGAAAGGTGGGATCGACTTACAGTCTAAACGGGTGCGGTTAGTACCAAATTTCATCAAAATCGGCTCACTGGTTCAGGCGATAGAATAGACCCTGAGGAACAACATAAGCTTCACTTTTTATCCGGGTACGGGAAATAGTTCCCTCGGGAAGCGGGCGAAGCCGCTAGCAGAGGCTAGTAAGAAATATGTAATAACAAATCATTATTATGTTTTTCCTTGCCAAAATTGGGTATGTTTGTAATTACGGATTTTTGGTTTCCAATTCTGAAAAAAAAATTAAACTAAATATTTTGGAACATCACGATAATTTAAGAAACGTCGGTAAATTCATCAAAACAATGTGATAAATACAACTTGGTAATACCCAGAACAATATTTATTTTTTATAATCAATATCAATACTTCACCTTTTCCTCGATACGTACTTGTTCATTTGACCTTTTATCTATTCTGAAATGCAGACGATTATGCCCAGCTGTGCCCAGCTTAAGTATAACAAACTATAGACAACGACTATACTAACTATAGACGACGTTGGCTCATTTATAGCAAATTGTGTTTCTGTTTTGATTCAGATTTGTAAGATTATGAGCTTACTTCCTAAAATCCAACCTATGTGAAATAGAGCAGCCTGAAATGGTTACGAAATTATTTCAGCCCATTTCCTTTCACCAAAAAGGTTCAGCAACAAACATACAAACATCAGTTGTCGCCAGTATCAGCTTAGGCACAAAATGCGGGAACATAGGGAGGACCTCACACCATTTAAATAAAACTAATATAAAAGTAAATGAAAGAAAATATTTATTATGCGAATCTTTTATGATACAGAAAATAAAACTAAATCAAATAAAATTACATAATTCAACACTTGTTTGCGCTTTTCCAGAGTGCACTTTGATATGTAAAAGAAAATGTTAAACATAATAAATAGTAAGAACCGTCCAAATGTAAGAATAAGGCACCGAGACATATTATGCAAGTTAAAACATACATTATGCAATATGTGTATGTACTTTACATTAGGAATGTATACAATCCCTTGAACATATTGTTCGTCACACGAAACGGCCTTGCCCTCAACTTAAAACTTTACTTGTCTGACTTTGACAACTTGCTCACTTCGTACATGTAAGCAGCGAACAACTTTATCTGTAACAATAAAGAAATCATTTTAGCAGGAACACACTCAGCGACAAATATTTATAATCAGACCCAAGTCAAAACATTTATTTGACTAAAGCTGGTCAAATTAAAGACAGCTGTGTGACCAATGGGCGGCAATATCACGGCTGGTTAAGGTTAGGTTATAGTTAAAGTTAAATCAAGCAACCCAGCCTAAGGCCCTCAAATCACTTATACTACCGAACTATCAGAATTCAACATGTAAATAACAATTTAACAATTAACCCTTTCTCACACAATAACCCATTCCGTCACAAAAACACAAAATAGAACCACATCGTTTGTGACATCATTTCTCGGAGGTAAAGAACCTGTTACAGAATTTTTGGGGTTTTTCTTAAAAATACAGCAAAGCTATTGTTGTTTGGAAGGTGATAAAATGAAATATATTCTCCTTATCTATAGCGGAAGGGGAAATTAATTTCAATTTTTATATCAGTACGTCAGTACGTACCTACGTGATAAGTTTCACGAATCAGCCACCCTTGGCTACGGGAAAACGAGCAGGTTTTTACGCGGTAGGTGAGATTTCGTTTAAAAACACGCACGTCATTTTTTTACAATATCACGTGTCTTTTTATTGATATTTCAAATTCGCAGATTGTTTAAACCTCTACATTCTAAGTTACACTCATATAAAGGTGTTATCATCAGCCTTTTTATAGTCCCAATGCTAGGCACAGGCCTCCACTCACACAGGGGACGATTGAGCGTTAATCACCACGCTTGCTCAATGCGGGTTGGTGATTTCAGACTTTATAGTCTAGGTTTCCTCAAGATGTTTTCGTTCAACTTTATTCAGCTGTTGGTGTCTAAAATATACCCAGAAAGTACTTACAAAATTAAAAAGGCAAAGTAGGTGTTATAACTTAACAATTACATTATCTATACTAATATTATAAAGCTGAAGAGTTTGTTTGTTTGTTTGAACGCGCTAATCTCAGGAACTACTGGTCCGATTTGAAAAATTATTTCAGTGTTAAATAGCCTATTTATCAAGGGAGGCTATAGGCTACTTTTTATCCGGGTGCGCCGAGTAGTTCCCACGGGACGCGGGTGAATTGTTACATATCCAGCTTTTCCGTCTTGTTATGCATATTAAATGTTGCAATCGTAATTCGTATTGTACAAGTATTAACTTACAAGGACAACTTGCACCGCGTGGCCCTCTGTTTAGAACAATACACACAGACCTATACCTAAATAATGTAAATATAAACCACCTTATTGTAAAACGTGGTCATAAGAAAGTACCGACTTTAGTACTAGGTATAAACCATCGTCTCGAACAAAGTTGAGGCTCTAAACTTGGTACTAAACCCGGTACTTTTTAAAACTACGTTTTATAATAACATGGTATAAGTTGATACACTCATATACAGGCTGACTTTATATCGACCTGCCAAAAGTTGACACAAAGTCGTGAAGAGGAGCCGATATGGACTATTCCGAACCATATAAAAAGAACATTTGTTACGCAGAGTGCGACATATCTTTTAATTTTTTATTATAAACCTTTCTGTTGAACCATCTTGAGACTATTTATTACTCTACAATGAATATCGACACTCCGGATTCCTTCATAGTTGATACTGCTACTTGCTTTACTGTTATGTTTGTAAAAAACTGATACATACAAAAAAACTGACCAATCACAGACTCTACGGACAGATGGACAGCGAGGTGTCTTAGAAATAAAATACTGTTTTACCCCTTGGGTAGGTATGGAACTCAAAAAAAGATGAGAATGTAACTCACTCCTTCAATATAGTTGCGCACGTTGATCTTCTCATTCTGCGAGTGCGCCATGTCGTCGCCGGCGCCCATCGGCAGCAGCAGCACGTTGCGGCCGCTCGCCTCCTGCAGCGTGATCGTCACCGGGATCGAACCGCCCTCGCGGGACATGTCCGGCTCCGTCTATGGTAATAACAACAATTGAGGTTAAGAAAAAGAAAATAGATCTCTTTTCAATACTGGTACCTATAGCATATAGAATTTTCTCCAAAACAGTGATAAGATTAAAAAGGGTGTGGTGGAAATATGGCATGGTTCACTGGTTCATAATCGACCTTTCCACTATATGCCTCGTTGGTCTAGTGGTCGCATAGCTGACTGCTGTGCACGAGGTCTCGGGTTCGATTCCCGGGACGGGCCGAAATCGCTTTGTGGGTTTTAGAAACTTTCACTAAGCAGCCCGGAGTTGGAAGTTGGTGATTGATATACCCGTGCATCGGAGAGCACGTTAATGTCGGTCCTGCGCCTGATCTCTCTCCGGTCGTGTCGGATTGCCGTCCCATCGGGTTATGAGAGTGAGGGAATAGGGAGGTGCACCTGTGTCTGCGCAAATGCTTGTGCACTATAATATGTCCTGCGCAGCTGGCTGATCTCCTTATATGAGAACAGCCGCCGTGGCCGACAATCGGCTAGGACGCTATTATTATTATTATTCCACTATATTTTTAAAATAACGGCTACATTCAACTGTAGGTCCAAAACGTTAAAGAAATGCTAGAATAAATAAAGGTCTGTTATTCTTTCCCACAAGAACTATTTATAAAATTAGATAATTACTTACTAAATAGATAAGTCTGGTGGCGCGCGCCGCAGCTTGATAGTGAGGGTGGTCGGGGTTTTCAGTCCACGCGCGGCCGCTTTGTGCTGTAATGCTCATCTTGTTCGGAGAACCCCTTTCACACCACTATAAAGAATTATTACAACATTAACTTTTTTTTTTATTACAACTGCACGCACATCGCAATCCAGAAGAGTCTGGAAAGATTTGGCAGATTATAAACCTATACGTGTTCTAATGTTGGCATGACGGCCCATAGAACTACATGTAATTTATACGAAAATGGCTTTTGAAAAGGTCAGTATCGTTAAGCCCCGTATCAATGGTTAATTCTGTTTAGCTTTGTTGATGAGCATGTAGAATATTAAGTACTTTGTCTTTTTTCATTATTAGCAACATGTTGCCAACGTCTCAGCAACGTCTTGATGCAACTTTGTTTCCAAATAATTACCATAAATAAGGGGCTTTAAAATACAAATACATCATATGACATCGTAACCAAATGAATATCCAAAGATACCCGTTTGTAGATCGATGAAATATATTTGTCGTATTTTGTAGATTGATGATCTAGAAAGAGGAAAGACTGAGTATAATTATATACTGCAAAAAATAACCAAGGATCAATCGAAAAATATTATTCTGTTTTCCACATTTTAGTGTTTTTGTAGGTATAAACAGATAATGCTCTTTATTACCGAGCAATACTGATTCACCCTGGGTAAAAATACATGTTTATACGTTGTATTATTGCGTATCTCGAACTATTGAACATTGGTCAAACGAGTGCCTACCCATTGTTTTCTCGTTGTAAACAACATTATTGCGAAAAATTATGAAATTATTCCGACAGACAACTCGGGAAATCCCGTTTCATAACTAAACTAATATTAGTAAAGAAGGTAAAGATTGCACAGACGCCAGGACATTATCCTACCTCAATCTATCAAATTGAATTCTTCAATAGATTTTCAACCTTATCATAATAGTGGAAGGTTAATGTTCGATTGGTAAAATTTTACAGATTCGGATAGGTTGTCCTGCTATCGTCTGTATTTGCGACATTTGGGGGATATAATCTCTGGACCAACTAAACCGAAATTAAAAACTGGCCAAGTGCGAGTTGGACTCGCGCACAAAGGGTTCCGTACCATTATCTACGAAAAATGAACGTATCTATTACCTACAACTAGCCAAAATACAAACATTTTTCGGACCGCAAAAAATAACTTTGTTTTACATACAAATGACAAAGTTATAATTTGCGGTTTCACACGTATATTTTAATTTTTAGTATTTGTTGTTATAGCCGCAACGAAAATACATCATTTGTGAAAATTTCCGCTTTCTAGCTATCACGGTTAATGAGATACAGCGTGGAGGCAGACAGACAGACAACGAAGTCTTAGTAATAGGGTCCCGTTTTACCCTTTGGGTACGGAATCCTAAAAATAATTGACCAATAGACAGCTACGTTACTTGTGAGCGTTATAAGTAGGTTTTATTCAGGTAAGGGAAGTGGTTTAGTCGGAGCACGGCTCACACCTCAAAAACTAGCAAGTGCACAAAGTATTTTAAAAATAATTAATAGGTACAAACCTTCTTGTTGATGAAGTCAAACACTAGTTTCTCAACTTCTTCAGGCTCCTGGTTGGGTACAATTCTTATCGAGAACTTGCCAATAACTTTGCCGGGAATAACAGTCTTCGCGCCAGGTTGGAAAGCAGCGCCTATAAAGTAAAACCAAAGCTTAAATACAATGATTATTCTAATTATTATCTAAGATTGATTTAACCGTCTGTTTGACAGTTTAACTTTAGTATCGCACTACTATCACATCACATAATATCATCACAGCAATATCATAAAAGCGAAAGTTTGTGTGTGTCTGTTTGTTACTTCTTCATGAGATAGCGGCTAAACGGATTTTTATGAAACTTAGCTATAGTTTATACATCGGAATGGCAATAATAGGCTAGTTTTCTATACGGCTCATCTGCCTAACCTTTTCCCAACTATTTTGGGGTCGGCTTCCAGTCTAACCGGATGCAGCTGAGAACCAGTGTTTTACATGGAGCGTGACCTCCACAACCCAAGTTACCTGGGCAATCTGGCACCCCTTGGTAAGACTGGTTGTCAGACTTTCTGGCTTCTGACTACCCGTAACGACTGCAAAGATGTTCAAATGACAGCCGGGACCCACTGTTTATCGTGCCTTCGAAACACGGAAGAACTCGTTATGAGATGGTCACCCATCCACGGACCGACCGCGTCAAGCGTTGCTTAACCTTATGATCGATCGATCCGCGCGGCTTTGACTTGGCCACGAGCTCTTCTATACGGCTGCGAGAAATAATAAAGGTCGTTCGCTAGCGGAAGTTAGTATTTATATAATTGTTTCACTGTGAACTAGCAGCCAACCAATATCAAATTGATTGATACCGTTGTGTTTATACACATTTTTTTTATTACCCATCCAGACTAATTTCGACTATATTGTTATAATGGAATACGTACATACGAGTTTCTATTTTCTTTAAATTTGAAAAGTTCGTCAGTGTATACCTATTTTAATTTATACAGTACTTGCTTCCGTCAGCGGCAGTGAAACCGCTACCCGAGCGAACTACTTCCCATTCGGATAAAAAGACAAGTTTCGTCAAAATGCGTCCAGTAGTTTTTGCGTGAAGAGTAACATTCATACATACATCCTCACAAACTTACGCATTTGTAATATTTGTAAGATAGCATAGTAGGAAGGAAGTAGGATAAATGATTCGAAGTTTACCTTCAATTCCGTGGAGTGACAGGCTGGGGTATCTCCAGCGATGCATCAGCAGCTGTTCCTTGTCACCATTGTGTGCTAACTTCGGAGCACCAATCGATTTCCTATAAAGAATAATTAATTATATTTTTTTTTAAATGTTGGAAGTCGCTCAGTAAGTAGAAGAGTTGAGATCGTATGCACTTTGTTTATTTATCAGTAAGTATAAAATTTTTGAATCGGTTAGGCCTAAAAGTTCAAGGAATTAGATTTCTTTAAGTGTTCGATATTTTGCTAACTCAGCACAATAGCAGCATGGTTCGCATTTTATGCAATTCTGCAATACGACGGCGTATGGTAATGGAGCAGAATTATGGGCATAAAACTAATGAACCTAAAAGTCCAAAAAAAAAATGTCCTACGTAACACATGTAAGCATCAAAATTGCTTAAAATAAAAATATATCTATTTGAACGATTTGAATAATTCGTTCACTGCTAGAAAGCTAAGTTCTTTGCGCTGAACATGGGCTATGTTTTATCCGGGTACGGGAACAAGTTTCTCCAGGACGCGGGTGAAACCGCGTATAACGGCTAGTATTTTATATTTTTGGCAATTCAAAACGCACGGAAATCATCGAATCCTTCCTAACGGTTATGTACTGGAGAAAAAGTGATTCAATAACGTATCGTAACGTAACACGTACAGTTATGTATGCATTCATATTACACGTATGAAATAGCATCTGGAGTTCAAAGACCGCAACATCACAAACAAAGCGATAATTATATTGAGTCATTCAACAAACAGCGTTCGATTATCAATTTTCATACAGAACAAGCTGTTTTATAGTTTACTGCTATATCTAATATCTATACTTATATAATACAGAGGATTTTTTTGCGTTTGTTTGTAGCTTGGCGTGGCTCCGAGACTAATGAACCAATTTGAAAAATTATGTCAATGTTGGAAAGCTACACTATTTTCGAATAAAATAGGAAATATTTTATCCGGGTACAGGAAGAACATTACCTGGGACGCGGGTGAAACCGCGGAAACCGGCTAGTTAATATTAAATGAAAATCTAAAGGTCTCGGCATACGTAACAGGAAAAATCTTGAACGGGAAGTGGATGTGACGCATACCTATCTTTCACAGTTGGACATTCCCGTTTCATTTGTTTTTACATCGCGCGTATTTTTTTAGTTTATTTTTAGACGCAACTACATATTATATTTAGCAGCAACCCTGTCGTTCCGTCCAACAAGAGTTAACACGTTATGTATGCCGAGACGTTAATGGTGTTAGGTAAGTATTACAAAAAAGTTAAACAGACGTTTTACACATGTTTCAGAAAATTACGTATGCGAATTTTCAGTAAACACGAATCTAACATGTGTTTGAGTTTAGCGTATAAAAGAAATGGGACTTTATTCGATTAATAGATCGATTATTGTATTGATCTAAGTTTACCACTCAAGGAAAACTAGGACTTGATGAAAAAAAAAACCTAGTTCGTATATGTGTATTTAGATACGCAAGATAGCTGTGCCGTGGAAATTCCGCCTGGTAGGTACTTTTATCAATTCTACTGCATAATTATTTATTCATATGCGATAATTATTTACATGAGGCTTTAGCCAAGTAGATAGGCAGTTGTTTATTTAAATTAAAGGCCGTAGAATACCCAATATGGATATAGTACTTTGAGATGCCACTAGTAGGAAAATCGATGTCAAGCCAAATATAGTGCAATAGACATATGATCTGTTGACAGGCCTTTTGTTCAGACCTTTAGTTCTTTGTAATATGGACTTGATATTAATCTTTGTTATTGAAACAATATGACGTAATTAGTAATCATACAACCCGATGAAACATACTACAATAAACAACGAATTAAATTGGAGGAGGTAAAACCACCATTACCTGTAACTATCGGTATCAAAATCGATGTTCGTGTACAGTTTCTTCTCATTTTCAGTTAACGGCGCAACTGAATCGTAGATACCGGTCACACAAATCTTGCCGTCCTTGTCCACAAGCTGGTTCATCAACCAAATAAGATCCGTCATAGCTGTAAATTGAACAATCATGGGCAATTGAAGGCATCGGCATTACTTCTTTATGTCGTTAAATTATTGTTTGTCGTTTAGAGATTAGATTGAAGAGCAAAATTGTAAATACTTTTAATTTATATGGCCTTGAAGGCGAGCCAAATAATTAGTGGTTCCTGTTAATTCTATAGGTTTATTCACAATTCAGCAGCTTTCCTAATTAACTGATTATGAAATCTTGATATTATGTTGTTGATTTGCTTAGCAACTAGGTACTTTTCGTAACGAAGCAAGGTATGCATTTATCTCTACTGATAACATATTGTGAAAGGATAATTATATGTTTATCAGCTTTATGTAACTTTACTTAGTACATAAAATTTGTGTACATGTTGATAGATGTGACTGAATTACATGTGTCTTTCATACACAGCTGTAAATCTATATTGTTCTAGTTCTAACTGAATGCTTGATTGTTATCATTTTCAAATTCTAATAAAATAGAGTTTCAATTGATGGATAGCAGGCACCATTGTTCTATAATGCAGAATGTTATATAGTCATGGCTATGAAAAATAATGGCATTCATATTTATGTTATGTCCTATTCAATAGCAATTCTTGGAATGTAAAATTTTATACACAGGATGCAAAACAAATATTACTGAACAGAATAGAGAGGATGGCTATTTATGATATTGGTGTGAGCAAATGAAGAATTTATTATTTCAATATAAAGTAAATATAAACTCAGCATAAATACCTTCATGAACAGTTCCACCATAGACACCACTGTGTAGATCCATTTTGGCACACTCAATTTCTAAGAAATAGTAACTGATGCCACGCAGGCCATATGTAATGCATGGCTTGGTGGTACCCAGCCAGTAGTTGTCAGATATACACACATAGTCTACATCCTTGAAGAATCCCTCTGGTTTTAATTTCTCTAGGAGTAGAGCATCTAACCCTTCAGATCCAGACTCTTCCATACATTCAAATATAAACTTCAAATTTACTGGAAGCTGTAAATAATTACAGAAAGGTTTACATTTTTATTGCTAACTGTACTGATAACGAAAACATAACTTATACTCGTAATAAAGTTATTTTACACAAGATAAACAGTAAGTATGTCATAAAGCAAATACTCTGTATCAACAAAACTTGATTCAACAAATCAACAATAAAAATGTTTTAAGTACAAGTCATAAAAGTAGTTGTAGTGACACACCTCTTCACCAATGCCTTTGTAAGCATTAATAGCATGTACCCAGCCCAGAACTGGTCCCTTGTCATCAGTAGAACCACGGCCATACAGTTTGCCATCTCGCTCCACAAGCTCGAAGGGCTCAGTAGCCCATCCATCAGACTTCAATGCAGGTTGTACATCTAGATGGCCATAAATGCATATGGTGTTTTTCATAACATCCTAAAAGTAATTTATCATCATCTTAATAAGGTATTCAATTTGAAGTTTTGTTAGTATTTAGATACATAATTATGTATGTGGGTTGCTGTGATGTATCTTCAATTACGTTTTTTTAGAACTAAGATAAGCCATAAGCAAGAAAACAGTACACAAAGGTGAATTCTTTTAACAGCTACTTATTTTAATATTTGCACATATAATTTCATAATTTGGGCATACAAATTCATAATTGTGTTTTAAAAGTCGTCTCTGAAATAAAAGCATTAAAAGTGGCATTCTTTCTACTTAAGACACAATGAATAATTAAATGAACAAAAAGCTATTACAAGTTTAACAAGTGATTACTTACGCCTTTTTCTAAAAATAAAGCAATAATTGTTGTTACTTACTTTTCCCAAAACGCCTACCAAAACTGGAGGCAGTTTTACTTGTTTGCCATCAATAGTCTGATAGCCGACATCCCTGAGCTCCGTGGTTGCGCCGACATCCTTTAACTTCTCCTGCATCCATTCCACCATTCGAACGCAGTCTTTGCGGTACTTGACATCGCAAGACACCGACGGAATAGCAACCGCCTCCTTTAAAAGTTTCTTGTAAGTATCCACATTCTCATCTACGTGCTTAAAAACTTGTGGCAAAGTCCTATCCATTTTATGTGTCGGGTTATGCTTAGGCGTTACTGAATAATCTCGAAATAAAGGCCGATTGAAAAAATTCTTCGCTATACACGACGCTCTTGCAGTCGAGATCCTTTTAACATTACAAATGCATTTTGCCGTTCTAATCAAACACGAAGTCATGATGATGGTATGAACAAATTGACAGCTGTCAGTTTGACATTAAAATGTGACATGTGATGTTCCGAATGTGAAACGAAACGTAGGTCTTTATTTTTTTTTATTTTTTTTATGTCGATTAAGTTTATTTACATAATATTTACAAAGTACTTATCTATTTTATAATATTTACAAACTTAAAACTAAAAAATTGCGTCGAAAAATTCCTCCTGATCGCTGCCAACCGGGAGTGTACCCAAAAGGCTGGCGGCATTGCCTCGTTGGATTGCAATGCTTATTCGTTGACCGAAATAGAAGCCAGCCTTTGGGTCACGGGAAGTGTCAACCAATCGCTTTGCGATATCCTTGAAGAGAAGGCGTGCACTCGGACCCCACGACCCGAGAGTTTCAACCTCAAGCGGCGGAAATATAGTAGCCTTATGCTACTATATTTCCGCCGCTTGAGGTTCTCTGCTTCAGCAGCAGCGGAGCCAGCACAACACGCAGTTCTAGGAAGGTGGGATGGCGCAAGAGTGTCGACGCATGTTGCGTCCCACACTAAAGTCCTACCCATCTTCCACGGAAATAACGACATACCATCTGGTCTCTTGCCATCGTCGCGTGCCAAGCCGTTTGGTTCTAACACAGCTGGAACGCCGACGGCGACAAGAGCGCGACGGATTATGTCATTGATATTCGCATGACGTGGTATGCGGCCCGCACTCCGGCTGCAGGACAGGCCGTGGTGGCCGAGGCTGTTGACAGCTTCACCACAGTGGCAGCGATGAGGAGAGCAGCATGAGGCGCCCAGACGCAGACAGACAGCAAGCCTAAAAGTAGTGTCATCAAACATGGTGCCGATATTGGATGACGGAAGTGCCTGAAGCCAGAGACCCGACTCCCATTGGCCCACAGCCAGCAGGCGCGCTCGCTCTGCAGAAGAACTTGACGTCTCGATCAGGTTTTTCCGGGTTAGACTGCAGAGGGGCTCATCCCACTGTCTCTGGGAGGACGGGTTGGCGGGTGGATCGGTATTCGGGCAGGTGATTTTCCAGGCGTCCATAGCATCCATCAAGCATGGTACGTTAAAATTGACCAGTGTGGTAGGTAAGATTTTCCTGGTCAACTTCTCAGTACCATGGACGGAGGATATGAAGGCCGGTAAACTTATACTGGAGATTTTGCGGACGCCAAGTCCTCCCATGCGGATGGGAAGGGTAGCCTGCATCCAGGCTCGGTCGTCCATGGCCACATTTAAAATTGATGTCAATGTATTTCTGATAATTTTGTCTAGTTTTTCCAAAAGATTTGTGTGCTTCCATAAGCTNATACTGGAGATTTTACGGACGCCAAGTCCTCCCATGCGGATGGGAAGGGTAGCCTGCATCCAGGCTCGGTCGTCCATGGCCACATTTGTAAATGAAAGAATAAAAAAATATTTCTCGTAAAATTTGATGTCGTTTCTGACCGAAAATAAAGTCCAAGCGTTGTCCTTTCCCCTTTCTCTGCACACGCTACCGCTGATAGCAAGAATTGGTCTCTGAGCGGGATAATCTCGCAATAATCCGTGACGTAAAAAGTTTATATTACTTTTCTGAAAAATCTATAACGACTGTTCCCGGAACATAGATGAAATACACATATAATACATACTTGACTATCGTGAAACCACTGGTAGCCGTTAGTAGCCATCTTCGGAGAAGCAACAGAGAACAGAGAAACAAGAGCTTTAGTCTATTATGTCGACCGCAACGATTGCTCGTGACACCGTATCAGTTTGAGGACAGCCGATAAGAGAGACCAGGCGCACGATGGACAGGAATACCATGCTTTCTGAAACACACACAAGCTGCTTTATCAAATCTTAAACCGCACAGTGATTTCGGCCCGGCCTCGGAACGAACCCGAGACCGTATTCACAGTATCATGATTTTAGACTTCTAAACCACAGGGACATTTTGAACTTTTTATTTTTAAAACACATAACATGATCCTCTTACCCTAATGACATAGCACCTTCAGAGCTCAAAGCGCTATCACATCAGCTAGCTGTTATGGTAGGTATACTAGATTCTGCCAGCGGTTTCACCCGCTTCCCGAGCGAACTACTTTCCGTTCCCGGATAAAAATTATCCTATAGGTATGTCGTCTGCCAAGTTTCAGCAAAATCTGTCCCGTAGTTTTTGTGTGAACGAGTAAGAAACAAACTAGATATCGTATTTAGAATGGATCCTTCTTTGAACCCCATTTATGAAGAATATTCTTTTATTGCTTCAGCAGGCTTTTTTGTCAGTGTCAAATAAATTTCAATTTTCCGTCACACTTGCCGAAATGTAACCGTAAAAAATATATAAATACTTTTGAAACAATGTATATGTTCGTAGCTAATTGATGAAGTTCTCTGCAAGTAAACCCCTCAGATGAAAACATTTAGGAAAAATCTGCAGGTATTGCTACTACTACTATTTCGTTATCTACTTTTTCGTTTTCTATACTAATTTCTGAGAGTGCCTTTGAACTGATACAAGGTTTAGAAGCACACTGAGTGTGCTTCGAAACCTTGAATCTTGTAATTCTTGCTCCAGTTTGTTTTCTAAACTTTTCTTAGACCTGAAGCACTAGGTACCTACCTTTATCAAAAATCACTTTAAAAAGATAGCCGGTAGGTATCCGCCATGAACATGATGAACGTTTTGTGTCAGTATCATGGTTCGATTCCCGATGCCAAAAAATACGCAGGTACCTACCTACTTATTAGTATACCACATTCAGGACTTGGTTTTTGAATAGAGCATTGTTAGGTGTACCTACCGATCCCATGTTCTCAACTAATTTTCTGAAAATACCTCACTATATTTTTATTAATTTCAGTTCAAAAAAACAATATTTACGAACATATACTTTAACATCACCCACAAAATCAGATAATATGGAATTAAAAGATTACCGCAAAGATACGTCATGTATGAAACGGAAAAAGCTCAAGATATATTCGGAGATTAATGAACTTCCGAAGTCTGGAGAATATCCTGTCCCACACATTGACGTGTACACTAAGTTCAAAGAGCTCCTACGGAAGCCAGATTACAAAAAACACAACCGCGCTATTGGCGATGACTATCCGAAACTAGTTACACTTCAAGACGATACAATCATTGATGTTTATCGAAGAAATAAAACTATTCACACCTCTATGCATAAGGAAAATAACATATACTTTTACGATGTTAAAAAGAGATGTTATTATAGCGGCAGAAGTATAACGTCTGCTGAAAATAACTACCAAAATGATATTAATTCCGATGAAAAACGATTACTAATATTCATGGAATATACCAACAATACCATGCACCGATTATTAAAAGATTTGAAAAAAAGCAAAATGCAAGGAACGCCTGACTTGAGCACTATTCTATTAGTAATTGATTCAAAAAAGTTAAATAAAATATTCGATGTGGATAAGTACATAAGAAGGCGAAATCTGTTTAGCGGTGATTTTAATTATAAAACTAAAGATACAGCGTTATTATTCAGTAACGTGACAAAAAACCACTTTGATATTTCAATAGAGCAGCAATGTGGATTTAAAATATCAATTTACAAATACTCATTCAGAAACCTCTTGGAAACTCTGATCACAGTCTGTAATTTATCTCAATACTTTTACCCAAGTTACGAATTAAAAGTTCCAGCGCTATGCACTAGGAACTGGTATTTCCGGAATATTTCTTATGGAATCCTATTAAGCATAGTTCTGAGAAATATTAAAGTTATCACTTTAAATGTTATGAGAAAACTTTATTTTGTACTAATTACAGACAACACTCCTAATCTCCATATACAAATAAACTTAATTTTGAAACAAAGTGTACTCATGTTATACAATGCAGATTCCACTCATACATTTTTGCCTGGATCAGTTAATTGGACCTATTTACACAAAAATATTTTACGAAAATCTACCTCAATAGACAGTTGGAGCATTTTGAACGAATTGACCAAAAAGCAAGAGCTATTCAACGCTATAATGATGAATTTGCAATCAGCGGTGAGTGATTACCAAATAGACACTTTGACGTATGACTGTGAAGTATCATCACACAGTGACGACGGTGACCATACGTCTATACCATATTCTGATACAATATTTGACAACCAATCAGAAGTCACTATAAATCTGACTGTGAACAAAAGCGTAGCAACATCTTTCATTTTTCCCACTGACTATATATTATCTGACCAATACAGAGTACTTCGAAAGAAAAGTGTTGGTACGTTATGCAATATTAAACTTAAACCCAATAGTTCGTCGTTTGGGGAAAGCAAGCAATCGTTCCTCACAAAAGTATTAAGAGGCTTTAAAATAAACTGTCGTACGGTACATGTTGATCATAATGATCACATTAATGAAACCATGTTTGAATCAGCGGCCGCTGGTGTGTGTGTTAAATTCGTGGATAAATGTTGGAAACAGTTAAAATGTAAAATGCTATACATTTATTTTTTTAAAACTCTTACGCAAACTATAATTCACACACTTTTTAGTTATGGAATATGAATAAAAAATGTTACGTTTTAGAAACAAGTTTTATTTTAATTATTATTTTTACTTAGTCATTATAAAACATGAATTACGATGTCAATACATAAATATTAATGAGTAAGTTAAATTATTAAATTATCGAAATATTTTCTGACACTGTAGATAGCACAGAGCGCTTTCCACATTTGCGGATTTTCTTGCGTGTATGCGCACGACTTTTATACACACGTCAAAACATCAGTCATATTTCGAACCGAGAAGTGTAAATTGTTTCCGCGTATACGCGCAACTACTCCTGTACGAGGCCCTAGTTTGAAAGCGCTCTTGAGCCGGGCACTCGCCTGCCAGCTGTAACTGTAACCGTTGCAGTAACATTGAACAGTTCACGTGTGGACGTGGCCTCGTTGTGGTTACTGTAACCAAACTACAGTATTCGTCGTGAGTCGTGTTAGTTCCACGCTTCGATTACACGGTTTTATTGCGAGGTCCTTTAAATCCGGTTCGCGTCGAACCCCAATAAGCTAAGTTGACATTTCTAAATTAGATTACTATAACTGCAACGGTTACAGTTACATCTGACAGGTGAGTACCTGACTTTACAATCTGAGATAATATGTAGGTTACACTACGTTATTATTATTTTTGTTTTGACTGACTTGGAACTCACTGGTTGATATAGTTACAAAGCAAAACCTGAAGACACGTAATTGAATCAACTTTAGCGCACTTATTCTAACAATGATGCTCGATCAAAAAAATCGGTAGTGTTAAAAACACTAAACAATTGTGGAATGTTTTCTATTTCCAATCTCAGGAGATCTTCTACTGCATCGCACGACACCCTTACATACCAGTCTTTTCTAATACTTGTTTTAGATTGTTCTCAACAATTGACAGTCCTCAGTATGCTGTAACAAATAGAACGTAAAACGTTAAAAATTACTGAGCAAACAAACAAATCAAAATTTTCCTTTTTGAGGTTCCGTAAAGGGTAAAACGGGACCCTATTACTAAGACATGTCAGTCTGTCACCAGGCTGTATCTCAAGAACCGTGATAGTTAGACAGTTGAAATGTTTCACAGATTATGTATTATTGTTGCCGCTATAACAACAAATACTGAAAACTAGAATAAAATACATATTTTAGGATGCTCCCACACAACAAATGTGAGTTTTTATAGATAATGGTACGGAACCCTTCGTGCGCGAGTCCGACTTGTACTTGGCCGGTTTTTTTGAGTTGTTGCATCCCAAATATTGAACAAGGCCATAAACGACAAGCAATGACAAAATGAGCTGCAAACGTTACGCTACGAGACCTATTGTAACGCAAAGTATGTAGATCTAAATTATTTTATTTATCACTTAACAACAAATGTACAAACGACAGCACATCAAGTTACCTCAATCTGTCAAATTTCTGCAATAGATTTTCAACCTTGTCACAAGAGTGAAAGGTTAAAGTTCGATTGGTAAAATTTGACAGATTGATGTAGGTTGACTTTATAGTCTGTACCTATGGTCTGTACATAAACAAAAATGTATGCGAAAAAGATTTATTTAAAAGAGTATTTACCCTGAAGCAGCATCATCATTGACAATAGACTCGGGTCGGTTTTCAGTGAATATGCGGTGGGCGTGTGTCCGCAGCCAGTAGGTGGCGAGCGCGGCCAGCAGCGTGGCGACGGCGCCCGAGATAGCTGCAGCGCGGGCGCCCACCCCGCTCGACGACACGAACACGCGCGCCCACATCGCCTGCCACACCGACTCCGTCCACGTCGAGTACATGCCCGACTTTAGGTCATAATCTGAGAATTTTGAAAAAATAATCTTGAATACCATCGGTAATTATATGGCATTTTTAAGCGACAAATTAAAGTAGAACTCTTTAGTATAGGAATAAAGTTGAAATTCAATGGTTGAAATAATAACACTACAGTCATAAGTTTTTTAAAACGGTTTGCATTGAAATCAATACCAACTTATAGCGAAAGAGTACACTACTGTACTAATTACGATACGGGATCATTAATGTACTAGCAACTTGCCAACGTTCCTATTTTAGCCGTATAATAGGTGTTTATGTAACCGGTAATCCGTTGTGTTCAGGCAATGTATTACACTACAAAATTGCGAAGGTTTGAAAGTTGCTAGTGCATTAATGACCGCGACTGTACGTCGTCATGCGTCTACTATAAAGTTATTTATAGCACAATAAAAAGAATAACATGGTAGTTATAAACGCTACAATGAACTTACCAGGGATGATAAAAGCAGGGCTGACAGCAGCACTGATATTCATTGTCGTCTGCATACAAACGCCCAAGTGCATCCAACCTCTGAGCCAGTAATGTGAGTAACCCTGGAACATAGAGGTTTTTGGTTAGGATCCTGATATCAATTCTGTATAGCTCTTGCAAAACTCAATAGCTATTCGCAACTGAATACCTAACACAAGTGCACCTTGTCCTTCGTCCTCCTCCGCCACTCGCTGATACCTAAGAATGGTTTCTGCGTTGGTCACAACAAAAACTTTGGCGAAAAGTATACTAAAATTAGCTTTTGTCAGCGGTTTCACCCGCGTAAATCTTAAAATCCCGTTTTTCCTATTCCCCTTTGAATTTCGGGAAATCCTTTCTTATCTCGCGTGAGTCTTAAGATTTTTATAGAAGTTTTATAAGTTCACGGGTTTGGGTTTGGTTGATGAGTCAGTGAATGAGTCAGGACTTTAATTTTTATATGTAAAGATTATTTTCAATGCAGTCATTGCAATAACCGTCTCTGATTCCATAGCTTTACTAGGAGTTTGAGGGCTGACTAATCTTACCGGTACAGCCATAGCATCGCAAGCGGTGCGGTTGACAGCGAGCGGGGTGCCGGTGAGCAGCGCCAGCAGATGCGCGGCATACACCGGCGCGCTGGAGGCCCACGCCGCCACGCCCACGTACAGCGGCGCCGCGCGCTCCGCCGGCCACTCGCCGCCGCCGCTCGACACGTAGTCCGCCGCCATTATCATGCGGCAGTTCTGGTTGCGCAGGAAACAGTACAGCAGCTCGTCTACCTGGGAAAATTTAGAAACAATAACAAAAACATGATTATTTAATAAAAAAGAAAAATGAGTTCACATTTGGAAATTTTTAGAAACTCCTAATTTTGGACAACTGATGACAATCCATACGTCCATACTAATATTATAAATAGGAACTGTAATTCTGTCTGTTAAGCTTTCACTCTGGAACTGCTGAACTGATTGAAATGAAATTTGACACAAAGATTTTAGTACACCATGGACAAAAGCTACCTACGTTTTATCCCGTGTGATGGAAATAAAGCGATAAAAAGAAAGTACCCTCAAAATAAAGCTACACTCACCATGTGCGCTGATACACTGATATTGCCAGTGTAGGCCTTTCCAGCCACTCGTTGATACAGTGTTCGTGCTACGACTGTGGCTAGCCGCGCAATTTTTACTTGAGAATCCGATTCCTTCATGGTTCCGTTCGCCACAAGTGTGTCGGTAGGTATAACTGTAAATACATAAATTATATGTTAAATTTCTAGACTAATTTAATTTTAAATATACAATTAAATATTACAGAATATACTTACAAGTGCCATCGCCGTCTACAGATATATTGCGATAACTATAATAAATCATTTTATAATCATCTAATGCGGAATTGTAGAACAAATTCGTGAACGTTGTCTTGTGGTCTGTCAGCAACAGTTCAGGCAAAGCCCCACTTTCAGTTTCGTTTTTAAGAATTCTTCGGAAGGAATGTAGCGAAGATGGCGGGAAATTAGTTGAGAACTCAGTCGACACAGACAAGTTGTAATTAATATTGCTCGATAAAATGTTCAGGAACTCCGCGATCTGTAAAAGTAAAGGAGGGTATATTAAGATTCTGAGGCAGAAAATAATGCGTGTGTGTATCTTTAATTTTCATTTGTGTATGTTTCAGATGTTCTTTGTCCAGTTTAGCATTTTATATTTCCTTGTGAACAGTGGGTACGACAACAAAACCTGTCCCTAAAAAAGTAGAAATATTTTACCTCAGGCACATCGGTGGTATAAGGCACGAAAGCATGCAGTGGCCAAGTAGTCTCGGTGCTTTCTAGGGCACCTCCGATCTGCCCCAACTCCACGTGTAGACTGATGTCGCTCGCAGCAAGCGGCGCGGCGGCAGGCCACGCCCCCTTGCTGATGTCGTACGCGACACGCTGCGACCCGATGTAGTCAAATGCTTCTCCATTGAATAATGTCCATAGTATATTGTGATCTACAACGGCGATTCGATTTTTAAATCACTTCTTTTTCTTTGAAGTCGTTTAAAAATAAAAAAATATTAACATCTAATTGAGAACCTCCTCCTTTTTGGGAAGTCGGTTAAAAACATATATTTCACTGCTAATCTATCTTATTTGAATTACTTTAAGTANCGTCATGCGTCTACTATAAAGTTATTTATAGCACAATAAAAAGAATAACATGGTAGTTATAAACGCTACAATGAACTTACCAGGGATGATAAAAGCAGGGCTGACAGCAGCACTGATATTCATTGTCGTCTGCATACAAACGCCCAAGTGCATCCAACCTCTGAGCCAGTAATGTGAGTAACCCTGGAACATAGAGGTTTTTGGTTAGGATCCTGATATCAATTCTGTATAGCTCTTGCAAAACTCAATAGCTATTCGCAACTGAATACCTAACACAAGTGCACCTTGTCCTTCGTCCTCCTCCGCCACTCGCTGATACCTAAGAATGGTTTCTGCGTTGGTCACAACAAAAACTTTGGCGAAAAGTATACTAAAATTAGCTTTTGTCAGCGGTTTCACCCGCGTAAATCTTAAAATCCCGTTTTTCCTATTCCCCTTTGAATTTCGGGAAATCCTTTCTTATCTCGCGTGAGTCTTAAGATTTTTATAGAAGTTTTATAAGTTCACGGGTTTGGGTTTGGTTGATGAGTCAGTGAATGAGTCAGGACTTTAATTTTTATATGTAAAGATTATTTTCAATGCAGTCATTGCAATAACCGTCTCTGATTCCATAGCTTTACTAGGAGTTTGAGGGCTGACTAATCTTACCGGTACAGCCATAGCATCGCAAGCGGTGCGGTTGACAGCGAGCGGGGTGCCGGTGAGCAGCGCCAGCAGATGCGCGGCATACACCGGCGCGCTGGAGGCCCACGCCGCCACGCCCACGTACAGCGGCGCCGCGCGCTCCGCCGGCCACTCGCCGCCGCCGCTCGACACGTAGTCCGCCGCCATTATCATGCGGCAGTTCTGGTTGCGCAGGAAACAGTACAGCAGCTCGTCTACCTGGGAAAATTTAGAAACAATAACAAAAACATGATTATTTAATAAAAAAGAAAAATGAGTTCACATTTGGAAATTTTTAGAAACTCCTAATTTTGGACAACTGATGACAATCCATACGTCCATACTAATATTATAAATAGGAACTGTAATTCTGTCTGTTAAGCTTTCACTCTGGAACTGCTGAACTGATTGAAATGAAATTTGACACAAAGATTTTAGTACACCATGGACAAAAGCTACCTACGTTTTATCCCGTGTGATGGAAATAAAGCGATAAAAAGAAAGTACCCTCAAAATAAAGCTACACTCACCATGTGCGCTGATACACTGATATTGCCAGTGTAGGCCTTTCCAGCCACTCGTTGATACAGTGTTCGTGCTACGACTGTGGCTAGCCGCGCAATTTTTACTTGAGAATCCGATTCCTTCATGGTTCCGTTCGCCACAAGTGTGTCGGTAGGTATAACTGTAAATACATAAATTATATGTTAAATTTCTAGACTAATTTAATTTTAAATATACAATTAAATATTACAGAATATACTTACAAGTGCCATCGCCGTCTACAGATATATTGCGATAACTATAATAAATCATTTTATAATCATCTAATGCGGAATTGTAGAACAAATTCGTGAACGTTGTCTTGTGGTCTGTCAGCAACAGTTCAGGCAAAGCCCCACTTTCAGTTTCGTTTTTAAGAATTCTTCGGAAGGAATGTAGCGAAGATGGCGGGAAATTAGTTGAGAACTCAGTCGACACAGACAAGTTGTAATTAATATTGCTCGATAAAATGTTCAGGAACTCCGCGATCTGTAAAAGTAAAGGAGGGTATATTAAGATTCTGAGGCAGAAAATAATGCGTGTGTGTATCTTTAATTTTCATTTGTGTATGTTTCAGATGTTCTTTGTCCAGTTTAGCATTTTATATTTCCTTGTGAACAGTGGGTACGACAACAAAACCTGTCCCTAAAAAAGTAGAAATATTTTACCTCAGGCACATCGGTGGTATAAGGCACGAAAGCATGCAGTGGCCAAGTAGTCTCGGTGCTTTCTAGGGCACCTCCGATCTGCCCCAACTCCACGTGTAGACTGATGTCGCTCGCAGCAAGCGGCGCGGCGGCAGGCCACGCCCCCTTGCTGATGTCGTACGCGACACGCTGCGACCCGATGTAGTCAAATGCTTCTCCATTGAATAATGTCCATAGTATATTGTGATCTACAACGGCGATTCGATTTTTAAATCACTTCTTTTTCTTTGAAGTCGTTTAAAAATAAAAAAATATTAACATCTAATTGAGAACCTCCTCCTTTTTGGGAAGTCGGTTAGAAAAATATATTTCACTGCTAATCTATCTTATTTGAATTACTTTAAGTAGCGCGTCGTGAAAAGTGCCGAGAGATGGAAATAGTAAGGCAGGGGATACACGATCAGTCTGGCGTCAGTCAATTCCATCAGTCTGGTCATGAATGATGGGAGAATGATCGTGTAACCGGGTGAGTGACGGACTAATGGTCCAAAATGTACCGTGTTTTTTGCCCGTCAGTCTTTCGTCAGTCTGTGACTGATGCCAGAATGACGCCAGACTGATCGTGTAACCCCTGTCTAAGTATAAAGATTTGTCTATTTCAGTTTGCAAGTAAGTTGCATAAAATAGCATCTTTTGGCATGGTTTATAGAGTAGAAATATTGGCATGCAGCAAACACTAAATATAAACTAAGAAACCCTAAAAGACGACTGCATTGTTTGTGCTGTTATTTTATATTTTAATAATCAACACAGTATTAACATGGCAGATGATTAATCAAGCAAGCAACCACATATCACAGTAGAAGTTTGATAATAAATATGAGTAAATAGCTCTTCACTTGCTGATATTCTGTATATCCAGTACTTTATCCTAATCATTATTGGAAAGGTAAATTTGTTTCTTCCTTTAACAATTTTAGTTTTTAGTAATTATAATTAAATATTATAAAGCTCAAGAGTTTGTTTGTTTGAACGCGCTAAACTCAGGAACTACTGGTCCGATTTGAAAAATTCTTTCAGTGTTAGATAGCCCATTTATCGAAGAAGGCTNTTCTGGTTGCGCAGGAAACAGTACAGCAGCTCGTCTACCTGGGAAAATTTAGAAACAATAACAAAAACATGATTATTTAATAAAAAAGAAAAATGAGTTCACATTTGGAAATTTTTAGAAACTCCTAATTTTGGACAACTGATGACAATCCATACGTCCATACTAATATTATAAATAGGAACTGTAATTCTGTCTGTTAAGCTTTCACTCTGGAACTGCTGAACTGATTGAAATGAAATTTGACACAAAGATTTTAGTACACCATGGACAAAAGCTACCTACGTTTTATCCCGTGTGATGGAAATAAAGCGATAAAAAGAAAGTACCCTCAAAATAAAGCTACACTCACCATGTGCGCTGATACACTGATATTGCCAGTGTAGGCCTTTCCAGCCACTCGTTGATACAGTGTTCGTGCTACGACTGTGGCTAGCCGCGCAATTTTTACTTGAGAATCCGATTCCTTCATGGTTCCGTTCGCCACAAGTGTGTCGGTAGGTATAACTGTAAATACATAAATTATATGTTAAATTTCTAGACTAATTTAATTTTAAATATACAATTAAATATTACAGAATATACTTACAAGTGCCATCGCCGTCTACAGATATATTGCGATAACTATAATAAATCATTTTATAATCATCTAATGCGGAATTGTAGAACAAATTCGTGAACGTTGTCTTGTGGTCTGTCAGCAACAGTTCAGGCAAAGCCCCACTTTCAGTTTCGTTTTTAAGAATTCTTCGGAAGGAATGTAGCGAAGATGGCGGGAAATTAGTTGAGAACTCAGTCGACACAGACAAGTTGTAATTAATATTGCTCGATAAAATGTTCAGGAACTCCGCGATCTGTAAAAGTAAAGGAGGGTATATTAAGATTCTGAGGCAGAAAATAATGCGTGTGTGTATCTTTAATTTTCATTTGTGTATGTTTCAGATGTTCTTTGTCCAGTTTAGCATTTTATATTTCCTTGTGAACAGTGGGTACGACAACAAAACCTGTCCCTAAAAAAGTAGAAATATTTTACCTCAGGCACATCGGTGGTATAAGGCACGAAAGCATGCAGTGGCCAAGTAGTCTCGGTGCTTTCTAGGGCACCTCCGATCTGCCCCAACTCCACGTGTAGACTGATGTCGCTCGCAGCAAGCGGCGCGGCGGCAGGCCACGCCCCCTTGCTGATGTCGTACGCGACACGCTGCGACCCGATGTAGTCAAATGCTTCTCCATTGAATAATGTCCATAGTATATTGTGATCTACAACGGCGATTCGATTTTTAAATCACTTCTTTTTCTTTGAAGTCGTTTAAAAATAAAAAAATATTAACATCTAATTGAGAACCTCCTCCTTTTTGGGAAGTCGGTTAGAAAAATATATTTCACTGCTAATCTATCTTATTTGAATTACTTTAAGTAGCGCGTCGTGAAAAGTGCCGAGAGATGGAAATAGTAAGGCAGGTGTTACACGATCAGTCTGGCGTCAGTCAATTCCATCAGTCTGGTCATGAATGATGGGAGAATGATCGTGTAACCGGGTGAGTGACGGACTAATGGTCCAAAATGTACCGTGTTTTTTGCCCGTCAGTCTTTCGTCAGTCTGTGACTGATGCCAGAATGACGCCAGACTGATCGTGTAACCCCTGTCTAAGTATAAAGATTTGTCTATTTCAGTTTGCAAGTAAGTTGCATAAAATAGCATCTTTTGGCATGGTTTATAGAGTAGAAATATTGGCATGCAGCAAACACTAAATATAAACTAAGAAACCCTAAAAGACGACTGCATTGTTTGTGCTGTTATTTTATATTTTAATAATCAACACAGTATTAACATGGCAGATGATTAATCAAGCAAGCAACCACATATCACAGTAGAAGTTTGATAATAAATATGAGTAAATAGCTCTTCACTTGCTGATATTCTGTATATCCAGTACTTTATCCTAATCATTATTGGAAAGGTAAATTTGTTTCTTCCTTTAACAATTTTAGTTTTTAGTAATTATAATTAAATATTATAAAGCTCAAGAGTTTGTTTGTTTGAACGCGCTAAACTCAGGAACTACTGGTCCGATTTGAAAAATTCTTTCAGTGTTAGATAGCCCATTTATCGAGGAAGGCTATAGGCTACTTTTTCCCCGGGCGCAGTAGTTCCCACGGGAAAGCGGGTGAAGCCGCTGGCGGAAGCTCGTTATAATTATAATAAGAGTTACTAACTATTAATTACTAAGTTTTAATATTCGGCACTAGTAAATTGTGTTATATCATAATGTTTATCTTACCATATAATTGCGCATCTTTGGCAGGAATCATTTTCGATAGAGCCGTAGCTGCCGTGATGAGCGTTATCATGCCGACTACAGAACTCGCGGCACCAGGGGACACTCCTATAAAAAGAATATAATTTAAAAGAAAGATTAACAGGTATTTCCTATGGATTAATGTTCTGACTGAAATAATATTGTATTTACTTACCATCAAACAGAGAAGCTGTGTCAATTCTTGCTGTTACTAGTGTTACTTTAGAATTCTTACCGTCCTGCAATAAAACAGAAAATGAACATTAATTATACCACTGTGTGTACACCATTTATTTTAAATAATATCATTATGCGAAAGTAACTCTGTCTGTCTTGCTTTCACTGCAAAACTACTGAAGGTATAGCTTGTGTGAGCTACGGCATTTATGCACATAAGCTAACAATGTGAAAGAAAATTTTATGCAGTAGTACGGTCCAACATTTCAGTTTAGATGAACTCTACACATCTCACTTTTTATTACAGTTCAGAAAGTTTCTTCAGGACACGGTTGGTATGCGGGGAACAGCTAGTTTAATATACAATAGGACTAACCTTGGTCCTAGGGAATAGAGAAGCGTAAATATTATGATCACCCAGAGGATCACAGACTTTTGTGGGAGTCAACAGAGCTGAAGTAGCTGATCTGTAACATCAAATATATTAAATATCATACTTCATGTATGCTAAAAACTCTATGCTGTACCTATGTCAGAATTACTAACCTCCTTAAACACACTTCAGAGTCAACTGCTGCAAACATAAATGAATGCAATTGTAAGGAGCAAAGTGGCATGCCCTTCTGATTATCCTTATCTGCATTATATCTGAAAATGTTTATAGACTTAAATATTATTCTAGTAGCATAAAGAAATATTCTCCAACAAAAGTATAACAAGACAGTTTGAATGACTGAGTATTATTTTTACTTATTAAAATCAGAAACATACCTTCTATAACATTGATCTATTTTATCAACCTCCACTGATCTAGACTCTGGCAAGTAAAATATTGGGAATGGAATATCTCGCCGTAGCAGTCCTGTGCCTCTTTCATTCCACACAATACCACCAGTTATGTCAGAGGAGCAAGTACTGCCATCTGCTGATGAGTACTCATTAGGACACCTTGACTCTTGACTGAAGGAAGGTGCACTGCAAAATGATTTAATTAGTGAAAGTTAAAACATTTACAGTACACATTTTTACTAATAATATAAAGCTGAAGAGTAGTGTATTTGTTTAAGAGCACTAATCTTAAATTCTCTTAGAGTTGCATAGCCCATTTATACAGGTAGGCTATTATTTATCCGAGTAGTTTCCACAGGATGCAGGCGGAAGCACTGGCAGAAGCTAGTCAGAAATATCAATTTAACTAACAAGGTTCTTACAATGCTTAGTAATGAATAGCATTGATGAAAATTACCTTCTTGTAACATTGTCATGTAATAAAACACCCGCAATTAGGGCAGGTTTATCCACAAGCAGTTCATAGACATCATAGAACAATGCAGTGCTAACAACCGCCATGTATGGCCCTGCTGAGGCATTTTGCACCAACCACTGGGCATCAGTGATGTCTTTTATCATATGGACCACACCCACCGCTCCATTATCACCAGCTAAAAATAAATAGTGGATTATAAACACTTGAAAAGGCTATCCAGTAACTTTTCTCTAATATCTAAAGTTATAGTTTCTAGGTCACAGAATTGTAATCTTAAAACAAAAATAATATACCATTAAATAGAAAACAACAATTCTAAATTACTGAATGAAAAGCCCAACCTAGATAACTTAGTCAATTACATATACATTAAAGTATATGAATTAGGTCTATGAATTGTTTTCCTTGAATTGATAAATCTTAAAATAGCACTTACATGAACATCCTGTTTGATGTGTTCCATTTAAGCGTCTGAAGCAAGCAGCCCCTCCTTCAATAGACGAATATATTCTTTCATGTAACCTCTGCGAGCTTCCAACTACAAATAAAATATTATTCAATACATGTTTTGATATTACCTTGTAATACAAAAAATTGCGGAAAGCCAACAGTTGCAAATGGACTATATTATATTTAACTATTTATTGCTAAAAGTCAAAATTAAATACAAGTTAAATAATATCAAAAACAGTCAATACTTACAACTGCAAACACTGAAAATCAATATCAAAACAAGAAAATTTGAAAGTGCCATGGTATTCTCATTACTCTTATCCCGTTTTAGGATTTCTTAGGTAGCCTATATTGCTTGGCGGAATAATGTTAAGAAGTGAATTTGTTTTATTTAATAGTAAACGAGAAACAGAGACACATTTTCAGTTTTCCACAACACCAGAATCTTAGCTTCTCGAAACCAGGATGACACATTCAATTCCTTTCATGAATTTGACAATGACAAATGTACGTCATTTGTCTCTTGTGTGAATCTTATAAAAAAAAGTTAACAAGGACCATAGAGAGCCATAACTAACTTCTCTAAGGTTCTTCCTAGACCATCAATGAATCTCATCATCTGCCTAGCCTTTTCCCAACATGTTAGGGTTGGTTCCAGTCTCACTGGACGTAGCTGGGTACCAAAATTTAACAAAGGGCGACTGCTCATCTGAACTCCTCAACCCATTTACCTGAAATAGAAATAATGATGTTGCGCATTTCAAAAAGTAGACCATCTAGGCAGCGTTTCAGACCACGGCCAAAATAATGCTATACAAAAGTCCAAGATTTTAAAATCCCCGATGAAAATCCCTTACTTTTGTTTTGTCTTATCATAAGCGCACAACCGACCATACTAAGAAATAACAATATTTCACATAAATCCAAAAATGTCAATGGTTTTTGTATTATTACAGTATTTTTAGTCAAGATTAATTAAGTATTGCTTTCAAATAATTTTATAGTATATAGTGCATTTCAGTTTTCCTTATCAAAATTTCCCAATTTCTGTCTTGTCCATGGCGTAAACAATTTTTTTTATAACAGATCAAATTAATTTCAAATGATGACAACACTATCACTAACAAATTGTTTATGGTTTTGTACGGACGACGCCATTTGTGAAACGACAGCTGTGTATAAAAGATTACAAAAGTTATTCGAGATTTCGCTGCTCACGTTGATCATAAGCTAGCATAAGTTTTATTTTCTTCTTGAGGAAGAAAATATATTCGCTATGTCGGAACAGGTGGAAGTTAAGGTACGTATAAACCGAATTACCACAGTCTTACGAACAATAAAAGCTTCCATTGTTCAACCTTGTCCGTTGGTCGATATTTTTATATTTAAACCGATTTTTATTTTAAATTTGATTGCAATTCTCCATTATACTATAATTAATCAAACTTTGAATAATTAAGTTTCATATTTAAATAAATTAATTTCAAGGTACAACAAAGTTGTTCACGGTTGTTCACTTTAAAATATTGCTCCACCATTTTATGTTTCGCAATTCATTTTATTATTTTGTTGTAAAGGGTAGGAGTAAAACATCAGGAAAATCTTTACTTCTGCAATATATTTTTAATTATTTTAGTTGCGAGGACGTAAAACTTGTTACATTAAAAAAACGTCATCATTTTTCACACGTGTGATTTTTTGGATTACATACATTACTTCACTTTAATTCCGTTACTGAACAATTACAACATTTTGAAAGTTAACTATAATTTTAAAGTAATATCACAGAACGTTTGCATAGGAATTAAATATGTTCTTGAATTACCTGCATTTGTGTTGTCATAAATTGAAGGCTTTCAGTAAAGGGTGAAAGTTAACTTTAAGCTTACTTGTTTTTCCATAAATTATATTTATCCTCCATGAGTTAAAAATACATGTATTCTTGAACCTACATTACCATGTCAGTATAGTGTGTGGCAGCATTGACCCACTTCTTTAGAAAATTGCAATTGTTAGTAATTTGGTTTAGTTTGTCTAAATAAGCTGTGAGTGATTATTAAATATTATTCTAATTATTTTATCAGTTTTTAATATTTCGATAATTATTAAATAATACTTATTTTGTTGCAATAATTCCATTTATAGGCAGAGAAATGTACATGCATATGACTATTTATTTTTTATGAAGACAATCATTGCTATGTTCATCTTCTCTTATTTTAACAAATTAATAACTATGATTTTTTTACAGCCTGATGCTTTACCAGACTTAGATGATCTGCTTCAATGTCCTGTTTGCTATGAGATTCCTTCAGGGCAAATATTTCAATGTAATGAGGGGCACCATGTGTGCGGACGATGCAAAATGCGTCTTGATGTGTGCCCTGTTTGCAGAGCATTGTTTTTTGGTACACGAAATTATGCTATGGAAGAACTTATTGCTAATGTTAAAAAACTACGAGCTTTTGTAAGTATTCCCCTTTTTAAGTTCCCAAAAGGAACCAGCTGTATAATATATTTTAACAGTGTGTTGTTAATTTCTTTGAAAATTTTAGAAGCTCGGTGGAAAAGTCACTACGGATACTTGCTCTGAAAATAATACACCACCCAAAGAGGATACCACTGAAGTACCTGAAAATGAAAGTGTAGGTGATGATGTTAGCGAGCAGTCTAGTGTAAGTATAGATTTAGTTGCTTTAGTAAAACAAATATTGCAGTTTTGTGGTGGAGATTTTTGCACATTTCCCTCACAATTATTGAATTTATTCTTTTCAGCAAACTACACAGAGACCTCCACAAGCTTGCAAGGGCCTATTTCGTTGTCTTTCTTGTAAGAATGGAAATGGAGTACGGCTCCCCGCAGCTCGCTTGCTCAATCACCTACGCTACTTCCACTCCCCTGAACTTATTGAGGTAACAAATTAAGTTCCATGTATTGTATATTACTAAAAGGTGTTATATATTGTAAAACGAGCTGTCAGACCTTTAATTATTTCATCCTCATTTTAGGGCAGATCTGAAAATGGTGAATATGTTCAAGCTTGGCAATTTTCTACTGTACCTGGAAGAATTGTTACTGCAGTACGAGTAGCAGACATGGGAATATTCTTTCTGATAATTGAAATAAGCAGTAAGTAAACATTTTCAAAATTCCATTTCAATAAAGTGTTATCAATATTATACCACTATAAAACTCGACATTAATTTATTTCAGATGATAATGTGTGTGCGTGGTTGTCCATGGCAGCATCTCCTTGGGTAGCACATGAATTTTCGTACACTGTCACTATTTCTGGAAATGATCGTGAAGCGATTTTCTCTGATTGTGTAAGTACAATAAACAGTTCAGTATTATAGGAACTATTCTACATGGTTGTATTTTTCCTATTTTATATGACAATAAAAAATCTTTTCAGGTGTGGTCTGTCAGATCCTGTGAAGGCTCTCTTAAGAAACGGGGACATTGTCTTGTAGTGAGTGGACTAGATGCAAGAGCATTGATTGCTCCTGCATCTATCAGCGGTAAGCTGTCTGTCCGTCGTACACCCCCTGACCAACTAACAAATCAGACTCAACCAAGAGCCGTCCTACGAGTTGCCAACCGTGTTAACAATCGTGACAACTCTCACACCCATGCTCATGACTTGGAGCCGTTCCTACAAGATTTACAAAACGACGTAGCTAGACTCTCTCGAGCATTTGCTACGCTCGGACGTGAAGCTAACGCACTAGTACGTTCCGAAGCAGAAATGCGAGCTAGAATCGAAAACAGGCACAACACCGGCGCTAACGAACGCACGAGCACCTCATCTGACGGGGAATCCCCACCAACGATAGAAAACCTCCAAGACGGCAACAACGCCGAACGTACGCAACCATCGCGTAGTGCCCGCAGACGCATGCGACAGCGTCTGAGGGCTGCACTCAACGCTACGCAGCCTCCTGTGCCAGCTCCTAGGATCATGAATGGTCCACCAAGACCGAATGGCCCCATTCACAGCAATAACATGCAACGCCATTTTATGACTGGGCTCGTCGTAGTACAGCAGCCACCCGTGCCGCCGCCGGTGGCTCCACCTCCGGTGCCACCGCCCGTCGCGCCGCAGACGTCTAGCGGAATGTCTAATCAAAACGGTAACGGCCGTCAAAATAAGAAGAAGCGACGTCAACGCAGATAAATTACCGTAGCAGTTTGTTTTAGTTAGGTTTCTATTAATGAATTTGTAAACAAAGTAATAAGTTTACTGTTATTATTAATGGTGTATGTTATCAATTGACTGCTCTTTGAGTCTCATAACTTTCCTCTGGGGCTATCGTATTGTAAATGACTCCATGTTGTAAATATTTCGTCTTTTGACAACTGCAATTTTTGCGAGTGCTGTGATAACATGTTGCAAGTTCATGCAATATAAATGGTTAACTACTTAATATTTTCATTAATTGAAGTATCCCCAGAGTATTTTGTGATTTAAGCAGATACCCATTAGGATAAATTGTTGTAAGTTAATTTCAGTTAATGAAATGCATTTTGTGAACTATTTTTGACTATGATATTTCAAGAATATCGATTTAGATAGTGTTAAAATAATAATTGACAAATGTGCTTGTTTTAATCCTATATGTAATCATGAATTTGTTGTAGGACTATCGTTACTATTTTATTAATTACTTTAATTATTAATCATCTAGACGAAAAATAGATGTAATTAAAAAATTGCCATTTTATTTGACATCCCTTTCACAATTTAAACAAAAAACCAAAACATTACTACTACAAAAAAATATGTTTCACTCGCTTCCCGAGGGAACTACTTCACGTACCCGTGTAAAAAGTACCCTTCGTTATTCTGACGTATAAGCTATATTACTGCCAAGTTTCATCAAAATCCGTCTAGTAGTTTTTGCGTGAACGAGTAACAAACAAACACACATACATCCATCCTAACAAACTTCGCATTTATAAAAATTGAGAATAGGATGCAGGATGATGAACAGCGACAAAAATGTACCAAACCCGTATCCAGCAGCTGATCAGTACTAGGCGGAACTGAGCGACACGACGCGTCTGATATTCTTATTATGAGACAACACGCACTATGCGGCAATGGAACTGCTCGGCAAAGTTGAGCAACCGACCCAAAATTGAGGCGCATTGTCGCGACGTGTTCCACTTCACGCAACTTCATTTTCAAACGAGATACTGGGAAGAGCGAAAACTTTTGTTAAAATGTGCAATTAGAAACCTCAAAAACAACAGTGGAGAAATACCAGTGTAATGGTTATTATCTTCCATCTATACAAAATCAAAGCCCTGACTCAACAACACAAGGTCCAAACTTCAAACAAGGCGGTACACATCCGCTCAAACATTCTTGGCACGCACTATTCTAGTAACGCCATCTATTAGCATTCATTGTTACTTGCGGTGTCTGCGCTACTGCCCGCAAGATGGCATTAATTGATGATACCAGATGACGCAGATTATTCTAGAATTCTTTCATCTAAGTTCATTTGCTGTATTTACATTGACGTGGCGCTAGTAGTTTCCGGGACAATAAGCAGGTAATGTTTTCTATCCTTGATTTAAACTAAAATTTATGTGATATAAACCATACATACAGAATATACAAAATCTATTTAGATTAACAGATATCTAAAAATTCTTCTAAAGATATATAATATGACCATTCATATACTCCAAACTACAACCATATTTATTTTAAGACAAATCATACATTTGAGTGCATATTTGTTAGCATTCTTTTGAGAAATAAACGAATACGTTGACGGATTCACGAAAAGAAAATCATCAAAATTTGTGAGGGGAATTGGACAAAAATGCCCTCTTTTGTCAAATCAAGTAATCCATTATTAAAAAAGAGAGGGCGTTGTTTACAAAAAAACTACATGAAGGTTATGTTCAACTACCTCTCAATTCAATTATCTCGTTTTCGAGATCTTTCGCTCTCCCCGATTTTAAGAGAATTTTTCATGTTCTTTAAGGGACTCTCTTTGCCGTCCTCTGATAAAAAAATCTCGAAAATTCTCCAAGGCTCCTCCCAGTCTCGGTCGGGGGATTTGTAATCCCCCTATTTCATCGTTCGTCGTCGTCATCTGTTGATGATTTCTACCTGTCTATCCGTTGTTTTGCGACAACTGTGAACGCGCGAATCTCATGAACTTTGGTCCGATTTGAAAAATTATTTCAGTGTTAGCCCAATTATCGAGAAAGGCTAACTTTTATCCGTGTACGTGGAGTAGTTCTCACGGGCTAGTGTAACCGATGGCGGAAGCTGGTCAAAAATGTTTGTCATGGTTTAGGGATAAGTGCGCACCAGAAAGTATCAGCAGGGTGCAGACTGCAGAGTCAGGGGAAATCTCGATCAAACTGAACTTTTCAAAATTACTCCCTTTTTCACAATAGATAATGCAGAATGGTTGCAACTCGACTTTAATCATAGCAACTCAATTCAGTTATGAGAAAGCGTAGATGGTCATGAGAAAGTTATACCAAAGGAATTCCCCTAAATTCTTTTTATGGGTTGGCAGTGCGTTGTTATGTAAATTCGATTAGAGTATTTTTTGGAAAACGCCCGAGAGGAATGCTGACTCGTGTTACTTTGTTTTATGCTTAGTCCCCAAACTGACAAGAAATTAGCACTCGCTCCGTTTACGCATGTATGCCTCAAATCAACCAAAATTTCGCGCTCGCTTCGCTCGTTTTCACCTCTTGTCTTTTTATCATTTTTTTATGTTTAGTCCTCAAACTAACAAAAAATTCTCGCTCAATTCGCTCGCATCTTCTTTTATCAACGCTGGGAAATGCAATGTTTTCTTTAGAATATTAAAAAAGTTTCTATTCATTCGAACGGTTAGGAGGCGGTGCCGCGCAAGTGAGGCAGTGCGCTTGCCAGAAACCCAAACCCCGTGTGGAAGACGGTGCAATCCACATGGCGAAAACCTCGTTCCCTAAATTGAGATATTTCAACTGTTTCTTTTCCTTTTACGAGATTCTTGTAATGCGGGACGGTCACATCGATTATCATTACGCACGCAGCGCGCTAATTGATATCATCTGCCTGGCCTTTTTCCAACTAAATCTTGGGGTCGGCTTCCAGTCCAACCAGATACAGCTGAGAACCAGAATTTTACGTGGAGCGAGTGCCTATCTAACCTCCATAACCCACCGCAATTACCCGGGCAACCCGATAGCCATTGGCAAGACTGGCTGTCAGACTTTCTGTCTTCTGACTACCCGTAAAGACTGCCAAAGATGTTCAAATGGCAACCGGGATGCACCAGTTAAACGTGCCTTCCGAACACTGACCTGCTTCCGAAACACGGAAGAACTTGTTATGTCAAGATGCTAACCCATCCACGGACCGACCGCGCCAAGCGTTACTTAATGGTGGATCGATTCACGCGGCTTTGACTTAGCACTTAGCTTCAAGCTCGCTAATCGATCTACCACCATTATATCAGGCTGATTGGCTACAATAGTCCTGTGAGTGATGGTAGATCGATCTGTTACATCTCTCATTTACTATATCGCTGAGTTGCATTACGAGATGGCTTTGTAGATCAAAACAACATTTATTTACCTCAATCACAAAATTCTATATCAGCAATAATTGACTATAAATGCTCATACTTTTCTAAAATCGATTGCAGTTTGTCAGAGTTTAGGCTCAGGGTGCTGATATAATTGTGATCTTCGGATCCGCCCCAACCTGTTGGTTTTCAGCTAAAATCCTTGCGCCTAAACCGGGTCGATATAGCCCTTCACTAGGGTAACCGCGAAATTGTGAGTGTAGTCCAGTTGAAGTACCTACTTATTGTAAAATCTTAAAAGTTAAAGTGTAGTTTGTATATTTAACAAAAATAAACTACTGTGTAACTCGAAGTGGGTTTTTTTTATAAACTGCCGAGTCGCTCATCAGTCTAACAAGTCTCAGTATAACGTGAATATGGTCATTATTCCAGGACTGGGACGGACGCATACCTTGTAAGTAAGTACTTTCAAGAATCCAAAAGTTTTTGTACTGCAGAGCAAGCTGCTGATGGATGATCTTGTCCATTGGTTCTGCAAGTGCAAGTATTCACACACAACAACCAAGATAATTAACTCCCCGGGATGATGATATCCCAGATGGTGATCGTGACAGCAAAGATACAGACCATATGAAATAATAACATCGAATCTATGAAAAGACCCCAAACAGGGTCCATGTAGCATGCTCTGCCAACCTCTATCATCATTAGTTAGTTGCTACTACACGGTTTGAGTGAGTCCTTTGCCCCTGCGACCACATTACGGTGGCTTACCCACGCCGCTTTTTCAGGAAACATTCCTGAGATCGTGGTGTACAATGTACAGGGTGTGGAGGCGTCTTAGCATTAATTAAAGTACTTGTCTTCCACATTTCTGTGGACTGTAAATTTGATCACCCGAATGGATCTGTTCGGACCTTTCTATCCCGGGTTGTCTAACTCCGTATGATCCATTTTGAGTAGTTGAAGAATACATCTCACCGCACATGTAGCGAGTCATGTCAGCTACATTGATGCCGAAACCCTTCGCCAACCCAAGGTATTTAGTACGGTTTTCCAGAGAGTGATCTCGGGTTTATAGATAGCTGAGAGGGAACTTCATTGATTCTAACAATTCCCAAATGTAAAGCGTACATTGCATGTCTGCACATTTGTCCAACTCCACAACAATTTCATCCAGTAGTAGCAAACAGTTTTCAGATCGGCTATGTTCGCCGATCTGAAACTTTGCAGCAGATACGGATACAACCTGAACCCTCCCTATCCGCAAAGGATAGCTCGCTCCGAACCTCCAGCATTGTGCTCAAGCTCAAAGTGGACTCGAAACTGACACCCGGAAATATTCACCGCTCGATCTTTATAGGTTGCACGGTCCTTCAATTTGTAGACAATCCTGGATAGCGAAGAATACATTTTCCCGTTGCCCATATAATATGACCAAGAAAGGTGGCCGTAAAAGTGTACCTTTTTAGGGTTCCGTACCCACAGGGGTAAACGGGACCTATTACTAAGACCCGTTTCTGTCTGTCTGTATCCCTCCACGCTGTATTTAATAGCAGCTCCAGCACCCTTGAGCCATGTTATGAAGGGGCCGAGTCGTAGGCCTTCTTGTAGTCTATACCAGCAATGTCGACAGATTTTTTGAGGACCGCCAACCAGTTGGCTAAAGGCAAAATGTCATGAGGAGCGCTCTTAGTAATAATTATTATTAATTAACAGCTTCCTCTAGTTAGATTCAAGAAATTAAACTGTTTTGCAATGAAAGCTCAAATTCAAGTGAATTCGATACGCACAACTTGTTTGGCTATGTTACGCTAGATGGCGTAGGAATATCTCAGGTAGTTTCCGCTATTCGACACAGATGGTTGCTTCAAAACTGGCTACATCCTGTCCCTGCCCTGTCCTATTTCTTCTTATTTGGTTATGATTTCACGTAAAAACTGGTCCTAGTTGTTGGGAACGTACTGTCAAAAAGAACAGTGGGATTGGTTCGTACTTGCAGCTTTTGATCCTAACATTTATATGTGTTCAAGTTATAAATGTTATTGATAGGTTACAGACTTCCCTAGTTTTCCAATGGACACATCGGTTGGGAGTACATGATGAAATGAAACATTGCCTACAAAACGGCATGTTACGGTATTGTTTTGGGCAATACATTCAAATGATCAAGAACTTTCGGAAGTAAGGTAAGCAAGAAACTTCTGTTGTATTATCTACACTAAATCAAGTGATATTTATTTCGGCGGGAACTTAATAATTAAGTAAAATACGAACATCAGATTGCTTCAGAATCTTTGATTTTGAACGACACCGTTGTCGCTGGCATAACCGACATGTCCGCGTACAAAGTCGCGGGCAGACTAGTTAAGTAAATATGAATGATGAATGTTTATCTATTGTTTTAAACTTCAAGCTGTTTCTGTTCATGAGAACACTCTCTGAAAACATCCCTTGCTTTTTACTGTTTTCATCATATTTATCAACACTTACTGCGTCTCTTAGTTTTTCCACGTTAAACTGGTGCTTAAAAACGCAGTAGTGTTGATTAAAATATGACATGAAACAGTAAAAGCAAGGATGTTTCTCAGAGAGTGTTTCTCAGAACAGAAACCAGCCTTGAAGTTTAACAATAGATAACATTCCATCATTCATATTTTACTAACTAGCTTCTGAACCCGCGATTCGTACCGCGGATCATGTCGCTTATGCCAGCGACACGGAGGTCGTCAAAATCAAAGATCTGAAGCTATCTGATGTCGTATTTACTTAATATTGAAGTTCCCGCCGAAATAAATATACTAGATTTAGTAGAATAATACAACAGAAGTTTACTTGCTACCTTTACTCACGGAAGTTCTTGATCAGTTCCAATTATTGCCAAAACAATCCGTACATGCCCGTTTTAGCATGTTTCATTCATCATGGTACTCCAACGTGTGTTCATTGATAAACTAGGGAAGTCTGTATATCCTATCATAACATTTTAACTTGAACATCATTAAATTAGGATCAAAAGCTGCAAGTACGAAACATCCAACTGTTACTTTTGTACAGTACTTTCCACAACTAGACCAGTTTTACGTGAAAATCATAACAAAATAAGAAGAAACTAGCAGGCAGGACAGGATTGTAGCGATTTTTGAGACCAATCTGTTGTCGAATAGCGAACTACACTAGAATATTCCTATGCCATCTTGCGTAACAATAGCAACACTAAGTGGTGGCGTATCGAATTCACTTGAATTGAGCTGTCATTGCAAACAGTTTAATTTCTTGAAAATCTAACCTAGAGGAAGCTGTAATTAATAATATTATTACTAAAAGGCTCCTACTGACATTTGCCTTTAGCCAACTGGTTTGGCTCCCTTCAAAATCTGTCGACATGCTGATAAGACTACAAGAAGGCCTACGACTGGCGCCTACATACATGGCTCAAAAAGAGGTGCTGGAGCTGTATAAATACAGCGTGGCAGTGGATACAGACAGACAGACAACGAGTCTTAGTAATGGGTCCGTTTTACCCCTTGGGTACGGACCCTAAAAGGTACAACTTTACGCACCTTTCTTGCGTCATATTATATGGGCACGGAAAATGTTTCTCGCTATTCCAGGATGTCTACAATATGAAGGGAACCGGCGCCTATAAAGATCGAGCGGTGAATTATCGCAGGTGTCAGTTCGAGTCACTTTGAGTTGAGCACAATGCGAGGTTTCGGAGCTGAGCTATCCTTGCGGATAGGAGTCCAGGTTGTATCCATCTGCTGCAAACAAGTTTCAAGATCGCTAACATAGCCGATCTGAAACTGTTTGCTACTACTGGATGAAATTTGGTGTGTGAGTAATCGGAAAATGTGCAGACATGCAATGTACGCTTTACATTTGGGGATTGTAGAATCTAAATGAAGTTCCACTCTCAGCTTCTATAAACCTCGAGATCACTCTCTGGAACGATACTAAAAATACGCGGTTGGGTTTGGCGAAGGGGTTCGGCCACAATGTAGCGACATGACTCGCTTCATTGCGGTGAGATGTATTCCCTTCAACATACTCAAATGGATCATACGGATTAGACACCCGGGATCAGAAAGTTCCGAACAGACTCCATCGGTGATCAATTGTACATCCAACAGAGAAATGTGGAGACAAGACTTTAATAATGCCTAAGACGCGTCCAACAACACCCTGGGTACATTGTACACCACGTATCTCAGGGAATGTTTCTGAAAGCGGCGTGGGTAGCACCGTAATGTTGGTCGCAGTGGGCCAAAGGACTCACTCAAACCCGTATAGCAACTACTAAAGATTGCAAGGAGTATCGGCAAGCATGCTACATGGACCCTTTTGGGTCTTTTTCATAGATTCGATGTATATTTCATAGGGTTCTGTAATCTGGCTGTCCGATCACCATCTGGGGCATATCATCATCCCGGGGAGTTAAATTCTGGTTGTTTGGTGAATACTTGCACTTGCAGAAGCCCCAATTGGACAAGATCACCATCAGCAGCTGCTCTGCAGACAACTTTTGGATTCTTGAAGTACCTTACTAAAGGTATGCGTCGTCCCAGTCCGGAAAATGACCATATCACGTTATAGCTGAGATCTGTTAGACTGAGCGACTCGGCAGTGTATAAAAAAACCACTCGAGTTACCACAGTAGTTTATTTTTGTTAAATATACAAGACTACACTTTAACCTTTTAAGATTTTACAAATAAGTAGGTACTTCAACTGACTACACTCACAATTTCGCGGTACCCTAGTGAAGGGCTATATCGACCGGTTTAGGGCGAACAGGATTTTAGCTGAAAACCAACAGGTTGGGGCGGATCCGAAGATCACAATTATATCAGCACCCTGAGCCTAAACTCTGACAAACCTGCAATCGATTTAGAAAAGTATGAGCATTTATAGTCAATTATTGCTGTATAAGAATTTTGTGATTGAGGTAAAATAAATGTTGTTTTTGATCTCAAAGCCATCTCGTAATGCAACTCAGCGATATAGTAATGAGAAGAGTAACAGATCGATCTACCATCACTCACAGGAACTATGTAGCCAATCAGCCTGATATAATGGTGGTAGATCGATTAAGCGAGCTGAAGCTAAGTGCTAGTCAAAGCCGCGTGAATCGATCCACCATTAAGTAACGCTTGGCGCGTCGGTCCGTGATGGGTTAGCATCTTACATAACAATTCTTCCGTTTTTCGGAAGCAGGGTCAGGTTCGGAAGGCACGTTTAACTGGTGGCATCCGGTTG
>NWSH02000519.1:7742048-7763009 GCA_002382865.2 Heliothis virescens | reverse complement strand
CTTGCGGTGTCTGCGCTACTGCCCGCAAGATGGCATTAATTGATGATACCAGATGACGCAGATTATTCTAGAATTCTTTCATCTAAGTTCATTTGCTGTATTTACATTGACGTGGCGCTAGTAGTTTCCGGGACAATAAGCAGGTAATGTTTTCTATCCTTGATTTAAACTAAAATTTATGTGATATAAACCATACATACAGAATATACAAAATCTATTTAGATTAACAGATATCTAAAAATTCTTCTAAAGATATATAATATGACCATTCATATACTCCAAACTACAACCATATTTATTTTAAGACAAATCATACATTTGAGTGCATATTTGTTAGCATTCTTTTGAGAAATAAACGAATACGTTGACGGATTCACGAAAAGAAAATCATCAAAATTTGTGAGGGGAATTGGACAAAAATGCCCTCTTTTGTCAAATCAAGTAATCCATTATTAAAAAAGAGAGGGCGTTGTTTACAAAAAAACTACATGAAGGTTATGTTCAACTACCTCTCAATTCAATTATCTCGTTTTCGAGATCTTTCGCTCTCCCCGATTTTAAGAGAATTTTTCATGTTCTTTAAGGGACTCTCTTTGCCGTCCTCTGATAAAAAAATCTCGAAAATTCTCCAAGGCTCCTCCCAGTCTCGGTCGGGGGATTTGTAATCCCCCTATTTCATCGTTCGTCGTCGTCATCTGTTGATGATTTCTACCTGTCTATCCGTTGTTTTGCGACAACTGTGAACGCGCGAATCTCATGAACTTTGGTCCGATTTGAAAAATTATTTCAGTGTTAGCCCAATTATCGAGAAAGGCTAACTTTTATCCGTGTACGTGGAGTAGTTCTCACGGGCTAGTGTAACCGATGGCGGAAGCTGGTCAAAAATGTTTGTCATGGTTTAGGGATAAGTGCGCACCAGAAAGTATCAGCAGGGTGCAGACTGCAGAGTCAGGGGAAATCTCGATCAAACTGAACTTTTCAAAATTACTCCCTTTTTCACAATAGATAATGCAGAATGGTTGCAACTCGACTTTAATCATAGCAACTCAATTCAGTTATGAGAAAGCGTAGATGGTCATGAGAAAGTTATACCAAAGGAATTCCCCTAAATTCTTTTTATGGGTTGGCAGTGCGTTGTTATGTAAATTCGATTAGAGTATTTTTTGGAAAACGCCCGAGAGGAATGCTGACTCGTGTTACTTTGTTTTATGCTTAGTCCCCAAACTGACAAGAAATTAGCACTCGCTCCGTTTACGCATGTATGCCTCAAATCAACCAAAATTTCGCGCTCGCTTCGCTCGTTTTCACCTCTTGTCTTTTTATCATTTTTTTATGTTTAGTCCTCAAACTAACAAAAAATTCTCGCTCAATTCGCTCGCATCTTCTTTTATCAACGCTGGGAAATGCAATGTTTTCTTTAGAATATTAAAAAAGTTTCTATTCATTCGAACGGTTAGGAGGCGGTGCCGCGCAAGTGAGGCAGTGCGCTTGCCAGAAACCCAAACCCCGTGTGGAAGACGGTGCAATCCACATGGCGAAAACCTCGTTCCCTAAATTGAGATATTTCAACTGTTTCTTTTCCTTTTACGAGATTCTTGTAATGCGGGACGGTCACATCGATTATCATTACGCACGCAGCGCGCTAATTGATATCATCTGCCTGGCCTTTTTCCAACTAAATCTTGGGGTCGGCTTCCAGTCCAACCAGATACAGCTGAGAACCAGAATTTTACGTGGAGCGAGTGCCTATCTAACCTCCATAACCCACCGCAATTACCCGGGCAACCCGATAGCCATTGGCAAGACTGGCTGTCAGACTTTCTGTCTTCTGACTACCCGTAAAGACTGCCAAAGATGTTCAAATGGCAACCGGGATGCACCAGTTAAACGTGCCTTCCGAACACTGACCTGCTTCCGAAACACGGAAGAACTTGTTATGTCAAGATGCTAACCCATCCACGGACCGACCGCGCCAAGCGTTACTTAATGGTGGATCGATTCACGCGGCTTTGACTTAGCACTTAGCTTCAAGCTCGCTAATCGATCTACCACCATTATATCAGGCTGATTGGCTACAATAGTCCTGTGAGTGATGGTAGATCGATCTGTTACATCTCTCATTTACTATATCGCTGAGTTGCATTACGAGATGGCTTTGTAGATCAAAACAACATTTATTTACCTCAATCACAAAATTCTATATCAGCAATAATTGACTATAAATGCTCATACTTTTCTAAAATCGATTGCAGTTTGTCAGAGTTTAGGCTCAGGGTGCTGATATAATTGTGATCTTCGGATCCGCCCCAACCTGTTGGTTTTCAGCTAAAATCCTTGCGCCTAAACCGGGTCGATATAGCCCTTCACTAGGGTAACCGCGAAATTGTGAGTGTAGTCCAGTTGAAGTACCTACTTATTGTAAAATCTTAAAAGTTAAAGTGTAGTTTGTATATTTAACAAAAATAAACTACTGTGTAACTCGAAGTGGGTTTTTTTTATAACTGCCGAGTCGCTCAGTCTAACAGATCTCAGTATAACGTGATATGGTCATTTTCCAGGACTGGGACGGACGCATACCTTGTAGTAAGGTACTTCAAGAATCCAAAAGTTTGTACTGCAGAGCAAGCTGCTGATGGATGATCTTGTCCAATTGGTTCTGCAAGTGCAAGTATTCACCAAACAACCAGAAATTTAACTCCCCGGGATGATGATATGCCCCAGATGGTGATCGTGACAGCCAAGATACAGACCCTATGAAATATACATCGAATCTATGAAAGACCCCAAAAAGGGTCCATGTAGCATGCTCTGCCATACCTCCTTGCAATCATTAGTAGTTGCTATACGGGTTTGAGTGAGTCCTTTGCCCACTGCGACCACATTACGGTGCTTACCCACGCCGCTTTTCAGGAAACATTCCCTGAGATCGTGGTGTACAATGTACAGGGTTGTGGAGCGTCTTAGCATTATTAAAGTCTTGTCTTCCACATTTCTGTGGGATGTACAATTTGATCACCGATGGATCTGTTCGGACCTTTCTATCCCGGGTGTCTAACTCCGTATGAATCCATTTGAGTATGTTGAAGGAATACATCTCACCGCAATGTAGCGAGTCATGTCAGCTACATTGATGCCGAACCCCTTCGCCAAACCCAAGGTATTTAGTATCGTTTCCAGAGAGTGATCTCGGGTTTATAGAAGCTGAGAGTGGAACTTCATTAGATTCTACAATTCCCAAATGTAAAGCGTACATGCATGTCTGCACATTTGTCCATACTCCACACCAAATTTCATCCAGTAGTAGCAAACAGTTTCAGATCGGCTATGTTAGCCGATCTGAAACTGTTTGCAGCAGATAGGATACAACCTGACCTCCTATCCGCAAAGGATAGCTCAGCTCCGAAACCTCCAGCATTGTGCTCAACTCAAAGTGGACTCGAACTGACACCCTGGAATATTCACCGCTCGATCTTTATAGGTTCGCCGGTCCCTTCAATTTGTAGACATCCTGGATAGCGAAGAAACATTTTCCGTTGCCCCATATAATATGACGCAAGAAAGGTGCGTAAAGTTGTACCTTTTAGGGTTCCGTACCCAAGGGGTAAAACGGGACCCTATTACTAAGACTCCGTTGTCTGTCTGTCTGTATCCACTCCACGCTGTATTTATACAGCTCCAGCACCCTCTTGAGCCATGTATGAGGGGCCGAGTCGTAGGCCTTCTTGTAGTCTATCCAGCATGTCGACAGATTTTTTGAGGGACCGCCAAACCAGTTGGCTAAAGGCAAAATGTCAGTGAGGAGCGCTCTTTAGTAATAATTATTATTAATTACAGCTTCCTCTAGTTAGATTTCAAGAAATTAAACTGTTTGCAATGACAGCTCAATTCAAGTGAATTCGATACGCACCACTTAGTGTTGCTATGTTACGCAAGATGGCAGTAGGAATATCTAGGTAGTTTCGCTATTCGACAACAGATGGTGCTCAAAATCTGGCTACATCCTGTCCTGCCTGTCTATTTCTTCTTATTTTGGTTATGATTTTCACGTAAAACTGGTCTAGTTGTTGGAACGTACTGTCAAAAAGTAACAGTTGGGATTGTTTCGTACTTGCAGCTTTTGATCCTAACATTTATATGTGTTCAAGTTAAAATGTTATTGATAGGTATACAGACTTCCCTAGTTTATCAATGGACACACGTTGGGAGTACCATGATGAAATGAAACATTGCTAAAACGGCATGTACGGTATTGTTTTGGCAATAATTGCAACTGATCAAGAACTTCCGTGAGTAAAGGTAAGCAAGTAAACTTCTGTTGTATTATTCTACTAAATCAGTATATTTATTTCGGCGGGAACTTCAATAATTAAGTAAATACGACATCAGATGCTTCAGATCTTTGATTTTGACGACCCCGTTGTCGCTGGCATAAGCGACATGATCCGCGTACGAAGTCGCGGGCAGAAGCTAGTTAAGTAAATATGAATGATGAATGTTTATCTATTGTTAAACTTCAAGCTGGTTTCTGTTCATGAGAACACTCTCTGAGAAACATCCCTTGCTTTTACTGTTTCATTCATATTTATCAACTACGATAGCCACCAGTGCTTTGTTGATGTGCACAAATTGTTTTTATCATTGTCAAAGTAGACTGATATCACAAACAGCTTCTTTTTTGTAAAGGATATAAACATATGTAGCAAAATATGTGCTTGCACCTGTTGATCCTACCAGAGAGGCCTTTATTATAGCAATGTGATTTAACTGGCTACTGGATTTCTATAGTATTTATTGAATACTTTCCAGGTTAACACTGGTAACTATGGATGCGTTAGAAGTTGATCCGCAGCTGTTTGTCACTTGCCGGCTATGTCTTGAAGATCTTGGACAATACCAGATAGTGCCCAGTGTGCAACAGCAAATCAAGTATTGCTTTGACATAGAGGTAATTATTCATTAACCATTGTTTTTTATCGTTCCGCTGCCGGGTCTCTTCTCATACAGAGAATTAATGAATGTTACTCATCACACTTGATCATTCATGGTGGATTGGCATGTTTGCCTTCAACTTTACTCAGTCATTGGTGTCTTAGATATACATAGGAAGTACATATATGTTATATTGGTATTTGGCTCATCTGGAATCAAACCTACATAAGTATGTGTGTGTGCACTAAAAAAAATTATGTTTTAACCACTAGGCTACCACACTTATAAATTTCGAGGTATAAACCTTATCCACAGGGTATAATTAAAAGGAATCATTTTTTTGTTTGTTTTGTTACGGGACCAATGTGAAAAATTCTTACACTGCTTGTAAGCTAGAGTATCCTCAAGTAACATAGGCTATATTTTATCTGGGTTCAGGCAGTACTTCCCACGGGATGCAGGTGATACCATGGAAAAAATGCTAGTCTATCCTTATAATGTAGTAAACAGTGTGTTTACTTGTCCTCCACAATGTTACTCCAAAATTACAGAACTGATTTGAAAAGTTCTTTCACTGTCTATTTATTACTTTACTTTATTTCAGGTTCGGCTATTTGATGGTCTCCCACAACTAATATGTACAAAATGTAAGGACATTATAAAAAACTTCCATGCAATAAAGAACTTGTTTTGTGAGAAGCAGGCAAACTTGATAAAAAACGGGTTGAAGAAGGAAGTAAGTTCTCATTATGTTGTTAAATATTATGTGTACACTTATTTTCTCATAAATGAGTATTTTTGCTAGCCTATAGCAAAAATACTCATTTATGAGAAAATAAGTTTGCTACTTAGATAATTATGTGTTCTAGTGTGGTAGGACTAATGAAACTCACTGTGTTCCATTTTCTATGTTATATTTTCAAAAGCTTGTGGTTTGACCAGGACACATCTATCGAAAGTTTGTGATAGTACCAAATTGTAGCCCTACTATTGCCCTTCACACTCTCAGTAAAAGAAATGCATGTTTATTATCATTCTGATGATTGATTGATTTTTGTAATGGTCAGCCATTTGAATCATTTGTCAGTCAGGGTCTCCTAAAATGCATTGATTATGCACCAAGACCTGGTCAATCAGACCCTGCACATTTTTGTGAATATAAGTTAAGAATTTTCAATCAGAATATTAAGAAAAATCTTGAAAATATAACTCGGAATTTAAGCACTTGCAATTGGTCAGGTCACAGGTCAGATGTTTATTTAAAACAAAAAAGTCGGTATTTTCATAATTTTGTGTAACAGTTTTATACAAATCCTATAACACTGACATTAAAAGCTATCTCGAACTTCCAATTCATGTTTGTTTAGTGTTTTGTTAAATAAACTAATAGGTATCCAATTGGCTAGTCTATGCCCAATTTCACCGAGGGAGTGATACGGATAATCGAATGACGTTATAGCGACGCCCGATATATCGAAAAAAATTGTCAGTGGTACGCTATTTCGAAAGCACATTATGTCGAAAACCGGTATATCGACTGACGCTATCGCGAACACTGTATTTCTAAAAACGGTGTTTCGGAAGACTTTCAACCTTAGCACAATAGTGGAAGTTTAATATTCAAATGGCAAACTGACAGATTCGGGTAGGTTGACCTGTCGTCGTCTGTACCAATTTCAATTTTTGTTTTGTTCATTTATTTTTGATACTTTAATTAAAAAGTTGTTTTTACCATTACTACTCATTGTTCTCGTTTCCCAAATGCAATACAAANGTAAATATGAATGATGAATGTTTATCTATTGTTAAACTTCAAGCTGGTTTCTGTTCATGAGAACACTCTCTGAGAAACATCCCTTGCTTTTACTGTTTCATTCATATTTATCAACTACGATAGCCACCAGTGCTTTGTTGATGTGCACAAATTGTTTTTATCATTGTCAAAGTAGACTGATATCACAAACAGCTTCTTTTTTGTAAAGGATATAAACATATGTAGCAAAATATGTGCTTGCACCTGTTGATCCTACCAGAGAGGCCTTTATTATAGCAATGTGATTTAACTGGCTACTGGATTTCTATAGTATTTATTGAATACTTTCCAGGTTAACACTGGTAACTATGGATGCGTTAGAAGTTGATCCGCAGCTGTTTGTCACTTGCCGGCTATGTCTTGAAGATCTTGGACAATACCAGATAGTGCCCAGTGTGCAACAGCAAATCAAGTATTGCTTTGACATAGAGGTAATTATTCATTAACCATTGTTTTTTATCGTTCCGCTGCCGGGTCTCTTCTCATACAGAGAATTAATGAATGTTACTCATCACACTTGATCATTCATGGTGGATTGGCATGTTTGCCTTCAACTTTACTCAGTCATTGGTGTCTTAGATATACATAGGAAGTACATATATGTTATATTGGTATTTGGCTCATCTGGAATCAAACCTACATAAGTATGTGTGTGTGCACTAAAAAAAATTATGTTTTAACCACTAGGCTACCACACTTATAAATTTCGAGGTATAAACCTTATCCACAGGGTATAATTAAAAGGAATCATTTTTTTGTTTGTTTTGTTACGGGACCAATGTGAAAAATTCTTACACTGCTTGTAAGCTAGAGTATCCTCAAGTAACATAGGCTATATTTTATCTGGGTTCAGGCAGTACTTCCCACGGGATGCAGGTGATACCATGGAAAAAATGCTAGTCTATCCTTATAATGTAGTAAACAGTGTGTTTACTTGTCCTCCACAATGTTACTCCAAAATTACAGAACTGATTTGAAAAGTTCTTTCACTGTCTATTTATTACTTTACTTTATTTCAGGTTCGGCTATTTGATGGTCTCCCACAACTAATATGTACAAAATGTAAGGACATTATAAAAAACTTCCATGCAATAAAGAACTTGTTTTGTGAGAAGCAGGCAAACTTGATAAAAAACGGGTTGAAGAAGGAAGTAAGTTCTCATTATGTTGTTAAATATTATGTGTACACTTATTTTCTCATAAATGAGTATTTTTGCTAGCCTATAGCAAAAATACTCATTTATGAGAAAATAAGTTTGCTACTTAGATAATTATGTGTTCTAGTGTGGTAGGACTAATGAAACTCACTGTGTTCCATTTTCTATGTTATATTTTCAAAAGCTTGTGGTTTGACCAGGACACATCTATCGAAAGTTTGTGATAGTACCAAATTGTAGCCCTACTATTGCCCTTCACACTCTCAGTAAAAGAAATGCATGTTTATTATCATTCTGATGATTGATTGATTTTTGTAATGGTCAGCCATTTGAATCATTTGTCAGTCAGGGTCTCCTAAAATGCATTGATTATGCACCAAGACCTGGTCAATCAGACCCTGCACATTTTTGTGAATATAAGTTAAGAATTTTCAATCAGAATATTAAGAAAAATCTTGAAAATATAACTCGGAATTTAAGCACTTGCAATTGGTCAGGTCACAGGTCAGATGTTTATTTAAAACAAAAAAGTCGGTATTTTCATAATTTTGTGTAACAGTTTTATACAAATCCTATAACACTGACATTAAAAGCTATCTCGAACTTCCAATTCATGTTTGTTTAGTGTTTTGTTAAATAAACTAATAGGTATCCAATTGGCTAGTCTATGCCCAATTTCACCGAGGGAGTGATACGGATAATCGAATGACGTTATAGCGACGCCCGATATATCGAAAAAAATTGTCAGTGGTACGCTATTTCGAAAGCACATTATGTCGAAAACCGGTATATCGACTGACGCTATCGCGAACACTGTATTTCTAAAAACGGTGTTTCGGAAGACTTTCAACCTTAGCACAATAGTGGAAGTTTAATATTCAAATGGCAAACTGACAGATTCGGGTAGGTTGACCTGTCGTCGTCTGTACCAATTTCAATTTTTGTTTTGTTCATTTATTTTTGATACTTTAATTAAAAAGTTGTTTTTACCATTACTACTCATTGTTCTCGTTTCCCAAATGCAATACAAAGATAAGGTACCTATCCCCGGATGAATCCAGATTTGACAGAGAACACTTTCGAAATAGCGTACCATTCAAACAGTTTTTCGAAATACCGTGTTCGCGATAGCGTTAGTCGATATACCGGTTTTCGACATAATATGATTTCGAAATAGTGTACCACTCATATTTTTTTCGATATAGCGTGCGTCGCTATAACGTAATTCGATTTATCCATATCACTGCCTTTCACCTACAGCCCCTTACGGGATCCCCTATACCTAACCTACCTAACAGGATTGGGGACCGTTAGAAGACGGTTTCGTTTTCAACCGTTAGGGGTTAGAATGTCGGTGAAACTACATTCTATTTAGGGGCTGGGTAAGCTTTTAAGTAAAGGAACCCATACTTAGGTAGCAGTATAGAGGACCTTAGTGACATAAAAGTCTATTTCGTTTTTTTTTGTAATTTTAATTTCATCTTCATAACCATATATTACGCGCCATTCTAGTCTTAGAGCTGCACGAGTCAGCTCATCTATCGATATCGATCTTGCTCACGTTTTGTTATGTGTCAAAACATCTCAGTTAGCTTCATTCCTTATCATGTGAATGTATACACAGAAAGGAATATTGGAATGAAATATATAATGGAAGGAAGTATATGAATTCCATTTGAATAGACGCATACTTAATTAAATTGCCATGTCGACCTGTCGCAGACTGTATTGCTATATTAATTATATTTTAATTATTTTTAGGAGATATCAACTAGCGTCCAGCCACAACAAGACACTGTCAGTTCAAGCCAAGCTCCTGCCTATGCCAATGATACTAAAAAGAAAAAACCGAAAAGGAAAAGAACAATATCTTCGTCTAGTGAAGTAGATTCTGAGAAATCATCCCATACTACAAAATCAAAGAAAAAGAAGAGTGTAGTACCACACAAGACTAAAATTCCGGCGCCATGGAAGGTTAACTACAAGAGGTGGTTAATGTGTAAGTTATGTAATACTTTTTGGCCGAGTAGCCAATCCATAGCAAGTCACATACGCTGTCACACTCAACTAAAGGAAAAGTATACATTCATATTTAACAGACAATGTACTGTTAAAATGAACAAAATTGACAGTCAACCCAATTTAACTGGGCGGTCTAACATGGTCGTTTATAATAGCAACAGGATTATAGAACCCGGTACTCCATACTCTTATATAGTTTATTCAAAAGGTGATCCAGATCTTAACAATTCAAATAGTGAATTTGAATCAAATATAAAAGACAGCTTAGACAGTAAGGAATCTTCAGATGAAGATGATATTATATTAAATCCTGCATCCAGAAAAAGGCGTTTTATATCTAGGAGTTCCAGTGAAACTGTTGTTATAGAAAGTAATAGCAACAAAGTGTTATCTGATTGTGAAGATGATTCTCGAGTATCAACTCCCAACGATAATGAAGGTCCATCATACGATGATCAATGCATAAGCATTGATGACTCATCTGATAATGAGTCTGAAAGCAACTTAGACAACAGCAAAAACTCTAAACAGCCGATTGAAGCTAAACTAGGCGATTATAAAGTTTTACAAGGAATTATTTCTATGTGTGTTAATTCATATCACAAGAAAAGCGAACAAGCTGAGGTTGACATGTCATATATAGATGGAAGCTATTACAAAAAAAATGAAACTCAAACAAATATAGAATCTCAACTCAAACATAAAGTGTTAAGTATTGGAAGAAAGATTATTAATAAACAGGGTTTCAATTGTACTGGTCTTCTTAGGTATATGGAACACAAAAGTCTTGAAATTGTATGGATAGCGAAACCACAGTCATTATCGTCTAAAGACACGAATTATATTCGGATATTGACAAAACTACGTGAACCGATAAACAAAGATGAAAACGCTGGTTGGACTAAGATAGTATCTGAACCGTGTGAGTCTGTACCAACAAACACAAATATTGGCCACACCCATAATAAATCTATAACCTCTGTTGAAACTAATCATTATCCTGTTATTGATACATCAACAGGTGCAAGCAGCGCAGTAGACTATAATAACAGTAATCTGCCAGAAAACGATAGCATTCAGGCAAAATTTGATTCAATACCAGCAACTTTATATAGTAATTTTGACAGTAAAGCAAGTTCTTCTGATTTGAAAAAACTATTAAACGCCAACCCTGTTGAAAATCCTAAACAACTACCCAAGAAATTAGGACATGGCAATGAATCAAGATCTAACAAAACAATTGCTCAACTAAGTTCAGCGTCTATTAGTATTGATGATGATCATTTTTGTATGCCTATCATAACTTCTACGACTTCTTTGGCTGTGGTCCCTAACAAGGATCAGGAACAATCAGGTCATCAACCTTGTACAGATACATCCGCGCCAAGAATTAAAGTGAAGCCAGTTTCTGAGTTGATGTCTGAGAGAACTTTAAATAGTCTCATGCAAGAGCAATCACCTCCTGTTACGAACGCCATGTTGGTAAGCCAAATAGAAAATGTTTGGCCACACCAGCCTCCTATGAATGTTTTTGTTCCGAATATGGGACCGCCATTGTATGTTTCCAGCCCACCTGTACCACTAGTCCAAATGGCGCCTCATAATACTGCCTCTCCATCTTCGTATCAAGTTATGCCTAGTTCGACGTCATCAAACAGTAAGGCTGAATATGTTATACTGGATTCGACAGATTTACCGAACACAAGAACTGACTCACCTTTTAGATATTTTAAAGATTTGTTGCAGATGCACAGTATGATTTTATTGGATCCATCTGAAATATTACCCAAAGAATTTATTTGTATTATCAAATTTAAAGTTTTATTTAAACAAGACCAACAAAAGGAACCACCGGTTATGCTTTGTCTGTCGTTTTTATGTCATAAGAATAGTTTTTGTTTGAAATTTAAAGACAGAAATCAGCAGAACCTGGATATGGATGGCATATCCGGAAATTGGCAGTGGGAGCTTCTTCAAATATATCGTGGTGATGTTAGCAACAAAGTTTTACAAAATGCTAAGAAATTCGGGCAAGAAACATGCGAATATATAAAAAAATTCTTTTGTTTGCTCAAATCGATCAAGTGTCATAAGCTTAATTCAAATAATTAATTTTTGTTTTGACATGATTGTGCTTCTTTTGTGTAGAATAAAATAGGTACAAGTAAATATTTGGTTTTCTGGTCTAGTCAGTTCAAAACGCGAAACTTTATTTAAAAGTATGCATGTTGTGGTTACGCAAGTTAGAAGCTAGAACGCTTTTGTCTGCCCTTCCTTTTTATTTGGAACCCAAAACCTCTCTTATTTTGTTCAGTCGCTAGAGGGTATGGTTAATAGGAAAACCTTCCAGCGTAGGTATTTGTTTCTTACCTCCTGCCTTGGTCGGAAATAATGTGTGTCTTCTCGGTTTAGACGGTCTACTCCGAACCTGTTAACAACGAGCTATCGACCGAATGTTCGCATTTTTCTTACTACGAAATTAATTCTCTATCCTTTGGTCGGGTAGGTTGTGACTCGTTTCGATCGAACATCATTTTGACAGTTGTTGTATTGAAACTCAAACTTAAACCCTCATTAATCTGATAGCCAAACCGAACTATTTTCGTAGTAGGACAACAATATCAAGTTTTGTCGTATGTCGGTCGGTCCTGAAAAATCCGTAGTGTCATTTCAGAGTAGACTCCCAGGACACTGTTTTGGGCGCGTTGTACGTATATTGCGCTACTTTTACTGTTACCCTTATTTTGCAATGCACAGTGCAAATCCTACATGAGTATTCGTTTTTGTAACTGAGGTACTTATATTTAATATCTTTTATTCTTGGTTCCATGCGAGTCTTCTATCAATGTGAAACCCAGGTATTTTATGAGGTTTATCTCTTGTACTGGTTGAACGTTATGTGATTTTATTTTTGTGTACTTGCACGAATGCGCCACTTTTTCAACCATATATCGGTCTCACTTAGTACCGGTCGGAGAAATTTTCTAGCCCCGTTTAGTTCTCTAACTTCGCGAGGTAGGTCTAGGCGTAAGTTACGACTTTGACTTAGACTTTTTCAGAGTGGTAGGTCACAGGTAAATATGTTATACATAACAGAGGGCCGAGAGCCGATACCTGAGGCACCCCGAATAAAATATTGCGCAACTTGGATTTTGCATGTCTTTGGTTCTTGTAGGAAGTTTCTTCTTGATTTATATGACGCAGTCGACTCAATCACTCGTCTAGATATTTCCTCTTACCGATTTAATAGCACGATATTGGAGTCGAAATGATTTGTTGTTTTTTATAATTTCGTCAAGCCGAAGGGAATTTACCGACAGGCCGTTCCATGTTACTAGTCACAGAGTGGAACTAATATAATTTTGCTTGATGAATGTACGATCACGGAAAACATATAACAGGTGTGTCGAGCACCATACAAATATAAAACCTTAATTATTATCTGTTTTCGTTATTTTACATACATATTGTATAAGAAATAAGTAAGACAGCGTAGCAGTATAATAAGTAAAACCTTAAGATATAATCGATAAAATAGACTTGGTTATGTTATATTATATAAGTTTAACTTGTGATGATTTCATATTTCAAGGACATTTTTCAAATCGGTCCAGTAGTTTCGGAGCTTTTTGAGTACAAATTCCTCTATATTATGTTAGTACAGATCAAACAATCTCTAAAAGCGAAACTTCAGTTAGGCCTAGGTTTTGTAATTGCTGTTTTTTTGCAAAATAATATAGGGAGCCGAGGAGTGCTCTTGACAATTGAATGGCTACACATTTGTGGGGTATATATGTCGCAGGGATATGATAAAAATAGGGATTTGGTCAAATCGCTAAGGGATTTGATCAAATCACGGAGGATGTCAAAATAACAACACGATTTTATCATTTCACTAAACAAATCTAGTGATTTGAAGAAAACTCTAAACTGGTTCAGTGAAATGACAATAAAACATGTCACTTGACATTAAACATATGTTTGTCAGTGACTGCACCTCCTGCTCCACCGAATAAATGTCCTAAAACATTCGCTAAAAGTAAGGTTTTAATGGCAGAAACAAATCGCTGTAAATCCGACTCCACGTAGTCTTGTCTGCCCTACCCCTAGGGTGTAATTCAAAATCGCGTAGGCGCGGAGGGGCGAGGCGGGCCGCGAGTTGAGGAGCAGGTGGTTGTAACACTCGGTGGTGAGCGTTAAACCTATCTGCGACGATAAACTCGCGTGGGACCGCCGGAGCCCCGCAGCGCCGGAGCCATGACAGAAATCATGCCTGCTGCATGATGCATGCTTGCTTGCATGTTGCATGATTGCTCGCATGATGCATGTTTGCTTGCATGTTGCATGCTTGCTTGCATGTTTGCTTGCATGTTTGCTTGCATGTTGCATGCTTGCTTGCATGCTTGCTTGCATTAGAATTTGCACATAGACCTTACACCCACATAGATACGACAGAGAACTTTATTAGAATTATGTAGTTTTAGTCTTACAAAATAAACCTTTAAAATATCACAGAAAAGTTTACTTTGTAATTTCACTGAACCAATTTTGGGATTTGTTCAAATCACTAGATTTTTTTACTGGGATTTGTCAAATCACTAGATTTGTTTAGTGAAATGATAAAATCGTGTTGTTATTTTGACATCCTCCGTGATTTGATCAAATCCCTTAGCGATTTGACCAAATCCCTATTTTTATCATATCCCTGCGACATATATACTGAGTACTGCAAAAAGAGCATTTTCACTGTTATTTTGATGTAAATAAAAATATGCTTCAGAAGCTCACATTGCTCTTGTTTTGCAGGTCATCTTCTATTTTTGCATGTACTTTTACATATTTGGTATGTATAATTTGTGACTGAGCAAAGTGCTTTATTAAGTTTTCCTTTATCTGTCAGAAGAACGAAGTTATTGTTGTGTTTGTATAACTGCAGAAATCAATATTCTGTCTATCTCTGGATTTGCTTACTAGTGATAGAATATAGATATTAGCCCCATACAAGTAATGTCAAATTCCTATCTTTGATAAGCAAATCCAGAGTTAGATAGGTTATTGGGAACGGCCGTAAAAGGATAATTCTTATCATGAACAAACTATTGTTGAAGTAAGTACAGCAGGTCGACCTACCCCAATCTGTCAAATTTTACCAATCGAATATTAACCTTTCAGTGTTGTTATAAAGTTGGAAATCTACAGATCTTCAGATTGTGGTGAGTTGATGTGCTGGCGTCTGTACAATGCGGCAGTCTTAGGTTTTGTAAAAATAGACTATTGCCTTTGGCTAAAGCAACAATTAGTGGTAACTATTATATGATAAGCTACTTGTTATACAAGTACTTTCAATTTTCAAGTTGTCTGTTTAATATTTCTACTATGTGAAGTTAGATACCTACATATTTAAAATATTGTCAATATCTAATAAAGTTAAGAAAAGTATAAAAATGCCTTTTTTTGTAGCATGTGCTGCATGCAGTATGTGGTGCTAGGGATATAAAGCATGAGAAAGCATTGCTATACAAACATTTAGATGGATGATTTTTATATAATATCTATCACACAGCTTAAACAAAAAAAATATCAATTTAGTTTTTTTGGTTTTTATTTCCTATATCTAATTTCTTTATTAAAGTTTTTTATCCCAATGTCCATATGGATGGAACGTCTAACAGAACATCTTCCGGTGGTGAATGCTTGTGGAACATAAAGTATCCTTGAATTTGGGCAGGGCTCACCACTTTCTTATGCTCCAACACCCTATAAAAAAATAAAAAATATTAAAACTTTTTAACAACTATAATAACTATATGTTTTTTAGTTACATGGGGTGCTACATAAATACCCATCACGCTGAAAAAGGTTAAGTAGATTATAAAGAATCAAATTACTTTGAACAAGATTAAAAGCCAATTTAATAACTTTGTCATCTGAATCCACAAGCAACTATTCTGCCCATTGCATGAAATAGTTGAAGCACGCAAAAGAACTTACTTTCTTGCAAACGTTTTTGCATGCTCTGCTGCTTCTTCTCCTTTATAGAACCTCAAAAACATGAGTTCTATCTGGGCTTGATCACAATATCCTACAAACTCCTTCATGTCAACTCTGCCCGGTCTAATCAAAGCTGGATCTAGTCTGAAATTACATAATATAAGAATATTGTTCCTATTATTCTATACTACAAACACTGAATATTTAATAAGGTCAGGATCATGAGTCTCTTGAATATGTATAGCTTATTGTAGAATATTTTCACAATAGAATAGGTTGCATTTTGTTACCTACCTTTCTAAATAATTTGTAGTCATGAAAACAATTCTGGCTTCAGTAGAGGCAACACCATCAAGACAATTGAGAAGTCCACTAAATGTTACACGATTAAGACCTTCATATGCTGACTTTTGTGCAGCTGTATCCTCTCGGGACACAAAGGCAGCATCAACATCCTCTAATAGTATTATTGACTGCTGTGGTGCGACACTGCAATACAATTATGTACATTAAAAAAAGACATCACCCTTATAACTTGAGTTTAGTGGTGCTAATATTAACACTACAGTGCCCAAATTACGTATCTCCTCTCAGCAATCAATATCATTCATGATCAGTGTACTGGTTTAGGATCAAATAAATATTCTTATACACAATGTGCATAGTCTAGGGAAAGGATTATTATTCATAGAAGGAATTGAGTAGATATACCTTAGAAGGTGGTTTAGCCTGTCATCAGTGAGTCCTCTTTCAGATAAATTAAGTACACAAATGTTGTATTCTAATTCTCCTGCTAAAGCCATAATGTAAGATGATTTTCCACATCCAGGTGGACCATACAGCAAGTAACCTGGAATTGATAACATAGCTTAAAATTTTTACCTTCCCTAATACAGTACAAACAAGATAATTTTTATTATTACTTTATATCTACACTTCTAAAGTATTATTACATTTTATGTACATAAGTCAACCCAAATATTACTGGACCAAATTCAATCAATTTTATACTTGTAATGCTACATTATAAAAATATCTTGGAAAGTTATACTACTTACCTCTTCTATAAGGTATTCCCCTGTCAGTATACCAATTGGGGTTGTTGATGAAGTCCAAACAGTCATTAAGGATTTTATCTGCTAAGCCAGTCCGAAGCACAACACTGTGAAGTGGACGTCTTCTTCTAGGATGTCCAAATGGACGCCATTCTGAGCCCATGGCTGTGTACATCACTGTCATACCTTCATGCTGTTTTAGAGCCATTGTTCTAGCTGTAACAGATAATGGTAACTAATGTCACTTTTGAAATCATAAGGTAGTTTATTCTACCTGAATTATTATGTAACAGGTATGCAATATCATGAAGTCTCAAGTATGTACCTTCTTCTAAGATGTTGTAATACAATTCCTTATTTCTCCCAAATGCTGTTAAGGTAACAGTTTCCCAAGGCACTCCCATATGGAGATCTAATGTGTGTTGTTCTCTGGTACGGTCAACTTTGATCCATGTGCCACCATACCTGAAATTACCTTTATGATAATTTTGGGTGGAGACCAAAATGCTGTATTGAGTAACATTTCGACGACTTACCTAAAGAAATGTTGACCAACGCTAGGAATAAAATCGTATTTGGTTTTTATTTGGCCAGTATCTTTTTGTTGAAAAGACGTTTCTACGCTCAAATGCTGAGTCTGTCTAGCACCTTTGTGTGTTATCCATTGCAACAACCACTGGTAGGATTTGTCTCTACAAGGAACTTCAAGAGTGATCATACAATGCCTTCGAAATAGTATCATAGAAGTCTGTACACCCCTTCGTAGTAACGCTGCACCGGCACCGATACCAAACAAACCAAATCCAGCACCAAAATATGGATTTTGTGACAGTGACGCAATGTAATCCGCGATCGCCATATTTCCATTAATTCAGTTTTGTCATAAATAAAAAGGGAGGAAGTTTCTTTTTATATTCAATAAACCCTACGATTTTTCACATCAAAACTCATCCATGCCCTTTCTGACTATGACAGCTATTTGTTGATTTTGACACTGACAATCAGCTGTTCAAATTATGTTGCTATCATCAATAATGAAATATGAATTACGTTATTCAGTTCATTTTCCACGTAAACCAATGAATCCATAAATGAATTTAATAAATATTTCACACATTTATTGAAAGGCAAATCAATCAAAGTAGAAGTGGTCATAGTTGCTATTATACCTACATACAATGTGACTCAAAAGGTGACGTCAACTCCCAAAATCCAGATTCCTTGTGCCTGAGCGGCACATGATATGTATGTGTATATGTGTATAATGTGTATAAATGTGTATCGCGATTTTTCGGTATCGGTTTCGATATAGGTTTTCGCCTGTGCGACTTGAAATAACAATTTTTGTAATGGACGTTTGGCGCACGTTTTGGATGTTGGTTCTAAAATAAACGTTTTCAAATGGCACATTTTACAAGGACTAAGCAATATTAGGTGTGCTGCCTCGTTGGTCTAGTTGTCGCATAGCCGACTGCTGCGCACATCATTGACAACAGTATCGACGAAGCTTGCCATATTAAAAAAATAGAATAGAATAGACTGCTGAGTACGAGGTCTCGGGTTCGATTCCCGGGACGGGTCGAAATCGCTTTGTGGGTTTTAGAAACTTTCACAGAGCAGTTGGAAAAGTTGGAAAAGCCCGGAGTTGGAAGTTGGTTATTGATACACCCGTGCATCGGAGAGCACGTTAATGTCGGTCCTGCGCCTGATCTCTCTCCGGTCGTGTCGGATTGGCGTCCCATCGGGTTATGAGAGTGAGGGAATAGGGAGTGCACCTGTGTCTGCGCAAATGCTTGTGCACTATAATATGTCCTGCGCAGCTGGCTGATCTCCTTATATGAGACAGTCGCCGCCGTGGCCGATAATCGGCTAGGACGCCATTATTAGGTGTGTTTTGGTTAATAAGAGTCTGACACTGTCCCGTTACACCCACAGAGGGAGAATCATAAAGTACTTACGTATACCCACCACTTTTGTCTTTAGGTAGGTAGGTACGGGTGTGAATTATTTAATTAAGTTTTTAGATTCTTATTACATCCATTGATCCATCCATCCTACATCACACACAATCCATAGATTACCCGATTGCCTTCACCAATATTATTATTTTGTTATAAAAAACCAAGTAGCGTGACGCCGCCGTGCGTCGGCTGGGACAATGTAGGGGTCGCGTGACCCGCACCGCTCCACATCAAAGTAGTTTAAAAGCGCATGGGAGACGAGTACTTATATATCATTATACACTTTCAATTAGGTCCCACAACTTTATAAAGTAGATGTGTTTATAACTCTTGCATATTTTTAAACTGCTGGACTGCTACTGGACTTTACAAAAGCGCCCATTAGAAGGTACCTGTTCGTATTTACTGGATCTCCTTAATAGTCTATAGCTCCTACAACGTAAAGCTGAGTTATACTAAGTAGGAACCTAGGAACATACTTAATTCGGTAGAATGCGATAGTCTTTTTAACCGACTTCCCAAAAAGGAGGAGGTTCTCAATTCGACCGTATCTTTTTTTTTTTTTTTTTTTTTTATGTATGTTCACCGATTACTCGAAGATGGCTGGACCGATATTCAAAATTCTTTTTTTGTTTGAAAGGGTGTTCTTCACAGGTGGTCCCATGGTAAGGAGACCAGGATCTGATGATGGGATCCTGGAGAAATTGAGAGAACTCTTCAAATTTCGTACGCTTTTTTACGTCGATGATACTATAACAGTCGGCCCGACTGTCACTGTGGGTGGGTATGGGTATTAAAAATATAGTTTTATTTTAGAGCCGAAAACTGAAAAGCATAAAATAAAAAAACTTTTTACAAAAAAAACAAAACCGACTTCACAAAAAAACACTGAAAGGGATAAAAAAATAAAACTTTTCACATGGCTCTAGAAGTCGGTGGCAAAATAAACACATTCAACAGACCTGCAGACACCGACTTCTAGAGCCATGTGAAAAGTTTTATTTTTTTATCCCTTTCAGTGTTTTTTTGTGAAGTCGGTTTTAATTTAAACGTAGACTATTGTCATTAACCATTGCAAATTTCTCTCACTGGTCTACCTACCTGCATACAGCATACGTATCTAGCCTTATTTTTTGATTCAGTCGCTTCAAATATTTTAAAACTTTATTGAACGTTTTAGATTTGAATAGTGACAACAGAGTTAAGTAGATATTAGGTATATCTACTTAACTAAACTTTTTGTATGTAACTGTGGATAAATAAAATTTATTATTATTATTAACTCTGTATCAAATATAACTTTTGTATTAAAAAAGCTCCTATGATCGATATGCGTCGCTGTTTTCATATTAGTCCGGTCAAATTAGACATTCAGTCTACATTAATTCGCAACAAGCTGATTTTTGGTACAATTGTTCAAAAGCCCATTATAAACAAAATCTGAAAGTTCCCCATGATTCCCCTGTGTGGAAAAAAAGTTATTCAAGTTGAAATGTCAAGAAAATATGTTTTTCGCGATTTACAGCTAAACGGTAAGTTTTATCAGAAAAGTACATCAGACTAAAACTGTAGATCATGAAATTATCTATAAAAATGTACTATATTTTTTTTTCCTATAAGCCACCGTTTCGGAGATATAGCGATTCAAAAAGTTGTAACAGATATAATCGTCATGAAATGCATGAGTGCGCCACAGTACAGTACAAGGGCGGATCCAGGGGGGATTCATGAGGGTTCGTAACTTTAAATGCCTCGTTGGTCTAGTAGTCGCATGGCACTGCTGTGCACGAGGTCTCGGGTTCGACTCCCGGGTCGGGCCGAAATCGATTTGTGGGTTTTAGAAACTTTCACAAAGCAGAAGTTGTTAGTTATCGATGTCGGTAGATGTGGATGTCGGTCCTGCGCCTAATCTCTCTTCGATCATGTCGGATTGCCATCCCATCCGGTTATGAGAGTGAGGGAGTAGGGAGTGAACCTGTGTCTGCGTAAATGCTTGTGCACTATTATGTCTTGCGCAGCCAGCTGATCTACTT
>NWSH02000519.1:7725645-7738408 GCA_002382865.2 Heliothis virescens | reverse complement strand
AAAAAAAATATTGTGAATTTTTATAGATAATTTCATGATCTACAATTTTAGTCTGATGTACTTTTATGATGAAACTTACCGTTTAGCTGTAAATCGCGAAAAACATATTTTCTTGACATTTGAACTTGAATAACTTTTTTTCCACACAGGGGAATCATGGGGAACTTTCAGATTGTGTTTATAATGGGCTTTTGAACAATTGTACCAAAAATCAGCTTGTTGCGAATTAATGTAATCTCACCGAACATTTTTAGTCTAATTTGACCGGACTATATTGTAACTTGACGTTTGTATCTACCTAAGCAAAAATGTGCTTTTCAAATAAAACGAATATCTATAGGGCTACGACCCCTTCTATAAAACAGCGAAGTAGAACAACATAGCAAACGTTACGATGTCTTATTGCATGAGACTGTTGCTGGTGTTGATAATGTGTGTAAAACAAGAGGCGGAGTTAGCTATAGCGCTCCGCAAGTTTGTCTATCAGAAGGATATGTCGGAGTACTGCCGGAGGCGCGTCATGCCTTCGGTCTTCCTGGGTAGACAAGTTATCGAAGCTTATTCACAGATATTACACTTTTCACGATTGGAACTACCTTACAGTTGCTTTGTTAGTATAAGGTTTGTATAAAGTTTCCAGAGAATCGGTTTATTTAATTCTAACAGAGGAAACTTTATTTAAATAAACATTGCATTTCATTGACAGGACAGAATCAGGGAGCAATATAATTTTGGTCATACAACTAATGTCTGATCAAAGCTTGATTGATTCTTGTCGCGAAAGTAAAAATCAGCTGCTGGTTTACGAGTTAGGAGAGACATTCGGTGGGTATTGGGGGGCCTTGCCGGATAAAGTGATGAAAATGGAACCACCCGGTGATGAAAATGGATATACATTGAAGACCTCTCAATCCACAACAACCAAAACTACTACAAGGTAAGGAAGAACGATTATAACTTTAAAATATTGTATAGGTAAGTCTGTACTGTAACTTACGTCAACTTTTATGTAAATAATCAAACTATATACGAGTATGTAAATCAATCGCAGGATTTCTGTATTTTTCCACGTTACAGTTTTCTAAAAGTTTTCAGGTATTTTTGTGAATTTTCTTCCGGAACCTATTTATTTATATATGGGGTACGTTCAGACTAACAAAACTGTCGCTGTCATTTAGATCCAAATTTTCTATATATTCTAAGATTAATTAAATTAATCTCGATATCTTAAATATAGTTATTATTTCCACTTCAAAGCACCACACAACGAAGGACGTCACATTCTTCTACGCAGTACGCAGGTGCGTCGAACACTGTCACCCAGCAAGATGCCGTATTTTGGGAGTTTCCCATTGTCAACGTGTCTGCTTCACTGGTGCCGGGCAGGTTGCCCGTGGATAACAGACTGGATCCCGAGGAATCTTTTGATGTTATGTTTGACGTCAAACCTAGGTACTTTTACCCAAAGCTCATCTTACTATTGTGTGTTGGCATTTACGGCGCTGTATGAATTATTAGGTATTCATGAAAAACCTGTACATATTTACTTATTTTATTTCATGCATAATACGCTTCCGCACCCAGGTTTATAAACCAAACAGTGAGTGGGTTATGCTGCGAGTTGATCGTGATTTCTTCTTCTTCTAAAGATAGTCTCAATATACCCATCTAAGTAGTTACAGCTCATAATCAGAAACTAACCCAAGTGAGGTTTGTTATACATTTTAGGCCTGATGTGAGTTACAAGACCAAAATTCTGCCGCTATTTCAATTCTCGTTAGCAGACGGGATGAGTGCTCGCCGCACGACTGACGACGCAGGCGTTCAGCGTTTCGATATCGACTTCAATGCTGATCTATATACGCAAGATCCTAGGTGATGATTTACTTACTTTGTCATTTTTCCTAAAGTCATACGGTACAGTTAGAGTTAGAGACCCAAGTACAGATGCCAGCAGATCAACCTAGTCGAAACGGTGAAGTTTTACTAATCGAACATTAACCTTCCACTATTGCTATAAGGTTGAAAATCTATGCAAGGAAAAAAGACTGAGATTACAATTATTGGGTTTAAAAACAGTTCATTATTTTATTTCAGAATGAAATTTCCTTTACTGCAATTACCCATTAAGAGTAAACCACTTGGACACTATAAATACAATGTTAACAGCAGACTCGATTTCAAGAAAAACAATAATTTGCTTCGTGAAAAACAAGTCAAAAAACTCCATGAAACGTAATCATGTTATTCGAATACCAAAACTAGAGTTTTTTTTATTTCGTACTTCTTATTTAGCTATCTTGAGTATTTTAAGTGAATCGTACTTATATAAGTAGATAGTCTTTATCCAAACGTTAATCTGTTCAAATGTGTGGGAGCTACAAAAGAAAAGTTTTTCTTTTGTAACCGTACAAATGTAAGTTGTACCTACCTCAGAGTCAGAGTTAGACCCAGATTTAGATTTACATAAATATTTTTTGATAATTTTAGTCCATCGCCTTTGCATCTCCCATTACCGATAAATTCACAAGGACCAAGTGACATGTTCTCTACATCAAATGACTTCAAAGAGACCAAACATACTACTAACTCTTGGGACGTAGTGAACGCTATCTTAAAAAATCTCAGCAGAACTAAAGATGATGCTCCAAATACGAAAGTTGATGAAAACCTGGCGAATCTTTTGCAGGGGCTTGCTAAGATTGGACATAACGAAAGCTGTAAGTGCTTACAGTTAATTTATCATTTAATTACTTATTGGTATTTTTAGCTATCTACATTCTTACTAATGCCAACATACAAAAATACGGAGACTTACCATTAGGTATATAATATCTCCGGAGCCGTTCATTGACATGAAGTTGATCATACATACCTACAGCATGTAGTTAGTAAGTCCACATTCATTCATAACTCGAATGTTTTTTTAATTGATACTACAGTCAGTCTCGTCTTGTAAGACACCTTACTCATGCGGCAGTTTCATGTATTCGTGCATTTCTGTATTTTTTTTAAAAGAGCATTGTAAAATAAATATTACGAACGTTCACAGCGTCGCCGTCTTAGTGTGAAAACCTCGTAAGTGTAAAACTTAACCTTCCAGGTGAAAGAAGAAGGATATGCTTTGCGGCATTTTCATTCCAGAAACAATAAAAAAATTGAGCTAAAATTGCATTTCCGAGGTTTTCACTCTGAGACGATGACATGAAAATGTACCTAAATAAAACACTCAGAAACAGTGGGTGTCAACAAAGGATCACGCTTAGTTACCTTTTATGTTTAGTTCACCACCTTTGAAACTCAACACATGATGTGTAAAATTATATTTTTTAGTTTTCTTAGTACCAAACGCTTCGTGGTACACTCGACGAGTTGTGAGCACGCCTCGGCCTGCCACTATCAAGTACCAAACCGACTCCATTACTTGGAGGCAGCCATCAGCCACTTACAGGTATTTTCGGAAAAGTTACAGGATAATTACCGTATTTTTTCTTGGAATACGATAATGTAGCTAAGTTTATGTTAAAAGCTTTTTGACTCTCTTTTGTTAAATTGGTAGTTTGAACTCTCATTAGTTCCCTTTATAGCTGACTAGCCGTTTTCCCGCGGTTTCACTCGCGTCCCGTGGGAATTACTGCCCGTACCCGGATAAAATATAGCCTATGTCACTCGTGGATAATGTAGCTTTCGAATGGTGAAAGAATTTTTAAAATCGGTCCAGTAGTTTTTGAGCCTATTCATTACAACCAAACAAACAAACAAACAAACAAACAAAGTTTTCCTCTTTATAATATTAGTATAGATTAAAGGTTTCTGAAGATATGATTTGTATCGGTAAGTATTAAGTATTTTTTGTTTGGTGATAACAGACATTTGTGAAATAAAAGGCAGAAAAACAAGATCATTCTTTATTTGAAAAATAAATCTAATTTTTTAGGACAAATTATTTCGAAGACATGGAAGACACATCACCAATCGAGGGTATGACGCATGAAGACAATAAATCGTCCAATATAAACATGACTACGAGTATCAATGATTATGTAACTTTACTGCCCCCTGTTTTAGATGTCGACCAAATCATCCTTAACGGTATTCGTCATACATTTTCGAGTATTATACCTACCTTTCTTAATTATTGGTGATGAAAATCAAAATGGTCATGTTGTTACATATTTACAGTGACGCAGAAGAAGAATACAGATCGTAACACAACTAACTTGCCAGAAATAACTTCAGGAGTTAGTGGCACTACTACAGCTTCACCTGGAACGTATGCTACAGCTTACTAATCCTACTAATGTTATAAACCCGAAATTTTGTAAGAATGTATGTATGTTACTCTTTCACACAAAAACCACTTACTGAATGGATTATATGAATTCTTACATGCTTTCGAATTTATTATTTTAGTAGAATGTATCTCATTTTATTTTAAACGCTTGAAACTAAAAGTGAAATAATAATAAAAGAAACCAGATTAACTTACGACGCCCACCAAGCCAACTTACAAGTAGGTATTGTTTTTCAATTGTTTTCCTCAGTAATAACAGGTTGGCTCAACTAATTCTACGCCCACAGGGAATGAGACAGAATCGCTTACAATCACGGACATTCACAGATGATTTGTTAGCCTATACAGCTAAATTGTTACATTGCAATCTAGAACATAAATTGCTAGGCGATCGCCTACTCTTGTAATCGTGTATTTCCTTTAGAGCTGTGCATAACTGTATGGAATTTTTGATTTGCAAAGCTTTACCTATTAAAATTATGTTTTAGCATGAAACCCTTGACTCTATTAGACCATGAATCGTGGGAGAACATGGTGCATGCCGCTCCTCAAATGGCTGAGGTGCTGAACCACACCGCAAGCTCGAGCGTGAATGATACGAAACAAGAAACAAATGCATCGGTACCGAAGCCGAAGTAAGTTCATTGTAACAGATTTTTTGTAGTATTTAAGTGAGACTTTAAGTCTTCACAGCCAAATCATACGACTGGAAGAATACCTAGGATAATAACATCATTACCTGAATTTGGCCACAATACTTAAAAAACCGAATCTTACCTAGTACCAGGAAAACAGAGAGGCGTAAGAAGCGCCTCATCCACGCGATCCCGATCGAAAATGCGAAGCCACGTCACCTGCCCATCAAGCCTGAGGTGGCCCCGTCTACTGAGCCTGTCGACCGGGTGTCCGATGCTCAGGAGTTTCAACGGCTCATAGAAGTGGAAGACGATGAGGTACCATATTATAAAGCTATGAGTTCTGTAAGAGATAAGTTTACATGAGTTTAATAACAAAATATATGTACTAAAAGGTTGATTGAAAGACAGTCAGCGCTGAGAGTCAGCACACGGTCGGTGTGACTCTAAAAATGTGTTCTTAGGCACAAGATCGCGTGGCTCTTCGCTACCTGGGTCAGTACGTGGGCCCGGCGCTGTTCAACATCTGCGATTTCGACGAGGCTGCTACCAGACACGTGTACCTCTTCAACTCCTCCCGGCTTGTACTCGCTATTACTAACTTTACTGTTAGTTTTAAATTTTCCTTTCTTTAATTGTTATGTAATTCTAGTCAATACTGATATGAATAAGAACCTTCCTCCCTCTGATCCACAAACTTATGATAAGATAGAAAGAGTGTATAATGATAATGGTGATGATGAAACTTAACAAAAATATGATGAATATAACATCAAGTTCATTAAAAGTCTCAATAAGAATAATACAAATAAATCTATTATTCACGCCCCTATTAATAACTTAAAGATACACTTAATTAATAAAAGTGTTGCTATCGTTATGAACATAAGTTGTGCGTGCAGTTGACGCGCATGACGGTGGTGATGACGCCTGCGCGCACGCTGCTGACGAGCGAGGCGCGCTGCGGAGCCGCCAACCTCGAGTGCCAGGTGTCAGGCGCGCGCGTCTGCATCGACTCGCTCAGCGCCTGCGACGGCGTGCCCAACTGCGGCTCCTACGGTACACGACACAAACATACCACACAACTTAAATTGTACAGATGACAGCAGGTCAACGTATACAAATGTGTCAAATTTTATCCAACCGAACATAAACCTTCCACTATTGTGATAAGGTAGAAAATCTATCGTAGAAATTTGACAGATTGTGGTAACTTGATGAGCTGTCTGTACTAGGTATTTGTGAAAATTCCGAAATCCACAGGTATAGAAGGCAGCAACTATCATAGTAGTACCCATCTGACGTTTTATTATTGGACCATTTACTTGGCAAAACCTTTCCTATCTTGTTTAAGTTGTCCAGACAATACGTTTATTGTGATTCTTTCTGATTTTGAATTATAACAATGATCGTCATTTCCAGACATTTATGATGAGGATCGCCTAACTTGTGGCGGGACTGCAGGACTCCAGCACAACGTGTGCCTGGCCGCCATCACGTTCCTAGCCGTGCTACTTACTGTACTGTACACCGTACACTATTGGCTGAAGCGATGCGTGCCCAAAGTTTCAGACGCATTCTTCATATACACTGATGCTGCTGAGAATATGTAAGTTTATCCTGCTGAAAATAACCTATCCTACTAATATACCACTATCCTACTAATCTATACTAATATTAAAAAGCTGTAGAGTTTGTTTGTTTGAACGCGTTTATCTCAGGAACTACTGGTCCGATTTGAAAAATTCTTTCAGTGTTAGATAGCCCATTTATCGAGGAAGGCTATAGGCTTTTTATCCGGGTACGGGAAATAGTTCCTTCGGGAAGCGGTGAAACCGCAGGCGGAAGATAGTAGCAAATAAATGACGCGAAAAAAATTCAAGCAAATTATTTATTAATACAATTTAATTATTAGTGCACCTCCTCCCTGCGCCGCGTCCCCTCTGTCGCTCTCTAACTGGTTTCTAAATAAATCTAAATTCTAAAACATAATCATACCAGAGGCAACATTAGTTCAGACTACCCAAACTTGTGCTGCCTTTGCTGAATTTTTAATGCAATATCAACCTTATGTACTTAATGTTATAATACATTTTGTATTACCTACAAAAAAATCTGGGTTTATTTTACTTCAGATAGGTGCTTCAAATTTACATTTATCTCTGTCATATATATGAGTTATCAAATGGTGCTGTCCCTTTCATTTCGTGCGTGACGTCATTGGCGTGTCTTTTGTTTTTGTTTAAAATTTCGAATAGTTCTGTTTATCTCTTTCTTATTAATATATCTATCTCTTTCATTTCGTGCGTGACGTCATTGGCATGTCTTTTGTTTTGGTTTAAAAATTGAAAAAGTTTTATTCATCTCTTTCATACTAATCTTTCTGTCTCTTTCATTTCGCGCGTGACGTCACTTTTGTTTTTATTTGAAAAATCGTTTTGTTTTTCTTTTAAATGTAATCTATACATATGATCTATACATCTAATAAAACAGTAAAAAAATCGTGTCTGTACATTAAATATTTTTACAAAACAAAATATGTAGGGTTATTAAGAAATGAGAAAAGTGTATTTTAGTTTCACGCAAAAATTACATGACGAATTTTGATGAAACTTATCAATAATATAGCTTGTAAATCCGTACAACAGGAAACGTGTGAAACCGCCGGTGGAATCAAGTATATAATCATATGAAATAGGTACCTAATGGTGTAACACTTACGCGTATGTACGCGAAAAATGTAGGAAGATGTTATTTGAGTTGTAGCTGCTCACTATTTTATCCCATATTTTTACTGTATTTCAGATTGTATTTGGACCCCATTATGCGATCGCCTCACGATACCGATTACCCAAAACTCTTTTATCAGCCAGGGGCTATGCATGACTATTTGGAGCACCCTGAAATGCAAATAAGGCAGAATAGCATTGGTACTTATTTAATGGATAGATTTCTAAAATTTTTCCGACTTAAACGTAAAAAAAAGTTATCAGGAGGTCTACACGATGGAATCGCTGAAGCTAATTATGATGGATTACAAGTAAATGACTCTTTTGACGAACTTGAATTAGGTCATCTGGAATCTGCATTCACGGTCGATGTCGCTGTGCAAACAGGATCAAGTTTTGAAATTGAAAATATAGAAAGGATTCTAGTAAGCCAAACGTTAGATGAAATTCATTCAGAATTTAATTTAGAAGATCATCACGATGAAAAAGGTGTACAATCGGATGGTGCTCCAATTTTAGATGAGAATACGTCAGCAAATCCACCTTTGGATGAATTAAGCATTTTGAAGTTCTTTAGAAAATCGCGATCGATTTCAATGCAAATGTCTCGCAAAGCTATAACTGACATAGCAGAAAAACAGCAACCCGAAACAGAGGATAAAGAAATTCAAAGTGTTGAATTTCCTCACGACGATCTAGTGACTGGTAGTGTCCTCTCAATAATCGACGAAGTGGCTGATAAAAAGCCAGAACAAGGCATTGTTCAAAAGAAATTAAGATTTGAAGGAGAATCGAAGACTGGAGAACTTGGTGAAGATGACGCCCGAGAAGAGGAAATTGTACCTGAAAGACGCCGGCGAAGTGTCATGTTCGGAGGCAGTAAGCGATTGGACGCTGACGACTCCAACAGTGACATCAATGAGCCAAGTACTAGTAATGCTAACAAGGAAGGAATAAAATCTTATTTTTGGAGCAAAAACAAACACAAGAAAGCTACTAAAAAGAAGTCGCAGCAGCTTCCTCTACGTTAAAAACCATTAGATAACTTGTATCTTTTCAATTATATGTTTATAACTTTCTACGTAAAGAGAGGATAGTTGAATGTTATAAGGTGGCTTTATCAAAATAATTCTTAGTTAAATATATTTTCAATAATATATGTTTATATAATTATTTATAACGTCGCGCATCGCTTGAAGATGGTCGGCACAACGGCGTCTGCGCCCGCGCCGCTATTTCCTAATTAAGACCAATTGTGCACCGGATAGAACACGTGCCAAAATGTGTGATGTCTTTTTAATGTCATACCGTCATCGTTTATACCTACTGGTATTATTTTTGAAATGTTTTTTTTAACAATTATGTACTTGTATGGTTTAGTTTGTTAACTCGTTTATCTTCATAGGTAAAAAGTTTTTATTCGAATATGTGTGCTATGTTTTGTTTTTGTAAAAAATACTATCAAGGGTAACACCAAAGGGTAAAAAACAGGATCCTAATTACTAAGATAATTAGGATCCCGTTTTACCCTTTGAGTTGAAATCCCTGTCCTTCTGTCTCCTGGCTGTATCTCACCCATGATAACCATGATAACCGAAGAGCTGATTACAGATGATGTAGGATTTCTGTTGTCACTGTAATAACAAATACTGAAAACTATGTAGTTTAGGGGGCTGTCTTACATATTTAATTACACTGGTCAACAAAATAAAAGTAAAAAAATGTTACAAAGCTGAAATATATAATTCCTTGTAGATAATTTGAAACTGAATCAAAGTCCAGAACATAAAAATGCTGTAGACCAGTGTTATTTTTCACGTTTTTTAGATAATGGTACGGAATCGCTCATATGTGAGTCCGACTCGTAATTAGCCAGTTTTTTGTTTGTATGCTGCGAAATGTTAAGAGTTTTCAGTGGTTCCAAGAAAATTCTACTCCTTGGGTAGGTACATCTTTACCATTGCATAGAAATTCGAGCTAAAATCATTGTTTATTAGTATAGGTAGTAAGCAGAGAACATGCTGTGTTCCCCGTATCGTATGAATCACAACATCACAAGTAACATCCTTAAATTATCATTGAAGGTACTGATGGTCCCGGAAAGCATCGAATGGTATCGTGGAAACCCCGAGTTGTTACAGGTCGGAATGAGTCGCTCTGGTACCTACATATAGGTGCAATTTTACTTAGAGGAATATAATAAACAAGAACCTCCCCATCGAAATAAACTAAAAAAAATATGTTCTGAGGAACTAAAATAAAACATATTGAATTTATTAACATAAGAAATAATTTAAGGGGAACATAACATTGTAAATGTTACTCTCCCATTCCTTGCTATGCAAATAATTGGATTCGGATTCTAAAAACTTCAAGTATGAATAGCTACTGGCAATCAATAAAAATGGTATATATGGCCTCACAATAGTCCACTATAACTGCAATACATAGACAACAAACATTAAACTTACAGAGGATATTACAGTGACAAACAAATGGTTCGTTTTATTGGGGGCAATGAAATTTATCTTAGAGCTTTTATGTCAGTTCCAAAAAAGATAGATGTAAAAGTGTCAGACTAGGAGCGGGAGCCGAGAGCCGGTGCGCGAGGTCATTTCAATTGAAATTAATTAAACCAATTGAGACCAATTGAGCGAGCGGCAGATTCTGCGTCGCGCTCCGTCGCCAGAGAGATTTTATGTGAAGCGCCTACGCGCCGTCACATGACTCACTGAATATCATCCCGACCTTTTCTCAGTATGATCCTATTTAACAGGAATATTTACATAGTCATTGAATACATAAACTATGTACACACGAAATTAAGAGAACGACATGTATATTACATCAGTCATGTAGGCTTTGCCATGTTTTTTTTAAGTTTCATGTACCGATCTATCAATAAGTCACCGACGGCAATGTTGTGTGGAAAACTTGAACGCGAGTAAAACTCTCTGATAATACAAGGGGAAAAATTCTCGTGAAAACGTGGGTATAAATGTGAAAGGCTTCAATGTATTGAAAATGGAATGTGGCCATATTTTTATTTTTTTACCGACTCCCAAAAAGAAGAGGTTTAAACATAAAAATTATAGATTTTAAATATATTTTAAAAGAGTGTCCAAGTGGTCTCGTTTCGACCAAGAACAACCTCATAGAAACTTAGAGCTTCATGTCAGATGTGCATCTTTTAACTACAACTCATAATATAATGATGAGAGGTCAGATACTCGAGAAATTTGTATATAATTGCGGTCCTAGTTTGCCGTTTTCATTGTTTACGTTGTAGATCGATGGCTACAAAAACCGTTACACATGTAGGTGGGCACGCTCTAAGGCTATACCTGTTTTCACTTTGAATGGAGGTATAATAAATCTTTTAACCATTTTTAGGCTTTTGTTAGTGAACTAGAAACCCTTAACTAGAAAACCTCATTCCTACCCAACAAATTCCTTTCGCGGATTGAAAATGAATAGTGGTTTACTGAAATATTTTTTGATAATGTAATACATTTTCGATAATAATTGCTCCAAAAGTTGAAAAAAATGCGTCGCTCCTCTAACTTTCAAAATATAAGTAGAAAATAAGAAAAACATTCAGAAGTACAGAAGTGTAAGTTCAGAAGTGAAAGAACTTTATACACTACCTACCTATATTTTGAATTAATTACAAAGAAAGTGAACTAGGTTTGTAATGTAACCGTACATAGTTATGTACGTATATGAAAGCCATTTTTAACTTAGTTTACTCTATGATCCTGGTTCACATAATCCAAAATTACCACCGAAAATTCAACACTGAGCCTGGCCCAATATGGTCTCGGCTGGATTTTCTTTTTAGGGTTCCGTACCCAAAGGGTAAAATGGGACCCTATTACTAAGACTACGCTATCTGTCTGTCTGTCTCCGGGCTGTATCTTATAAACCGTGATAGCTAGAAAGCTGAAATTTTCACAAATGATGTATTTCTGTTGCCGCTACAACAACAAATGCTAAAAATTTTAAAAAATATATATTAAGGGGGCCCCCATACAATAAACGTGTGAAACCACAAATTATAACTTTGTTTTTCATATATTTGTATGAAAAACATGTTATTTTTGTTGGTGATAAAAGTTTATNGCTAAAAATTTTAAAAAATATATATTAAGGGGGCCCCCATACAATAAACGTGTGAAACCACAAATTATAACTTTGTTTTTCATATATTTGTATGAAAAACATGTTATTTTTGTTGGTGATAAAAGTTTATATTTTGGCTAGTTGTAGGTAATAAGTACGTTTATTTTTCATAGATAATGGAACGGAACCCTCCATATGCGAGTCCGACTCGCACTTTGCCGGTTTTTTGTAGCTGTTTGACATAGGCATAGTTAAGAATAAGACGGGTAAGAAGTAAGAACGTGTGTGGACATGGCAAAATATTTAATTGAATTTTTATACTACGTGTATTAATTTTGTATAGATCCGGCTCTTTAAACCATATATTCAGAATTGTGTTGCTAGGTTGGTTCGTTTCATATTTTTATCTTCCGACATAGGAAGTGGTAAATAAGGGCGGTCGGTTTTGGGCGCTGTCTTTTTGAAACTAGACCAATGTTTTTAAGCTTTCGCGACTCGAACACATATTTTAGATAAGAACCGGGTCTTACTCGCGATGAAATTGGTTTACGGTACCTCTTTCTCAAAACTAAAACTAGACCATCATAAAGTGCTGATTTTCAGCCTACTTTGAATACATGACTTTTTACGTTGCTTTTATCTTTAAGTAAGTATTCAGTTTTTTTATTCGTACCGACAAGAACACTTACACAACGATTCATAATCTCGTATTTGGACTAATTTGTTAGTATCAATAAAATACGTTAAAATCTAAAACCTATAGGTAGGTGCATCGCTTTAAAAGTCTACAAAGGAAATATCTTTTTCGTTTTTTTTTGCACGGAGCAAACAACACCTACTTACATATGACTTGGGCTGCAAAGATAATATTTATTGTTCTGGACGAATCACAGTGCGCATATTTCTTTTGTTAATCTTTATCGGGATATAATAAATTGCATATCAAATAAAATAATCGTCTATCAATACATACTCATCATTTA
>NWSH02000519.1:7698700-7724994 GCA_002382865.2 Heliothis virescens | reverse complement strand
CGGTATGGTTGCCGACACGTGATCCAGTGCACAGCGCAGGATGGCGCTCTAAGTTACAGACTGCACGGGATGGACCACACGGTGGCGGTGAACAGCGGTATCAACGACGTCGCCTGAGGTACAACAAGAATTGTTCACGTAGATCGATTGACGCGATGTTTCGGGATTAACGATGCTCGGGACGAGCATGTCTAAGGAGGGGGCAGTGTTACGTAGGTCGGTGAGACAGAATGTTTTTGAAGTAAATACTCGAAACAATTAGTACTTGGTAGAATGTTCTCGACGTGTGGTCTAGAAAGTTCTAGTAAACCTAGGTCACAGCTTCGACTGTTCTAGAACACTCGAGAACTTACTCGAACATTCTACTAAGGTCATTGACCTTCGGGTACTTACTGGAAGGTTCTAGAACCTTACCGATCTACTCCCACTACCTAGTCCTTAGAAGGTTCTAGACATCTATGCTCGCGATATAAATAGAGGGCGGGCAGCACCGCGAGTCCAGTTCTAGTTTGAGAGCTAAACAGTGAACAAGTAGTGAAGTGAAATCGTGAGCTTTTCTACCAGTGATTACGAAGTGATTAGTGATTGTTACTGTGTTTTGTGATTACTGTAATTATAATTAGCGTTTAATTAGTTAAATAAAGTGTCGTTTGTGTAAAAATCGTGTGTGTATAATTTATCCGAACCCGTAGCGCGTAACAGTAATATGCAACAAGAGTGCATCGCTTAGGTGGATAGAGTGACATGTTTGTAACGTGTAAGTTTAGGTGAGTAAGCACCTACTTATGCTATCTTAATTTAAATAAAGTACGAAAATGCTACGGGGGGATTTGGCTTTCACGAAAAGGTTTAGCCACAGAACGAATCTGTGGAATAAGACTGCAGAAAATATACAAAAGTTATAACACGTTATACTTAATACCAACGGGAGAACGAGTTCGTTCAATACTCGTGAGCAGCTACAAAACGCCTAAAATTATTTGAAATCTGTGTCTTAGCAGTTTAGTTACACCAAGGGAGTAAACCTTTGCATTCACTGGAATTGGTAGGTAAATAATGAAAGACTGAAACCTGAAGCATTTTCATTTTGTTGAAAGCATTAACTACCCTTTGGGACATCGACTACGTTTAGGAAAATACATGTTGCATATAGTACCAATGTCTAGGTTATTTATCAAATAATATGCTATCACACAAGAGTATACCTACAAAATTCAACAGAATGAATGCTTTGGGCAAAATACGGTGACGTCGTCGTGAGTGTATCGTGCTGTGTTGGGGATTCGTGTACAAAATATGTGACTAGCAAATTACGAAGGACTCACATAGAATAAGGTGGAAAACATATTCACTCTTCATTAGTTTCCTTCCGATATTTTGATTAAGATTTAGAGTTTGTTATTTTTTTGGTAAAATGTTTCGTTTGTGTTAATCTTTGAATTTACACATAAATTAGAGCGACTGCAGCAAACCCTAAGTTGACGACTAAGAACTTTTTCGGAAACAGAACTCTCTCGGAAATTATTAACTGAGAACCAGTAAGCTCATATGTTTTATTAAAAATAAGTTTTGCTACAAAAAAACTTACCTGCAATCTAACCTCTACCACATTAAATAAAACGGAATATTTCAAATGATACGTCATTGATGCCGCCATATTTCGTCTGCAGCGCGCGTACTATTCCGCTCAACACGAAGCGTTCGGACACGGAATCCTTGTAAAGAACACGCACCTGCGTCAGTTCCAGCACGTCCCACTTGTATTTCCACACTTCACATTTAACACCATTCTGCACAAAGCACAATCTCTCCTACAGCAAATGACTTTTAGCTAGCTAATGAATTAGAACACAAAGATATCGGCACACGCGTCTCAGGCGGCCAGTGCGTCCGACCGTGACCCATTTGTTTCAAACCACACCAACTGCAAATGCGACGAGAAGTGCATCAGCGAGTGCAATTCGTGTTGTCTGAAAGTCACCAATAAGCCCAATGAAGCAGAGATCCCGCTGGCGAGCGCCAGCACCAACCTAAATAGACTCTGATCATCTAAATTGACTTCAATTAAATAACAACCGAAATTGTTGAAATGCGCCATTACTCCCTCGGCGCTAATCTAAGTGCCAATAGTCAGGGCGAATGTTTTATTAATAATAGCCAGCAATAACTGTTAATTAATAATTAAGCGATGGTGTCGTTGATCGGCATCAGTGCGCGTGCGTCGCCGGCTCGACGCAGCGCGCATTCATATCAGCTGCATCCCGTGCCAGGCCAGTGTTCTACCGGAGATACAGTTACCAGTGCTTTCGTACTTACATTTTAATCCGATATTAAACTTGTGTAATTGGGCAAGTGGTGGATGTAGCCTGATCTAGCTAGTTGGTAAAAGTTCGTAGGTAGTGAGATGGTTAAAATAATAATACATGTTAGAATGTAAGCAAAGATAAAGCTGAAGTCTCCTGTGAAAATGATTATGCAATTATTATTTTCCAAAGATGTGAATATTTTCCCACGGCTATAAATCATGTAAGAGACATATCGGTGGTGTTGATACGGATTTACAATAAAGTGTATGGACTTTCAAAATAATGATGTGGGCGTTCGGCCCTACAATAGCACCGAAACAAACAAATATTGCGAGAGTTTGTGGGAAGCCCGCATAGTGCGCCGACGATGCTAGTGCGGCGCACAGCCCGCAGCAGCCGGCGCGAGGGGAGCCCGGAGCGCGCGCGGCTCGGCGCGGCCGGGGGTGTGGCTGCGCTCTGCTACTATTGGTTTCCTGGCGCGCTCGCACCACCGTCGTAAGCGCCCGCTCCACGTACTCAAATCTGTCCCCTCCGGCCGCACGCTACGACCGAGAATAGCACTCGCACTCGCGCTCTCGCCTCTCTCGGACGCGCTACTCATTGGCTCAAAACCTACATCGAGCGACGTATTATGGTAATATAAATTGACCAACCGTAGAGCAAATTCGGTTAGTTCGTTAAAGTTGATTAAAGCCATTTAACCGGGACGGACACGAGGATACGAACGGCGCGAGCGTTCGTCGATCCCGGGGGTTTGGTTAAATGAAGTCAAATTGTTTAATATCGCAGTAGATAAATCTGAGTGTCGCGTTCGGTCGGTGGAGCGAGCTGTGCAGCGGCAGGCAGGAGGCGCCGCGACGGAGCCGAGCGAGGTGCGCGCCGAGGTAGCGGGCCCGCCGCCGCCCGCCGCCGACGGCTACATGTACGTGTGCGAGGGCGCCGGCGCCGGCCCGCGCTACGAGTGCTTCGAGCCCGGCCAGCACATGGAGCAGCCACCCTTCGAGGAGCACATGTTCGGCGAGTTCGGCAAGGAGCGGCACGTGCAGGTGGTGGTGGGCGAGATCGGCGAACTGTACCGCGACGAGCTGCCCGTGTTCGCGCCCCCCGCCGACCACAAGCGCAAGGAGGAGCCGATGCTGCTGCAGGCGGTGGAGTCCAGCCCCGCGCCGCACGCGCCGCCGCCGCCGCCGCCACCAACCTCCAAGAAGAGTGACAAGAAGAAGAGCGACAACAACGGAATAAAGAAAAAGAAAACTAGGTAAGTGACAATATCATACAATTATTTACATCATCAATGCTAAAATCAAGAATCATTTATTAATATTTAGGTATTTATCATACGAAAATTAATAATTCTTAATTAATCAAAATGTTGGCTACGGCTACGCTGCTACGTATTTTCTCTCGGCTACGAAGATATTTTGTAGTCGCTGTATACGTAGCAAGGTGGCTACGATCTTCGTAGTAGTTTCGTAGACGTAGGCTACGTGGATTTATAATTACTGCCTATTGCATCTTAAAAGGTGACAGATCTGAGGTTTAAAAATTTGCATGCACGAGAAAATGATAACGGTTGTTATATATACAATAAAAGTAGGAGCAAAATATTGATAGCATTTCAGTTTGTATGGAAAACTATACTTAAAAGCTGCACGTAGAATGCTTACATTATCAGAATTAAACAGAATTGGTCAAGTGTCTGTCGGACTCACGCACGAAGGGTTCCGTATAAAAATCACGTTTGTTGTATGGGAGCCCTCTGAATTATAAGTTCTCATTATAAGTTTTAGAATTATTTTTGAAGCGGCATTTGAAACTTTATTTGTTAAAAAGATACGATACGATTACGGCCGTTCCCNGTAAAAGTTCGTAGGTAGTGAGATGGTTAAAATAATAATACATGTTAGAATGTAAGCAAAGATAAAGCTGAAGTCTCCTGTGAAAATGATTATGCAATTATTATTTTCCAAAGATGTGAATATTTTCCCACGGCTATAAATCATGTAAGAGACATATCGGTGGTGTTGATACGGATTTACAATAAAGTGTATGGACTTTCAAAATAATGATGTGGGCGTTCGGCCCTACAATAGCACCGAAACAAACAAATATTGCGAGAGTTTGTGGGAAGCCCGCATAGTGCGCCGACGATGCTAGTGCGGCGCACAGCCCGCAGCAGCCGGCGCGAGGGGAGCCCGGAGCGCGCGCGGCTCGGCGCGGCCGGGGGTGTGGCTGCGCTCTGCTACTATTGGTTTCCTGGCGCGCTCGCACCACCGTCGTAAGCGCCCGCTCCACGTACTCAAATCTGTCCCCTCCGGCCGCACGCTACGACCGAGAATAGCACTCGCACTCGCGCTCTCGCCTCTCTCGGACGCGCTACTCATTGGCTCAAAACCTACATCGAGCGACGTATTATGGTAATATAAATTGACCAACCGTAGAGCAAATTCGGTTAGTTCGTTAAAGTTGATTAAAGCCATTTAACCGGGACGGACACGAGGATACGAACGGCGCGAGCGTTCGTCGATCCCGGGGGTTTGGTTAAATGAAGTCAAATTGTTTAATATCGCAGTAGATAAATCTGAGTGTCGCGTTCGGTCGGTGGAGCGAGCTGTGCAGCGGCAGGCAGGAGGCGCCGCGACGGAGCCGAGCGAGGTGCGCGCCGAGGTAGCGGGCCCGCCGCCGCCCGCCGCCGACGGCTACATGTACGTGTGCGAGGGCGCCGGCGCCGGCCCGCGCTACGAGTGCTTCGAGCCCGGCCAGCACATGGAGCAGCCACCCTTCGAGGAGCACATGTTCGGCGAGTTCGGCAAGGAGCGGCACGTGCAGGTGGTGGTGGGCGAGATCGGCGAACTGTACCGCGACGAGCTGCCCGTGTTCGCGCCCCCCGCCGACCACAAGCGCAAGGAGGAGCCGATGCTGCTGCAGGCGGTGGAGTCCAGCCCCGCGCCGCACGCGCCGCCGCCGCCGCCGCCACCAACCTCCAAGAAGAGTGACAAGAAGAAGAGCGACAACAACGGAATAAAGAAAAAGAAAACTAGGTAAGTGACAATATCATACAATTATTTACATCATCAATGCTAAAATCAAGAATCATTTATTAATATTTAGGTATTTATCATACGAAAATTAATAATTCTTAATTAATCAAAATGTTGGCTACGGCTACGCTGCTACGTATTTTCTCTCGGCTACGAAGATATTTTGTAGTCGCTGTATACGTAGCAAGGTGGCTACGATCTTCGTAGTAGTTTCGTAGACGTAGGCTACGTGGATTTATAATTACTGCCTATTGCATCTTAAAAGGTGACAGATCTGAGGTTTAAAAATTTGCATGCACGAGAAAATGATAACGGTTGTTATATATACAATAAAAGTAGGAGCAAAATATTGATAGCATTTCAGTTTGTATGGAAAACTATACTTAAAAGCTGCACGTAGAATGCTTACATTATCAGAATTAAACAGAATTGGTCAAGTGTCTGTCGGACTCACGCACGAAGGGTTCCGTATAAAAATCACGTTTGTTGTATGGGAGCCCTCTGAATTATAAGTTCTCATTATAAGTTTTAGAATTATTTTTGAAGCGGCATTTGAAACTTTATTTGTTAAAAAGATACGATACGATTACGGCCGTTCCCAATATCCTATCTATCTCTGGATTTGCTTACTATAGATAGAATTTTGACATTAGCCCCATACAAGTAATGTCAAATTCCTATCTTTAGTAAGTAAATCCGGATATAGACAGAACATTGAATTCCGCGGTAAATTAATCGTCAAAGATTCGACACACAATTCACCGACGTATAATCCGAACTAGTCAGCTGTCAGAGTCAGATCAAGTAAAATGCTGCACTAAAATTGCCATTACAACTCATAGGTTTCATTACTTTCACTCTATATTATCTTAAAACAACAGCCCACAAGTGAAATCATAATACACTGTTTATCAAAAACAAAACAATTAAATAAATAACAGTGATGCTTGCGTCCTTTACGGCTATCTATTCGTCGTCAATTGAATATGAAGTGGTTCCTATAATAGTTTGAGTGTGTTGGCACGCGCCGCTGTCACAGGTGACCGCCGCACGCGCACCCTCTCTGAATTAATTCTATTGTATGATCGCCAAACCACCCCAGTTTTATTAATTATTTGCATTACTAATACGATGATTTTTGATACGTGATAAAAAGCATATGGTTGGGTGAAGGTATGTTAGATATTTACAATTGTTTTTGGAAATAAAAGTTATTTGTAATCGATTTAAAAAAGGAGGTTGTATAACTTTTGTGTTTATTTTTATCACAAATGAAATAAATTGATTTTAGTGGAAGGAAAGTTTAGCCTACCTACATCTTATTTGTTTCGCTATAATAGCAAACTAATAAGATATGATATTGGTTATGCGTTTAAACTGGTAGCTAATAAGTACCTAATCGCTACTTAACCGAAAATATCGACGGTGATAGTGTAGCGAGTTGGTTTAAATTAGGGTTTTGCTAGCTTTGCCTTTGCTATTGTTTCTATTATTGTTGCCTTCTTTTACTTTGTAAATGTGGTAGAAGCTTAGGCTAGGAATTAAAAAAAAGTATTATCGTTCCGATAACAACGATCTTTCCGCGATAGGAAATAATAATACATACGGGTCAAAATAATATAATACTTTTATTGAGTAACCAGACTTTCGACTAAGAACTTTGAGATATTATCTGGCTATCAATGCTTGAAAAATGTACTTCATAACGGCTCAACACCCTTATGATCGAGACAAAGCGAGCGCCACCCTTTTCTTAGCAACAGCGCACTTGATGCTGGCGTCTTGCAATAACTGCTATAATAACTACAGAGGCGATATGTATCGTTCAGATTAATTACCCGTATGGTCGCGGGGAGTCAATTGCCTTATCTCACCATCTCTTGAATGGAGGGTACGACGCTTAATGAATGTAGTTGCAACAACTCTCAATGATCGCTTCGTTGATAGCGTACGGGAACAATTATGTGGTTCATCTCTAAATATTTACAACTGCGCGATTAAATGATGAAGCAGTAGTTGCACTGTCTTTAGTAGGTGTTGTTGTTGTGTCGTTTGGAATATCCCAAAATAATTTTGTATAATTGAGAATTTTATTTTTAATCTAACATTTAGAAATGATCTATAAAATATATTTTGTAAATATTTGGTGCTCATCAACATCTCTATGTATCAAAACCCTGTGATGACAGGGACAATGACGTGTTGTAATAACTATCAAATATAAATGTGGTGTAACAATTAATAACACGACGCCACTATAAGTTTAAAGTCAATTGGCAGGCAATTAGAGGTGCTCGCGCGCAACGGGGGTGAATTTCGTTTCACGCTCAATCAATTTCTGCGCGTGCGCGGCCCGCAGCCATATTGCACGCGTCAGATGGTAGATGCGCTCGGGAATGATAAGAATAAATTTATTTGTGAATGTATAATTGAGAGGATAACAAGTTGCTGTTCAAGTAGGGTTCGTTTATTGTTTGAAATCTAGCAGTCCTCAGAGGAGAGTAAATGTTTTAAAATAGAGTAACAATCAATACTAGATTACTCTCAGTCCAATCTATCTAGTTTTTAATTATGTTCTTTTCTTCAACAGAACGACTTTTACGGCGTATCAGCTTGAGGAGCTAGAGCGAGCGTTCGAGCGCGCGCCGTATCCCGATGTGTTCGCACGAGAAGAGCTGGCTCTCAAACTTAACTTGTCTGAATCACGAGTACAGGTTGGTACATTATTCTCTACAAAGTATAATTAGAGTAGAACCTTAACAATAACAACATAATTTATTAAAAAAAAATAAGTTTGTTTTATAATTGTATTTTATCATTTAATAGGTTTGGTTCCAAAACCGAAGAGCAAAATGGCGTAAAAGAGAGCCTCCACGCAAAACAGGGTACATCGGTTCTAGTTCACCAAGCTCTACGACATTAGGCGGCGGCTTCTCCGGCATCGGCGGCAACCTGCCCGCCTTCCCGCAGAACGGCCTGCCCGCACCGGCCGACTCCTGGTCGTACCAGCACTCCTACGAGCTGTCCTCGCATCATCTGTTGTCGTCTAGCAGTGGCGGATACCCGGGTTTCAATGCTCAACCAGCTGCATACTCTTACACAACCGTCCTCAACGGGCACGACGGGCAGATGTTCGCGCCGCGGCACTCATACGAGTACGGGGAGGGCAGTCCGCCGCCGCTGGGCGTGCGCGACTACCCGATGATGGCGGCGCACTCGCCGCAGATGGAGGCGCATGCGCACGACGATAAACTGGAGTATCGGTCGCACGAGCACGAGGACAAGTACTCGGCGTGCGCGCTGCAGGACGAGCCGCCGCGGTACGCCGCGCCGCCCGACGACTACGACAAGTGCGCGCTTGTGTCACACGACAAGCACTACGAAATGGAGCGCCACTCGGACCTCACGCAGCCCGTCGTCGTCAAAATGGAGCCCAGCACCGGGCAGGCATACACCACGCTGCCTCCTTTTTTGAATTGAAATACTCCTTTTCGAAATTATCCTAGAGTTAGTCTAAGCGAGTGTAATTTCGAAAGGGAGTATTAGCAAGTATCTCATGTAGCAGATGGATATTAACGTATATAGATATCTCCTCTGTTTTGTTCTCATTGTTTGAAATTAGTGCATGCATCCTTTATATGAATTAATTCACTGACTATATATACCTATATCAATTCAGGAATGAGTTCATATAAAGTAGATAATATACTATTATTAGATTACTTAGGTATTGATTCATAAATTCCATGTAATTGGTATGCCAATTAGTTTAATTTTTGTATTTTTGTAGTTATAAATTATGCTGAGTTTTAAAGTTATCTCTTGCAATAACTGTAAATATGTTCTAATTTAATAATATTATTAGACGTAAACAAATGTGCCTCTTTACAGTTTAATTTGTTTGTAGGTTTTGTGTAATTTATAAGCTACGAATAGTATGTACCATCCGTTAGGGTGCTAGTGAGGAGATCTCCTATGGAATAATTACTGCTCTCTAAAACGGCGACAAAAGCCCGCGGTTCGATCTCATTAGCAACTTTACGGGTAGTCTCTATTCATTGAGTAAAGTACTCGTAGACTTCGCTTCTCGTGCATTCCTTGTGCCTTATCTTGACAATGCTTGTTATCAATTATTATTGTACAGACAACAGCAGGTCAACGTATACGAATCTGTCAAATTTTACCAATCAAATGTTAACCTACCACCATTGTGATAAGGTTGAAAATCTATTGCAGAAATTTGACAGATTGTGGTAACTTGATGTGCTGTCGTCTGTACCATAATGATGCTGTATGATACATGCATCTTTCGTACCTATAAGCTAGGATATTTCTATTATCAATTCTACTTTTTCCAAAAGAAGAAATATTTTAGATAATTATTTAGGTAGTAGTGTGTAAATATATATTGAAAACGTGAACAGTTCGTGCCAAAAATTAGGTAGGAAAGCCCAGAAAATGGGACAGCATCCGACAGGTGCTTATACTTTAGACATCGACACTTAGGTATTTTAGATTAGTATTAATTCGGTCGTTTTTATTTATTTTACTAAGAATATATTTACTTGTTTGTTTTCAAATCTGCTGTCTCCTTGAACAGAGACATCGTTATTTAGAATTCATATATTTCGAGGTATTTTCTATTTTATTATTTGTGAACAAGTGTCTGTTTTATGGTGAATGCTTTAATTAATGTCCTCTTAAAATAATCAGCAACGAAAGTGAGTAAGAATAAAAAAAGGCCTTTGGTTTAAATCAAGTTGTAATTCCTAAGCTTATGACAATATGCATATTTGTGACCATAATTATTTAAAATTTTATGTTTGTGACAAACTAAAATAATAAATAGAAAATATAACTTTCGTTGCTGACCATACGTTTTGTTGCAACTAGCTTTTAAATAAGTAGGTATGTACTATGATATGTATGAACAGCCAGACAAAATTGCAGGATGACCTAATTATATAATTTAGGTAAATAGCGTAAATTCAAGGAGTATAATTTTTGAAATACATATTTATCTTTTTCGCACATTTCCATTTATCAAATCAGAAGGTAGATATCAAATGTAGATAGATCGAAAAAATATGTATAATAAGTATGGTGCCGATTACATAAACTTGGTGTTTGAAAATGTATGTTTGTTGATCTTTTATTTAGAAACAAAAGTGTCCAGTGCGCAGCTAAATTGCTAACTTCAAGGTCATCTAAGTAAGTAGTATTTTTATTAGGTTTGTAGGAATAAGAAGCAAAATCTATAATAATATCAAAAGGGACCAAAGCCAATGTAATATGAATAATTTAAAGAGACAGATCTGCTAACAACGACTATTTAGCAGGGTAACTATATAACTAGTTAGGAAAATAAAATTAATTACGATATATTGACCGTTCGTGTGTATTACTTTAATGAAGCATTTATATTAAGTTAATGTTAAGGTAAGAGAGCAATAAGCTGGATATTTTGTAATATTTAATTTTAAGGGAGACGAAAAATTATAATACAAATGTGCTTAAAGTGAGTTTTTTATTTCGTTATTCCAGTACCAAGTACCTGCACATTATTTACACGTTATTAATAAAAAATTACAATGTATGTACAATTTAAAATTAAATAATAGTAATCTTACACACTAGTCAAAGTAAAATGTAGATATAGGTAGTATCTCTAATCTTTGTTTTTTTTTTGCTGTGTTATAATTATTTGAATGCAAATAAAAATGAGAAGGTTGAAAAAATTGAAAAAAGACGGCCATCTTCGCGAAGGTGGATGCTGTCAGAGAAATGGTAAACATACTTGACAAGCTTATTGCTAACGCATGGGATCAAACTGATGGCATTATCTCATCTGCATGGCCTTTTCCCAACTACGTTGGGGTCGGCTTCCAGTCTAACCGGATGCAGCTGAGAACCAGTGTTTTACATGGAGCGACTGCCTGTCTGACCTCCACAACCCAGTCACCCAGGCAACCTGATGGCATTAAAGAACACATAAAAAAAACTAGATGTCATTTATTTTTGCACTCATAAAATAAGTTTGAAAAGGCACTAAGTTTTCGAAAGATTTGTGTATAAGTCATAGGCATTTCATCCACTCGATGTTTTTCAAAGTGCAGCTTTGAACAAACATTTTTTTAAAACGTCGCATTGGTGTTGCCATATTCAGTCGAGACACCAAAACACACTACGTGTTCATAGACTCATTAACTTTTAAATAAATACTGACCGTATATTTCATCACGTCACTATAGCATCCGCGACTTACAATGACGTCATATTTTCTGAGCGTCGACCCTCACACCGTCCTGTCGCGCCCATATACCGTCGCCACTGAAGTGATACTTTTTTTCAATGCTGTACAGTACTAGGCTTAGGATCTGGTCGTCACTGAGACTTTGCACGTGCATGTGGGTGTAATTCAGTTCTTCCTTCAGAGGTCCGCTCGGTTCCTGGCCTGTACGCATGCCTAGCAGGCTGTTTATGTAGTATTGTACTTCAGCACTGGAAACAAATGATAAGAAATTCATTTTCCTGCTCTTATCCCCTTATTTGTTTGGGGTCGGCCAAATGATTAGATGTTAAATTATAATAATAGCGAAATATGGCTGTCTATTCGGCCTAGTAAATAACTGAAGAAAACCCTGCTCGCATTAAATCTCAAACAACAAAAAGAAAATCCCCCAACAGCGATTGCTCTGATTATTTCTTCCTTTGGGCAGTCGGGTAAAACATGTCAATGGGGATTTGGATTACTCTGTGAGACTACTTAACCTGGACTGGTGCCCGTAGAAGTTGAGGCCCATAATAAAGGGACTTTTCCTCTATAATATGGGCCTCAACTTCATAACTCATCTACCTACCCACAAAAATGTGGGTTAATACTCCATCTAGATTTACAATACTTACACAGGGTACAGAAGAATCAAGCAGTTATTAAAAATGATTTGATCGTCAAACTTTTTCTTCAGAAACTGAATGTTTTCGTCGATAACGTTCATAGCAACATGCAGCCAGTACTTGTGTCGCCTCAGTTTCTTCAGAACGCTTGTTGTTAAAGCCTCGTGGGTACTATTATTGAGTCTAGGCAAGCTGTCTAGCGACGAAGATATCAGTATTGCTATGTCTCTGCCGCACACTTTGTCGCCGAAATTGCTTATGTAACTGTGAAAGACGAAATTATTATTATTGGTAATAAATTTGGAGGCTTCGAATTTTTTGAACTTATTGCTTTTTTAAAGTCTGGATTGAATGAATTTCATTGTATCATTTTACACATTTCTCTCTTTAGCCATAGCGAGTAAATATTGTCGTTGCGCGTCATAACTCATGGTTCTATTTCCTAAATAAACTGCCCTGAGTTTTGGTGTTTGCCAACATAGGCCAAATAATACAGACTTAACTCACTTGTTAAAAACTTTTGAGGATGAGACTAGATGATTTAAGCTAAAGCATTGTTTTTTCGCAGATTCTATTTTTGTGAGTCGATTTAACATTTTCTTCTTGTGTATTACGAGTAGGAGAATCTGGAAATTAAAACATAAAAATTAAAAAGAGATAAACAACCTTAATACCTACAAATAAAGTTCAGTTTCGTGTGTGTTTAAAATTATCAGAATGATCTAATACAATCAAGTTCTTACCCTAGGATTTGTTGACAAGACTTTGTACTCCTTTAAATTTCTAAGTTCTTCTAGACGCTCACGAACAGTATCAGGTCTCATGCAGAAAATTTTTAAACACCTCTTTTGTGCCTCAAGGGATATCCTAAATTCCTGCAACAAAGATGGAACAGTTTTATTGGCAGAACTGTATTTAATTTATGTATAAGTTTGTATGTATAAAGACAGTACCTCTAAAACATCTCTAACTTTCGCTATAGAGTTGTAATTATTTTTTAATATGGCAGGTTCTATTTTCAAAACATCCCTTATATCCATACCGGCCAGTGTGGGACAATTTTCTAAAATGAGTTTAGTGTGCAAAGGATCTGCTGATATAATGAAGCCATTTCTTCTAATGCCCGGGATGTCGAACTTTATATCATTCTGTGCTATGTTTATTGCTTCTTGTATGTCACTCATTGGCTTGTGTCTGAGAGGCAGGTAGTTTTTACAATATTTCTGGAATTCTTCTGGTGATACTGACAACTTCCAATGAAGGTACCTTTCTAGTATGTGCATGCGTATTGTTACTGAAAGAATGTTTTATAAATTTAAAATCAAATATAGCAAATAAGCAGAGGTAATAAAATTTTTGATGTCATGCCTTACAAAATATAATCTATACTAATATTGTAAAGCTGAAGAGTTTGTTGTTTGAACGTGCTAATCTCAGAAACTACTGGTCCAATTTGAAAAATTCTTTCAGCCCATTTATCGAGGAAGGCTATAGGCTACTTTTTATCCGGGTGCGCGGAGCAGTTCCCACGGGACGCGGATGAAACCGTTGGCAGAAGCTAGTATTAAATACACAAGTGATAGCATTTTACTTACAAATACATGTGTTACTATCTGAGAATTTCTGTAGATCCTTGCTACTGTCAGGCCACTCTTGGAACTTTTCCAATATTTTTTGTTCTAATTGAAGGTCAGTTGGAAGAAAACCCTCTTTTTTAAGCCAAGCTATTTTTCTTAATCTTACCAGTGTGTGGTATCTGGAAGCAGAATTTCAAGACTTACACATGAGGTAATACTTCTAGTTTCTACAAAACCTGACAAAGTTGGCATAGTTCACAAATATTTGATATTTGAAAAGACAAAATTTATTGAAGGGGATTAAATATATAGGTTCCACTTTTCTACTTTCAACATTTTTAGCCAATTTCCCAAAAAGAAGAAATTTCTCTATTACAGTATATTTTAATCTCTCTCTGGTCATGTCAGATTGGCATCCCACCGTGTTATGAGAGTGAGGGAATAGGGAGTGCACCTGTGTCTGCGAAAATGCTTGTGCACTATAGTATGTCCTGCGCAGCTGGCTGATCTCCTTATATGAGAACAGCCGCCGTGGCCGGCAACCGGCTAGGATGCCATCATATTTTTATCTAACTTAATTCATCATCAAAACTCACTTTATTATATTTTTAGTAGAAATTGTGATAAATCCACACTCCTTAAGTATTTCTCCATAGTTGTCCATAGTGATTGGGTTCATGACAAACACATGGGGGTCGTGGCAGGCCTCCTCGGGTGTGATACCAAACTTTTGTAAAATCTGCAGAGAGCACTGCAAGCCATCGTGAGTGACCTCGACAATTTTTGGGTGCTTCTTCTTTATTAGTGCCACATAGTCTTCAGATATTGATTTACCTGAAATGTTCAGGCAAAGGTTATACGAAAAATCTATATTAATCAAACCTATTAATTATCAACTGCTTATATAATATAATAGTACTAAGATATAAGTGGTCATGTAAGGCTATTGTTGCCTTAAGGATAAACATTAAATTACCTGTAGTTTTCTTAAAGAAATCAAAAAATGGTATGTTGTGATAGTATTTTCTTGATGCAAGTTGACAAAAGTACGACACTTGTAAACCACCACCTCGATATTTTAAACTTTTGATAAACGACCGCATATTACTGAGGCTGTATTTATTCCTACTATTTTATTTGATTTATTTAAAGTTTTCACGAAAAGTAAATATAAACAAACACTCAAGCCAAAGCAACTGTCATGTCAACGACAGCTGATATAGTTGACACTGACATTATTTCTGCAGGTCCAGAAATGAACGCCAATAAATGAAGTCAAAAAATCTTCAAAAACATTATTAATTAAATTAAACGTTAACAAAAGCATTTTCTTTAAATTGATAATTTTGGCTTTATAAAAATATTTTGAACTTAAGAAACATCAACTAATCACAAAAAAATCTTCTCAAAGCATCGAAAGTACTGGGCTAAGTTTTTGAACGACATACTCCGTTCAGAAAGTGCACGTTCTCTATAGTCTGCTATATTGTTATAATATATTTTTTTATTAAACAGGCATTGAAGTAATATTAGTTAAAGGTTCATTTATTATTTCAATAAAATATGGTTAAAACACATAGAAATAAATTGATATGTTCATACCTGTTGTTTATGAATGATGATGTAAATGTCATGTCATTGAATCATTAATCAATATGTCAATGTCAATCACAATTACAAATTCGCAAGCAATGTAATTTGTTTTTATCGCCGAATTATTTGAATAATTTGTTTTCTCAGTTTATTTGAGAGCTACTTCGATGAGCGATATAAAATTGCATATTTGTTTTGGGTTTTATCATTGATTGTGTGAATTTTAAGGTTAGTAAAGTGGTTATCTTGTAATTGGTTCGTATTTACTTTTCCTCCTGTGTTTAATAACAGATTCATGTTATTAATCTCTATTACAACATCTATTGACATAGTACCGCTTTCAGATGGACTGGGCAGCAGTGAGACATCAATTTAAACAAACTTGGATAACTTCTTTTCTCAGTCTAATTTTATTTACTGGCGTTACGTATTTCTTGATATGGGCAGAGGTAAGCAATTATTCAGCCTGGTTTGGACATGTCATTGTGACAATTGAGTCGACAATAATATTTGAATACTGGTATTTTCAGAATCAAACAATCCAAAGTAATTTGATGCTTGAGGAACTAGTATCAGCAGCTGAGAGTATCGACGTCCACACAGGAGATGAAGCGGCGCGTTACGAGGGCCGAGTGGTCCACATAGTTGGCCCCCTCAGAATACTGGAGCCAATATCTGAGCCAGACTACAATATACAAGTACAAGCAGTTAAATTGAGAAAGAGAGTACAAATGTATCAATGGATTGAAGAGACTACGTAAGTTTCGCTTAGTAATATTCAACTAAATATATCATGATGACTACATAGTATACAACTAAGTCTCTCCCTGCTGTCTGTCTCTTTAAAGCAATGGTTTATATCTTTCTTCGATAATAATAATGAATAATAATTATTTTCAGAGAACAAGAAAATTTCTTAAGTGAACCAGCAGACGAGTCTCGCAAAACCTACTGGTACCACAAAGACTGGCGGGACTATGTGGTGGAGTCATCTCTGTTCTACATCAGACCGGGCCACCACAATCCTCCTTCTATGCCAATGTTCAGTGAGACCCACATTGCTGATAATGTTAAAATTGGATGGCTATACTTAGGTATGTTTGGCTTAAATTATGAAGACTTTTTATAACAACTTTATACTTCAACCCATAAAGCCTATTAAAAACTCCTTTGAACTATTTTTTATGAATCTGCAAGTTGTGTTTAATTTTGTAGCAAATGCAGTACATAGTAAGACTTACTACATGAATTTGTACAGACAACAGCAGGTCAACCTACCCGAATGTTTCAATTTGTTTCCAATCGAACATCAACCATCCACTATTGTGATAAAGTTGAAAATATAAATTAAAACTTAATATCATGTTTACAGGTATGGATGCAAAACGTAAAGTCAATGACTACTATGAGATTTGGTCTGACTCCCGACCTGAGCGCAGTGATATCAAACTTCATTCTGGTTTCTACTACCATGGAGAAAGTGCTTTGGAACATGAAATAGGTGATCTTCGCATCCATTTCTCTTATGCTGGACGTGAAGATGATATCGTAAGTTAGTTCATATTATTATAGTAAACTAGCTTCTTCGCCAGCGTCTTTGCCCGCGTAAAACTTAAAATCCCGTTTTTTTCCGTTCCCGTGGAATTTCGGGAAATCCTTTCTTATCTTGTGTGAGAGTCTTTAGATGAACCTCTGTGCAAAATTTCAGTTTTATAAGTTCATAGGTTTGAGCCCTGTGTTGATGAGTCAGTGAATGAGTCAGGACTTTGATTTATATATGTAAATAGAAGAAGAAGATAATGAATGCACAATATACATATATGAAAATAGCGTAAGCAGATGGTCAATATGGTCAAAGGAATGTAGTACAATTTTAAAACATAAAATTGCTATAACTTTACCTAATTCAATTTTAGTATACAGCAGTGGGAGTGGTAGAAGGTGGCAACCTCCAGGCATACAGTCCTACAAGATTCCCTACTGCTGATCCCATCTGTCTCCTGCGCAAAGGTTCCTACAGTTTGAAGCAACTGCATGACTTGGAGAGAAGGGATGTCAATGTGCACACCTGGAAGTACCGCCTCGTGGGATTTGTGCAAGTGCTTGCATCTGCAATGACTTTACACCCTGATTGGGTAACACTATGTAAGTTTAGTGTTAGCATACTAGCAGCCAGTTTCAAAGGGTCCAGATAAAGTTCTAGATAACAATCTGACAAGTAACGCCATGGAAATGTTTTTAATTTTGACTCCTTTTCTATGGTATATTTCTATGGCTATCCTTTTCCTCGTTGGTCTAGTGGTCGCATAACGCGACTGCCGATCACAGGTCTCGGGTTCGATTCCCGGGCCAGACCGAAATCGCTTTGTGGGTTTTATAAACTTTCACAAAGCAGCCTGGAGTTTGGAAGTTGGCGGTGTTACCGTGCCTGGGAGGGCACGTAAAGCTGACGTATATAAATCCACGTTAGAGGCAGTCAGGTGGATTTGAGAAAACTCTGACACTAGGGCTTGTTAGGTGATTAAACCTGCAGCTCACTCGATAAGAAGAAGAATTTGTTAGATAGCTCTAGAACTGTTTCTGGGCACCTGTGGAACTGGCCACACATGTTATAATTTATCAATCATTTATTTATCATCACAAACAGATTTTGCATGTTGTAGTTGCGAAAGTTCATAATAGTTTTTGCTTTTATTTCAGTTTTACAATGCCAGTGGATATCAAGCAGTCTAAGGAGGTGCACAAGGTTTTGGGTGAACTTAGTCCTGTCTTTTTCATACACATTATTCATCATTGCTATTCCCTGGTAAGTTTGAATAAGCCTTGGCACTATCAATATGTTTATAATGACATTTTTTCACCTTTCTAATCACATTTTCACTTGCCATTAATATTTCACTGGCATGTGATGTCAACTACTATGAGAATGAGTAGCGCATGAGCATAGCATTTCAAAAGCAATGTTTAAATTAAAGCTTAATTACTTTATTCTAGGTTGGTCCACAAACCGACATACGGTGCTATAGTGCTAGGAGCCGCGATGGTTCCGCTGCTGCACTACTCAACGATATTAACGCGACGAGACGCGACGCCCGAGCCCCCACCCTACAGCAGGATTAACAACAACACTCATTTGAATTGAACAACTCAAGAAGGGAACAGTTGTGACCAATTAAGTAGTATGGGAATAAGTACCTGGGAGAACAGCTTATTCAAGTTTGAATGGAAAAAGCTTAGGTACAGACAACAGCAGGTCACGGTACCCGAATCTGTAAAATTTTACCAATCAACCATAAACCTACCACTATTGTGACAAGGTTGAAAATGTATTGCAGAAATTTGATAGATTGTGCTAACTTGATGTGCTGTCGTCTGTAAATTAGGTTTACTAGGTATTATTAGGTTTTGAGATTTGGTTGTAATTTAATAGAGGAGTGTCGATCGCGACTATTATGCCCGTTGACCGTGGCAACGCCCTGAACCATTGTGTTTCATTTAAGATGTCATAACTGATTGATTTGATTGATTGATGCTATCACTGTATTCTATGGTGACATGGTGAGCTCTTCCTGAAATTAAACAATATTTATAATTTTGTCCCAGTGCAAAATGGAAAATGCCGGTTGAAATGAAATATTGTATTTTAATAGAAAATCATAATCGATATTATTTGTTTATTACATTATATTTTTAAGGATATTTGTAAATAATAGATTTGTAATCCATGTCTATTATCTAGTCTGAATGTTGTTAGTTAATATTGTAATAATAGATTAAGTAGACTGATTGTACTTATTTTAAAATTAATATAACAACCGTACAAAATAGATACACCTATAGTTTAGTAGTTTATATGAATGTGCAAACCTTGTCCAATAACTTAATAATACACATCCCTTATGTTAAGATTTTTGCGAGATAACTATAAAGGCACACATTAGATCATACCATAAGAAAGAAAGAAGTGTACATAAAACAATATAATTTTAAGTATTTTATGCTCTGAGAACATATATACATAAACTATTAATAATAATATCGACAAAATGAAGGGAAATAGGTGTTAATTTACGTGATTTTTATAACTTTAAAAATATATGGGACACAGGTATAGATAGGGGTTATGGAGTTCATTTAAAAATATAGATCTTGCGCGAGCGCACGAAAATGTGACGTGAAAATTACTTCTAAAGCCGGTCTTTCGAGAGGCGTGGCTCTCGATAGTCGTTTTCGAATTGTACTGTAAAGACACAGATTTAATGTTTTGTTTTCTTTTTATGTATTATCAAAAATAGACTAGGGTAGACCTTTCTTGTTGTTACATTTTAATTTGTAAGGCTGTGTTGAGTACACTTAACTAAAACTGATCTGATTTAAAAGTATGATAATGTTTAAACAGTTCAAAACTGATTACTGTATTAATTATATTTCAGCACTTATTTATTACATTTTCAGCACAGGTATAGATAGAATTGATATGTAATTTAATGCATTTTACTCGAATGTAACTATTTCATATCCTGTACGAGGTACATAGGTGAACCAATTATTAAAATAAGTCTAGGTTTTAACATTTTTACCTTATGGGTATTTACTATTTATGTAGTTGGCAACACAGAATTATAGTAGTTGTACACTTTATCGCTTCAGTGTCCTTCCTATTTTACTAAAGTACTTACATGCTTTCAAATAAGTAATATACATATAATGGATTCCCCAGGTTGTGAATAATTCCTTTTTACAGTTCTGTCTCTGTGACCGCTGCTAATATTTTTTGTATAAAATACTATTTTGAAAAATAAACAGCTCATAAACTTTTATATCTGTTTTTTTGCATTCCTATACAGAGTTTATAAATCCTCTTTGGCTTATCATAGGTTAATAGATCAAGGGTTAGGATCATTAGGTGATTGCTCGTCCTATCATGTTTTATTGGGTTCGAACCATTCACAGCAAAAGATAGATCAGGGACACGATAATGACAGATAGAACTCAAAATACTAAAAAACCGAAATAGTTTCTTATATCTCGAACAGTACCGCAGGCTTTCTTGTTTCTTTCTCGTAACTTTTGTTTAATATATAAGTTTTAAGTATCCATTATTTAATCCTAAAATGTGTCGAGAATCTCAATGAGGTTTAAACTATAGTTCAGTTGAAGCAAGTTCACTAACACAGCTACAACAAGACAAAGGGCGCTGCGGCGTTTGCAGGCGATTTTGGCGATTGTACGCACGCGCACTACAAGCTTTATCAGCTGATCGCACTCCGCCCAACGAATACAGATTTTCCCGAAACAGTTCTCTTCTATTTTTACGGTTGTGATTTTTATATTCAAGGTTAGATAACAGTTAAAACGTTTTTTTAAATCGTCATTTTGTTGCGTAAAGTGTCGCGGTACCGCAATTATTTCAGTGCGTGCACATTGGCTTGACAACAATCATGAAAGCTGCTGCGATGTCTGTTTGGATATTTATTAACATCCTCTGCTTTGGTATGTGTGGCTACTTGTATTTAATATGGTATCAGTACTGGATGTATATAGAAAAGCAGAAATTATTTGGCAAAACGTCAGAAGGCCCGCAAAGGACCAGCCTTAATTACCAAGACAGGTATACAGATGAAAGTAAACAGTCTGAAGTACTGTTTAATTCCAGTTTAAAGATCGATTTCCTTCGGAAAAATCGGAGGTCAGCTGTCGGTGGTTTTTGGAGTAGCGGCGTCTCAATTCGATCATATAACAAGTCTTCTGGTTCCTACATCCAGCCGTCCAATAACATTATAAGGAAGAGTAATGGTAGTCCCAGGTTTCCTAACATCCACCGGCCGTTGTTAGAGTTTGACAGCGACAAATACATTTGCAATGATTTATTATCAACGGAATGTGAAGAAAAAACTGCAGAATTTAAGAAGTTGCTGCTAAAGGAGTTTCACAGAGTCCTTATGGGAGAGAGCAAAGTTTTTAAATCAGGGTTAGATGCTCATAATACGTATGATGTTAAATATGATAACAGTAACCGTAAGGACAGTTCAAGAGAACAGGTGATGTGTGCTCTTAAAGGTGTAAATGTGCGGACAGTGACTGCTGATGATGAGCCCTTTGCGCGACTTGGATTTAGGATACCAAGAGCACCACTACAAGAGGGACGTCACTATAACACTTGTGCAGTCGTCACTAGTGCTGGAGCGCTGCTTGGCTCAGATTTAGGAGAATTTATAGGTAAGCAAAACAGATAGTTCCCACAAGTATCAATATGCTTTCTAGCTTTACCAAGATGCTTTATAATCTTTAAATTCTAAACATCTCTAAGCCTACGCTGTGTATGATTCACAGTGCACATGAGTCGGCGCGTTGTGACCGCACGCGCGCACTTAGTCCATAGTCTGTTTACAGTTATCGCCCCAAATGTGCTTTAAGTTACTAAACTTATTATTTGTTTTGCCTACTCAATTAACTAGGACAACAACCTTTAATGAGCTCCTTAACTTTACCGACATTTGAATCATTTGCGGTTGAGTGAGTCAAGGGCTTTTGATTGATTGATATGTGCGTCAAACCTACTTATGAAGACATGCCCCAAAAATTAAAATTAGGGGATAAAAAATAGAAATGTATTTCATAATGATTGCGCCATTTCTCTTTTGTTTTAAATGTTAAATATAGCATCATCGTGTTTAGTTTATACTTACAAGTATGTATGTATATGCGTATGGTCACGATGGGTAGGTGATCGACCGTGTATTGTGCCACTTATCGCATCGGATCTTCGCTTTGTGAAACGCATTGACATGCATAGTCCGGCCTCTTCGGCGAACGGCCCAAATCATATGCGAATTACACGAATTACTTATTGTCCATGGGGCTTCACTGATTACTCAGTGAAACAGATTAAATGATTAGGTAGGTACATTACCTACACTGTGGCAGTAAGTATGCATGCTGCTGCCAATATCAGCCAATATGTATGGTAATATAACGATGCAGGTGTTCACTTAGTATTTAAATTCAATATTTTTTTGCATATTTTATACAATGTTCTATCGGGTTAAGCATGTTCCACAACTGTACCTAAATCTAATCTTATTGAAGAAATTGCAATTCAAAGGTCGTCGAAAGTTGCAGGTGGCTTAGGTATATAGGTACACATACATATATGTATGATAATAATGAGAATAAAGAGATACAAAACTACAGATATGGTCAATATATACATTTATCTTTGTTCAATAACAAAATTGAGAGTTGGCTGATTATATCGTTAAATTCCAATAAAATAGGTCTATCTGAATCTTTGGCTCAACCCTTATGATATATACTTAAGTAAACCGATTGTTACAAAAAACTTCTAGACACTCGTTATGCAATCTATGATTACGCTTTGATTTATTCATGTTTTACACAGAAACACATGGTTTGATATGCTGATACGATTGCAGTTAGTGCGATAGGCGGCGCCGGCGCCCGCGCCGCACTTCTGTAAAACGCACGCGTCCACATCGGAAAATCCTATTTGTATCAGATATGATAATAGTCGCATAATAGTTGTATTGTTTATCTATGTAAAGTATTTGATAATTTTCGCACCTATCTTTGTACAAAATTTACACATTTTTTATGCATAATGTCATGCACATTCATTCACAGTTTTTTATTCACTAGTGTAGGCTTGAATATCAAAGGTAAAAAATATATGATTCACTTAATACAACTTAGAATATTATTATTTTATTGCATTTGCGTTAGTCACCAAGTAACCACATGTCTTTGTCCTTTCTCGAAAATCTGCTGATAACTTTATAGCCCAGACGCGGGACAGACAATGACACATGCTTCCGAGTCGGGTGACACGTGTAAGGACATCGTTTACTTATTGTTTATTAAATGAATTGCATACAGTTTTCCTTGGCTAGGTACCTGTAAATCAATCAGCCAGGCTTCACAATTAACTTCAAGTTAGATTCTCCAAGAATTTTTTGTGTCACGCGGTTAGGCCATCCAGAACTGTATGAACGTTTTCGTAGGTAACTCCCACCCTACTCGATTTGCATTCAAAATTTCCTAGCTGGTTGATTTTCTAAGAACATGGATGAAAAGTAAGGATTACTAAGTATACACCTTTCATGTGTCATTCACCAGACCACAGCAATGAACCACGGCTAACTAAACTGCGAAATGCCTATTACAAAGATCAATCAAAACACGAGCAGGTTACCGTCACGATTGCCCTTTAGACATTTACAGATAAGTAGGTATCTATTTTCTCTCCAAGTTCGAAGTTGTTATTCAATAACGTAGCTAGTTATTTATGAGTAGGTATGTTAAAATAGCTTTGCCAACAAATATGCACACTAGAGTGTTGTCAGTCAGTGTGATTTAAACATTTCCTATGTAGGAAAATAACTATCGGGAAAGATGTCGGAAGTATGATGACGGCGGTGTAAAATGGCAACTCAACCACAAAGTTGAATTGCATTTCAAAGAAGCTTTATAATATGAAACAGCTTATTTCCAAGGAATCTAAAACATTGCCTTGTTTGTGTTTTTGACGACTTACTCGAATTTGTTTTCATATCGCATCTCATCGGCAGGCTTACTCAAGGATGGAGCGGTAAATGACATGGAAATGTATGGTGCCACGCCCACTCACTCCTTCGCTACAATTCGAGCTGATGTTTTGTGTATTTTTTGCAATGTAAATGTTTACTTACTAAAGCTTCGCTCTAGGCTTTGACAGGAAAATTTTCAAGAGATTTTTATAATTTAGTTAGAGGAAAAAGATATGAACATCTTCCCATCTCTAATAGATACACAGAGCTGAAACTACGATTTCGTTGAAGTTCTCAAGTATTTGAGACAAGCAGAGGCTATCAAAGTACAAATCGTAACTGCAGTAATAACTTGTTTATGTGTAGGTACTAAGTAATCGGACCATCTAATTGTTCTTTGTAATTTTGATGGCGGGCACTAAAGAAAGTGCAGGACATGGTGGGCGGTTTATGACGTAAATGTTGAGAAAATTCACTTACGTTAGGAGATCTACGAGTATATATGTAGGTATATGATGATTTCGATTAAACTTAGGTACTAACGATATATATAAAGGGGCAAAGGTACCGTAAGTTCGCAAGCAAGGTTGTCTTGGTCGTTATAGGTATTTTTGTGTAGCAATGAAAGAAAAGCTGTGCAGGAGACGTGTGGTATTGTTCGCGCGGTGTCATCAACCCAGGCGCAAAAGGGCGTGCATAATTCATGTTGTACCATTGTGCGCCTCCAACATACAATACGCCGGCAATAAGGAGCTTCCCGCGCTCCTCTGCGGTATTATATTGTAATTTTCACGCTAACGGTGCAAGGGAATGTTTACTTTATCCTTTCATAGATAGAAATACGAGGTAAGTACTTCTTATTTGTAAAGATACTTCACCTTTTTTGGAAGCCGGTTAAATATTACATTTTCTCTGATGTTTATCATGCGGGAAAAAGTGAAATTAGATGAAGAGTCGTAGAATTACGCCCATTAACTATTACTTAGATACTTTTACGTTTGTGCCTGAATGGTTTTTTACTTTAAAGTCGTGTCGATTTGTACTCTCGAATATTCCAGACCTTACTTGTTCTATGAAAAAGCTCAATGGTAATCTGATGTAAGTATTGTATGTAACCGGCCTGAGCGGAATATAGGTATAGTTACAGATCTTTATTTTCCATTAAATGGTAAATATTCCATTTAATTTTATTAAGCGGTTTATCCAAGTCTGTATACACGGCAAACGCCCATATAAAATGGAAATTACAAAGATATAGGTATGGAATTTACCTATGTAAAAGAAAATAAAATATTTTAGGATTTACCTAAGTACGAGTATGTAATTTATTTTAGGATTTATATAATGTTTGAGGTATTTTTTTAGTTTTGCAGTTATACTAAGCGGTCCACGGAAAATGGATGAACTCGAATAGGAGATGGTCAAAGACCAAGACATCATATTTTTTACTCAAGATCTTGAGTTTCAGGAGATATGGACCAATGTTTTTTTTTATATTGTATTGAAGTGCTTGAAAAAAATCATTAAACCAAACAATATTCAATATCCGTGGGACATCCTGTAGGATAGTCGTAAAAACTCGCATTCTTCTTTAACAAATTATCGCTAAGTTATGGAATAGTTATTCGAGTACAATATGTATAATGTATATACCTCTTTAAACTTTATTTTAATTTGTTAATCAATTAGCTAAAATTGGTTAAGGAAATTATTATTTTGAAATAAGAAGGTATATACCTAACTTAAATAGTCTCATTAGCAATTACTTGAATTGGTACACCTACAGTTTTTAATTAATTGTATATTGTGGGAAATTTATTATTTAGATAATTATATTCGTAAACCATTGTAGGTAACAGATGGGACATACTATGTACTAACCTATTAGATACGTAGGTACATACTGCCTCATAACTCAGTAAATGACAGTAAAATTACAGAAAAACCGGCCAAGTGCGAGTCGGACTCGCACACGAAGGGTTCCGTTCCAATATCTATGAAAAATTAACGTACTTATTACCTACAATTAGCCAAGACACAAATATGAATAACAAAGTTATAATTTGCGGTTACTGAAAAAGAGCTATATCACAAAAACCACTAACTGTATCTTGTTCAAACCAATTTTGGTTAGTAGTTTTTATTGAGATCTATAACATATATTTTTTTCAGATTTTTCACTTTGGTAGTTTAGAAATTACAGGGGGGGGGACACACATTTTGGCACTTTGGGAATGTCTTACTCTAAAATGATTGACTTTAGGAAAAAATGGTTTTAGAAACCTCAATCTCATTTTTAAAGACCTATCTATAGACACCCCACAAGTATAGGTT
>NWSH02000519.1:7641577-7695773 GCA_002382865.2 Heliothis virescens | reverse complement strand
ACAGACAGACAGACAGACAGACAGACAGACAGACAGACAGACAGACAGACAGACATGACGAATCTATAAGGGTTCCGTTTTTTGCCATTCGGCTACGGAACCCTAAAAAAGTAACCGTTTACTTAATTACAGGTGGTACAATAAGAAGGTGTAATTATTGATTCTTTTATTATTATGAATCACGTTGTTTACTTCTATTGTTCCGCTTTCTTAGCTACATGTACAGATGCTTGCGACGACAGGGCGCCTGCTAAACAGATTAGGTGCATGTCCTTCTTTATAGGTACAGACGACAGCACTTCAACCACAATCTGTCAAATCTCTTCAATAGATTTTTAACCTTATCACAATAGTGGAAGGTTAATGTTCTATTGGTAAAATTTTATAGATTCTGTACATGATTACTTAGCTGTTTTCCCGCGGTCTCTCCCCGTACCCGGAAAAAAATAGCCTGTTACTCAGGGATAGTGTAGCTTTTCAACAGTAAAAAGAAACAATTGTTTCAGTAGTTTCAGAGCCTTTAGGGTACAAACAAACAACAAACCTTTCCTCTTTATTATATTAGTATCTACAGATTCATGAAAATATATTACGGAGATAGGTAGGTAACCTATTACTTACAAAACAAATTGAAAAGATATAGAACTTGGCTTCTGTAACTTGATTTAATTAATAAATTCGTACAGTTTATAAACCGTTTTTTCAGTAAACAGCCGCATTGTTGATCCATTCTATGAGAATTAGAACTACAATAAATGATGAAAAAAACATGATAAACACAAAGAAAAAAGATTTCACTAATTTGTTGTCTATGAATGTTTCAAAATTGCTGAAATGGAGCGGAAACTAGTCCACAAGGTCTGATAATATTATTTTATGAACGTTAAGATAGTTATTGTATGCCTTACGAGAGTCAAGGCCTTGAACGAATTATGACTATTATGACAATGTCTCACGATTGCCGGTAAAAAATATGTAGTTGTTGATCTATTTTCATTATGTGAAGACACCGAGGCCTCTGCGATTTTCACCCGGAATACTAGTTACCTATATAATGTATTTCTTATGTTATTTAGCGCCTAAGTATAGGCGTTTTGAGTAGGCAATAACTAAAAGATAAACAATCTTAATAAAAACATCGTGTTTCATACTGTGAATGTGAATAAGTCCATCTAACCTAAAAGTACAACTGAATAATAAGAACTTTCCTTTTTCATGAATTACTCAGTGGAAACTACATGTCTCAATACCTAGTCATACAACACCTCAATAGGAAAAAGGAATTTAAATTATATACGAATTTAAATTAAAATTCAATTTAAGTAATAAATGATTAGGTAAAGTAATAAATCATATTTTTCAGCAGGTTAAAGTTTAATTAATGCATATTTATTCTTTACTGCGGTATAAATTACGTATGTACCTAAGTATGTATTTATGGTTGCAGGAATGATTGACGTAATAACTGATTTTACGGGCAACTACAATTTGGAATACCAGACCAGGACAGAATTACCGTATTCAATCATTTCTAAATTTAATACTTTATTTAAGTACTTATTACCTACTTACAAAGTATTAAGTACTAAGTGCTAAGTACGGCTTAAATCAGCCTATGCTAAAATATCATAAAATTGCAGCGTTTAGTGGACGAATTTGCGACATTTAAACTCTTCTTGGCGGGGGCACTGCCGTGCCCCCAGATCAACCAGGCGATGCTACTTAAATATAGTATTATATTACATGAAGGATAAAAACAAACATATTTATGTTGGCAGATTCTCACGATATGGTATTGAGATTCAACAACGCGCCTACGGAAAATTATACAGAAAGTGTCGGTTCCAAGACCACTTTCCGAGTTCTCAATTCGCAGGTCAGCATATTATTTGCTTTTGTTTATTTTATTATATAGATAATTACTTACCTACTTTAGGTATGGCTTGTAACAAATTTATATTTTCCCTAATTTTCACTGGCCGATACCCCATTTTGTCGAAAGGTTTCATGTACAAGTTCTAAATCCAGTTCCCTCTATAGTTAAAAGTTGTACATATATTGTATGTGTTCTACATACATGTATAAGATATACATACATGTTTTCGTAAGAAACAAATTTTATTTTTAATGTCTAAGTAAAAAAAATAATTTATTTTCAGGTAGTATCGAAGCCTGAATTCAACTTTTTGGAGGACCCTCTGTATCGCAATGTTTCGATTATAATATGGGACCCTGCAAACTATTCGGCGACATTGGATGACTGGTACCACAATCCAGATTATCCTTTATTCCCTGTTTATAAGCAGTAAGTTCTTTATAATAACGAAGAACTGTATTTGATGTCTAAGTAGTTGTTGATAGATACTATATCTAATTGAGACTATTTCAGAAAAAAAATGTGTTGCATTTATAATAATGATTCATTGTGTCCAATGTTGTACTTTAATTGTAATATGACGTTTATTTATAATATGAATATTAACTTTATATTTCGTTGTTAAAGGTTACTTGAACAAAATCCGAACGCAGATGTTCATTTGTTGAACCCGCAAGTGCTATGGGCATTGTGGTCGGTGCTCCAAGACACATCGCCGTACCGCCTGCGTAGAAACCCACCGTCATCTGGTTTCATAGGTGGGTGGAATATCCACAAATTAACTGATTCTGCATTGTAGATTAACATTAATTATCTCACATATAATAAGCGGTTGATTGCTCTGACCACAACCAGAATACCTACTTAGGAGTTGATGTAAACATCTCGGTTAACTTCGTGCTTTTTGATATTTTGCTGATTAGGAAAAACAACCCTATGGGAAAATTCCTAAGATAAAATAAATATCAAATACCTTTAGTTTATTTATAAAGACTGAACGATCTAATTTGCAACCACTTTCACAGGTATGGCCTAGTTATTTTTGTCTAGTAACTACAGAATCTGTCATTAAGTCTAAATCAGTCCCTTTTGATGAAGGAGTCCTAATATTCCCAGGTCTATGGTTCGCGCTGCACCGGTGCGCGCGCGTGCGCATGCTGGAGTACGTGCCGTCTGCGCGCGCGACGCGCCGGTGCCACTACCACGCGGCGCACGACGACGCCGCGTGCACGCTCGGCGCCTGGCACCCGCTAGCCCACGAGAAGACCCTCGCTGAGCGCATGCGCGACAACGACGATGTTCAAGTCTTTCAGAAGGGAATCATTGATCTACCCGGATTTCGTAGCATTACTTGTCCTTAGGTAAAATGCTGTTAATAAGGCAATTGTTTTTGTTTTTCGATTTTTGTTTCAATCTTGTCAAAATGTGTAAAAGTCTTCCATTCCATTTCCAACAGAAATATGGTTGTTTGTACCACTGTCTTCAATGTTGCCAAATACGCCATTACAACAAAAAGTGCCAAAACTCAGACGTAAATTTTACTTAGAATGTAATTGAAAATTATATGATGCAATGAAAAAAATCCAAAGCCTGCACTAACCCACTGCCAAAGACATAGTGAAAAGTTTAGTTAGCTTCATTATGGGCTTTGTCCTCCAAACTGTTAAATAAACAAAACTTTGATTTAATAAGGTTTTATTAATAGGTTGTTTGAATATCCCACGACAAGCGTTGTGCTATTTAATTATGCCTGTAACGAATGGCTTTGTGCTGGGTTTTGTTATTGAATTCTAATTGATCTTACGTTGTTATTTGTCCTGCAATTTAATTAGGAATATTCAATAAAGTAAATTATGAATGGCATCTTTTGAAATTGAGAATAAGTCTTAATTTATAGAAGATTTTGAAAAACCCATGGACTGAAATATGAAGAAGGAAATTATTTAAATTTATAATTTATATTTAAGTTTTATGTATAAGTGAATATTTGTCATAAATATAGGTACCTACTCAGGTAGGTTAGGTTATGATATGTCTTCCTTTAGGTATGTACTCGTATATTTTAAATTAAATTACATGCTATATTTAAGGATCGTATTGCTACGTTATATTTTAGATCGGCAATAGGCATGATATATTTTTTTTACAATTTAGTGGCAAGAAAGTTAGATTAATTTGCAACTTTTTGATAAATCGAGACAAAAATATTTTTATTCGGAGTAATAAGTTAGATGATTTAATATAAATTAGGATTTAAATCGTGAGCTTATTTTGATTCGTGTTGCTTATATTAGCTCTAATTGTGACTGATTTTACTCTTTTTTTAAAAGCATTTTTAAGTTTCTAGAGAAATAGTTTTATTTTAGAATTATATCTATATCTTATTTTAGAAAAACACAATTTAAGGATTTTTTTTTCAAATTGTTGAACAAAATGTAAACGTTACAACTTTACATGAATCGGTACGATAAACTGCGCATTTGGTGAATAAAACATTTTAACATATATCTATGCATATTATTCTCAATTATTATCTATTAGAGATATTGGGATTATTTAATTAAGCTATTACTTTGTATCGCCTTTTTGTGTATCTTTTTTGGTCTTCATTAAAAAACGAACAACGAGGGAACCCAAAGAACGAAAGAATAATGAAGGAAGTGAGCTATGTACAGTTTGATAGGAATGATGATTTCAGGAAGTAAATATGTAATTCATAAAGTAGTTTTATGTGATTCAGGTAAGGTCATATCGGCCATGAAGTGCCCTTGTCCATCTTGTATTTTTAGCGATTTGCTAGCGTGCGGACCGGGCAGCGGGTGCTGCCGGAATACTGATGGTGCTCGCTGGCTCTTCTTGATTAGTTATTCAGTGTGAGCGCGCGGAATTAGCGCGCCATGTCCGAGATACGGACCAGGCAAACGCACCTCGCACGAGCAAGCTTCCAGCGACCTTGCCCTGCCGGCGATTCGGTGCCGGCCGGTGAGCACTACGATGACCCCTCGCGCACTCGATTGGTATGACCAGCACACAACGCACAAATGACCAGACGGTGCAATGAACGACATATCGCAACAATATCGACTGCGCTGACGATCATCGAGCAGTTATCATCCGTCAACAATTTTATGTACCGCGCGTGTCGCAGCCGCGCTCCGGTCATGGCACACCGCTTCCTCCTTCGTTGTTCATCTCCACCGATTCGGACAAAGTCCGCGAACTACAACTCATGAATCTTAAGCGATTTGTAATTACTATGTTTATATTCCACACACTTTTGTATCAAATACCGGACATTTTAATAATGAGCGTATAATGGGCAGTAGCTTGTATGGTTTAATTACAATGATGTTTAGCGGAATTTGTTTTCCTCGTGCATTGTACTTTGACACTGCAAGTCTATGGCCTTCTGTGTCTTAGGTCATTGCCTCTGAGAATTTCGTAGAATAGTGCATCAAGTGTTCGGCCGCTGCAATGAGTGCTAATGTGATACATCCCAGCTGCACTAAGGCACTAGGTATTCCGTAAACATATGAAGGTAATGCTGTCAGTGTACTAGGAAGCGCTGGATATGTGCCTAGTACACCCTAGCACTGGCCACCGTCCAGCAATAGCGAATACCAGTTGTATTCATGTGTTCAATAACATACATCTACACAATTTGTTTACTTAATGTGAACTTGCATACCTGGCATGCTGCAATGTTATTTGTTCAAAATAATCTTACATTTTCTTTGTATTTCAAAGTGCCATTATTCACAGCTAATCAGCGAGTTTCTTTCTGCGAGGATGTTCCCAGAAATGCGAGCTCCACTATCGAACATCTCCGCCGGAGAACCGGTCCATTTCACCGTTATTACTATGTTTACCGGTGACTCACTGCGTTTTGTTATTGAATGACTTTTGTCCCTACCTTTTTATCTAATAATATGTCACTTTTCTATTAAAACGTGGACTGGTTATAATGATGAATTGCCATTAATTTTAGCTAGGATACAGGAATAAACAAACATATTAACTGCATTGTTTCTAATGGAGATTTATTGGAACATTTGGCTAAACATCGGCTCAGCGCTGCAGGCTGTAATATAAGCAAAGGAAGTGTCATTAATTATAATAATGTACGGGAGGTAAGACTAAGTACTGAGCGTGCCCTTGGCAACATGTGAAGGTTTCAAAGCTTTGTTATGCCTGCGACATGTGCATCTCATAATAAATAATCAACTTATGGACATGAAATTATGCGTCAGCTTCATTAAAACCACTAAATTAATCGATATTTTTCACTTTAATAACATTAGGTGATGTGGTCATTATCGTACCTATACTTTGTCATTTTTATTCTTAAGGAAGGGCTGTATTTATTGGGGAATTCAATTAACTTTTAATGACCATAAGGACATATGCATTTATCCTGTATCGTGGCTTCGTGGGCTACACGTAGTCCCTACACAAAACCAAAATGTTCACTAATTGGATCAAAAATGATTCATATGGATTGAATCACTTGCAATTTAATAACTTTTAGCTGTACTCACAAGTTCGTATTGACGCACGAGCTCCCGTTTAGTTCACTAATTAATCTCTATTAAAACTATGGATTTGATTTTATAGGACAGCTTTACCGTCATTTCAGTTCTCGTTAATTGAAACCACAACTCCCATAAACTACTTATTGTGTATGTATCCTTAGTAAGGAGGAAATTCACGCTTATTAAAAGCGTCCATTTTAAAAGGGCAGATGCAATGACATTTATGTTAGGGGTAGTTGCAAGTTTAGCATATACAAGTTTTTGCGATGAAAGTGGTCGTCAAAACACTTTTTTAAGTTTTTTCAGTTGAAATTTTCTTATTACATTATCAAAAGGTACTAATATAATAAAGAGGAAATATTTAGTTCGTACGTACCCTAAAGGCTCTGAAATTGCTGAACCGATTTCCTAAACCGATGAACCGATTTTTTAAAAATCTTTCACTGTTAGGAAGTTAGACTATCCCCGAATAAGATAGGTTATATTTTTTCCTGGAACGGATAGGAGTTCCCCTGGGATCTCGGGAAACATCTTGTATATTATGTACTATACAATTGTTAAAGAATGCTGCATAGTGAAACTTAACAGGACAGGATAATAGTGGAGATCGGGATGTCTAACCTTTAAAACCTCAGAAAGTGCTACAAATGCATATGTAGCATATAACCACCATCTGGATTTGGATCATATAGCGATTAGAAATAAATGAAAGTCACTCTTTTATCATCATTGATGATATCAACGAGGACTTCTATAAAACTTAAGGGCCTGACTTGCACCAAAACCGATCCATCATGAATCACAAGTCTAGTTTAAAGTTGCAGTCGAGATTACAATCAAATGCGTCAGTTTCAATTTGTTTGATGAGTGTATCGTACTAGGAATTAAAAGCTTGTCAAGAAATTACTTATGAACTACTTTTATATTATATAAAAAAAAATATGTGAAACATAGGAGAACCAAATAACTGGAAATGAAAGACATGTTTTTGCCGTTTGCCTGTCACACAACTCATTTTCCAGCTACTCATACGCATAAGGAGCTAATTAATGTATTTCCCCATGTTATAATTAAAAATGTTCCGAATTAAAAATAGTCAATTCATCATTAGATCGTCACGTACCATTATGTCACAGAGCGAAGTTACGTTGGTAAAACCGGAATGTGGATTTACCAGAAGAATGACTTGTTCCGACTACATTTAACTTGTTTGTGTCTACCTAATAAAATTTTATAAGCATGGAATTTGATGTTTTCTGATTTCCTGGTACTTCAATAACCTAAGCCTCTTGCTCTCATTATTGCTTTCACTTTTATGTTTATCATTCAAAAATGGCGTCTGTGTTGTAGCAAATTATATATGTATTATGAATGTATCGGTTTTATCACGTGTTTAAAGTTCCAATAGTTTTCAATCTCTTTCTCAAGATGACTCACTCTTCTTACTACAATTTGGGCAGGAAGGTGTGTCTATTTTGAAAATATTAAATCAGGCGCCAGAACGATGATGCATCAATCAACGCGTGTTGTGGTGAGAACAATCTATTCAATTTGGACGCTCACTTTAAGAACAGTCACTTAGAAATGACGGCGGTGACTCATTGTCTGATGGCCCAAATATGTGACAGTTTAAAGAAGCTAATATCAACTCTATTCCAGAAACACGATGACAAGGGGTTTTACATAAACCCCGTTTATAATATAATAACCTATATTAAGTTACTATTTTTTACCTCTTTGACAAGTGTGCCCATCTGTTCCGGGCTGCGGTTAGATGAGTCATACCTACATTTTTTAAGTTTGCTCTCGTGTTTATTGACGCGTACGATTAGAAAAAGGAGTTTGGTTTGTGTAATTAGAATATTTTATAAAATAAATTATCTATATCGTTGTTTTTCTTGGTTCTGAATAAGTATACGATAGTTAGAAGAAAACGATGATATTAAACATGAGTGGGTATATGAGACTACATTCAGACTACACTCCGCTAAAGAAAAGAAAATAGCTAGATATAAGTGCCCCAATTACCTTCATATTGTGTTTATAGGTGTTCCTGTAATTCTCTAACGGCTCAGTGTGATTCACGACTGCTCCAAAGAACACAACTGTTCAAGCCTTTATGTAACAAAACTGTTACAAAATGTACAGTTACAGTTTTAAGCGTAATATTTTCAGTTTTCTTTGTTTCAGTTGAACACAGCACTGAAAACATCCATACAAACATTACTGTATGCAGGTTTCGAGGTCATTGATGTTTCGGTCAGTCGGGATTAACCACGACACCAATAAATTTGCCTCTACAACACGTGGTTGTAAACATTGTTGCACATCACATCGCTAACAGCCTGCATTAACTTAATAATCTTAATGGAATCTTTGATTAATGTGCGCTACAGTGCGCACGCGACGGCCGCTAGTTACTTAGTTATCACTTACTCTCGTTCTCAGACAGAAAACTATACATCATACATTCATGACACGTGCAGGCTGCCACTCTGATGAAAACAACGTAAATTGATCTGTCGAGGCGAGGCAAAGCTGTCTAAGTTTACGATGGATTCTAGCTTTTTCGTAGAATTTGAAAGTACTCTCTAGCTGGTATTTTGTCTATTTTTTTTATGAATTAACATGTTGTTAGCTCGTACGATTTATTTTATTTGAATGCTAGATTTACGGTCTTTGTGAAAATCATTTAAAATATTTTTTAAATCATAAAACATCGCAGTGCCTTACGTATTCACAGCACACATCAATTTGTATTGGTATCCTAAGGCATTTACTACTATCATTCTTTTTATGATCACTTCGCGAGTTTACATTTCCACACAATATGGTAATGAGTTCCATTCTTTAAATTAAATTAAAATCTGCTTCAAAATTACTCTTATAATTTTTGCGTTTTAATGTCTGACTTTTTAGAAAACAACATAATAGACGAATTGAGAATCTCTTCCTTTCTGGGAAGTCAGTTAAAAGTTAGAGGAATGGTTCTAATATAGGTAATTGTAGAAAATATTTTAAAAGATTGTTAATTGTTATTTGAAAGGCGTGGTAGCTCACGACTTAGGATGGTATAATTTGTGTGAACTTAAGTTGAGGCACAGAAGAATAATGAGGACGGGAGCTTCGAGTTGAAAAACCTTAAACTCGTGCAAGAATTCGGTGAATGTTTTTATATTTTTACTCGACCGTTGGCTTATACGCTCGATCGGAATTTTACATCTATTGCACTTTTTATTTTTTGCACTCGTGCATAACGAATAAGAAAAAATACACCTACAATTAGGTAGTACAGAACTTTTCCAATAGAAAAACTATTTGGTGAGATTAAATGCTTCGATACTGTCCGTATATCGTAAATTTTAATTTAACTATCTGCCCTTATCTTCGATAATTATCACTGTAAAAGGAACCGTTACAATTCAAATCGATTTAATTCGAAGTTCATCGAGTTGGCAGTGGAAGTTGTTGGCAAATGTCACGAGTGCCGTGAAACGCATCAGTTCCGTACGCTGGACTAACTTGGCAATAGCGTTTCTTGCCAAACAAATCTTTGCATTTTTAAAACTCGATACAGTTAATATTTAACTTGTTTCAAAGGTCACTAGAACAACAAATAAAAACTTTGAACTGTGATGGTAATTACATTGGGTATTGCCAAAAACGTCATAGGTGTATTATAACCTGTTATAAAAATATCGAGTGTGAATTAATTAGTTCTTTTTTCACATTACCATAGATATTATTCGATCTCGTAGATTTGGTGTAAATGTATGATCCTTCTAGATTCCTTTATTAAAACGTGAAACCAATTTTAAGAATGCCTGAAAATTAGAGAAAGGAATTCTGAAGTACATACTTGCAAACCAACCATTAATGCTCTTATTTTGTTGGTAAAACAATTGGTTGATAGTGAATACTCTGGTTGAAGGACTTAGCAGATGTTAACTATCGGTCTACGAAACTACACACGTTTGGAATGTGTCCCACGCTATAAACTGAGGGCCAGTCGTTAAGAAGACAAATGAGAACTTCGCGTAGACTGCATCTATTTACCTTACACATTATATAGAATAACTTATGTGCATATTTTTCACCGTATAGCTACGCAGGAGATTTATGACGGAGGAATGGTAAATGATTCTGTCTGAGAGCGAATAGTTATTCAGAAATAATAGATTTCTTCTTTTCTTGGTATCCTAAGACTGATAGAAAATTGAGTGTGGATTATCAATTGAGTCCTTGAAAAGGAGAATGAACGCATGTGGGACAGAGATCAAATTATGGTAAGGCGACTGTACCGCTGTAATGTAAGAATTACAACTATTGTAGGGCATTCTGTTACTTTGTAGATTGAAAATGTTAGGTACCTACAATAAAACCTAACAGAAGAAGGTGTCTATCTTTACTACGTACGTAGTACGAATCAATCACTGTCAGAGCGCACCATTCAATTCAATCAGTGAGAGGGCCCGGCCGTAGAGTGTTATCTTCGATGGGGCATGCGATTGAGAAACACAGGAACTGAGTAATTATCGCCTTTTATTGAAATCACAATTATGATACAAAACAATTACTGTGTGACGCAGGTTTTTGTGGTCTTACGTCGGTTGTAGACAGCGTCGCCAAGGTTTGCGGCAATATACTACTTATATGAATAAGTGTTGCGTTAGGAAGATACATTCTGCAGTATACACGATAGACTAGAAACTTTTTTTTTAACCGACTTCAAAAAGAAAGAGGTCTTTATTTGACCGCGTATATATTTTCAAAATATGTAATGTAAATATACTTACAAGGTAGAGTCATAAAATTTTATTGGCGTAGGTACGTTTATGCTCCCAGTGAATATTTATTTTAATGGATTTATGGGAACTGAAGTATACTGTATTGTTGTGTTGTTTATTATATCATTCACGATAGTAGAGATAATTATAATAATTATATAGCAAACTTATCGGCCTATTATAAATTTTCCTGTCAAGATGTTCAGACCTTCTAAATCACAGAATCAAATTGTCAGAAAAACTTTATTTACTTTTAACGACCCGTTGCAAGGAATCAAGATCAACCCCGACTCTATTCAACTGAGAATAAATTGTACCTGTAATAATTTCAGTTCATTTTGCACTAACAGTGACGTTGCGCAACCGGTAAAAGTAGCTGAAATGCGGCAGACGTTCAAACAAATTAGGATTAAACCTTATCTTTGATTAAACCTATGTACGACATGACATGTACCTGCTATTATGTATTGTTTAGTTTGTCAACGCAATGCAATATAGGTAGGCATACAGTTCTTTTTGTTGGAAAACCCTCGTGACATATATAAGGAAATTTAAAAAAAAAAACCGTGTTTTGTTAGTTTCCTGATAAGCTGCGATGTCACAATAGGCACAAAACGTGCTTTACTCGTACATATCGGTATACAGCTTCGATTATTCTACCTGAAATCCTACTCAGAGTCTGGGCATGTATATGTGTTGGTAAACACGATGTAGGTAGCATAAATGCAAAGCTATTACGGCGAAGACTCTCCATTACTTAGTCGTTATCACGAGTAACTTTTGGGAATAATTTACTTAATCAAGCCCGTAAAATGAAAAGGGAGTTCTTGTTAAGCTGTAATAAACAATACGAAAGGTTTATGCGTTTAGGTAAGGAATCAATACGGTTATTAGGAAAACCTCAAACATAGGGTCGTAAAACAGGGTGAGTGTGTGAGTGAGCTCGGTGGTATTGAATCACCGACCTCCATGGTAATCAGGCTCGATCGGACCCCGGTTTATTCGGCAAAACTTTCCTAGAACCAACCCATGACAGCTTTATTGCGCTTGCCTTGAGAAATTTTAGTTTTTCATAGGAATTAGAATGTTTCCTTGAATGTCACGAACGTCTAAAGTACATTACGCATGGTAAAATTATTTTTCAAAATTTCAATGGGACCAACCGAAAGTAATTTGTATGAAAAGGACGGGGAAGGAAGTTCTGGTGATGACGTGCTGTCATGAAATAACTATAAAATTGCAAATTCTGTGCATTTTGAGTTATATTCTTGCTTATTCAGTTTAAAATAAATATGTTATTTTTAAGGGTAAGATACAAGGTTTGGTTTTCACTTTCTAAAGTGATGCCATGGCAGAAATGTATGTGTAATGTATCGTGACTGTTAAAACATGGAATGACATTTCAGACCACATTTCGCTTCCTTATTTCCCTACAAAGGCCCCTAGATAAGAACTGCAGAACCGTCCGTGAGCAAAACACTACGAACATAATGTAAATAATGTAAACCTTCGCAGAGCTAGGTGACACAATAAACAATACCGCCACGTTATAACAAAGAAAGTTGGCACGGCATCAAAGGCGGTATGCACACAGTCATGGTTGCCTCGCTGCCACTACAATACGGTAACCGTGACCTTCACCTCGTGACTCGACCGGCTAAGGGATGCTACCACCAACTCACCACCCTCGAGCTTTAGTCATCGCACACAATAGCTTTGTCATCAGGTCTTCCCAAGGTCGCTATTGTCATGCCCGGTGAGGTAACTCCATGTATCGATACCTTAATGCCTAAAGTACCTATCGATAGCTGACTGATTACCGGGAAAGGGGTACAATAGCCAATATTACTTAGAATATGGTTGCACAATTTTATATGGACATTTGATTGTTTTGTATAAATGAATCAGGTTTGACCAATGCTTTTACCTAAGTAGCATGAGCAATAACGAAAATTTGTGGTTAGTGGTACCTAAGGAAGGAAATTTAGATAAGGTTCCTTGAATAATTCTAGTTTTTAAATTAAAAACTGCTTATAAAGATATCTTCAAGGTAGGATATGTCGTTGGAGTAAAACCACCAAGGTTCCGTAGTAAGGAGATCATGCTACGATAAAGGGTAGTACGCCGTGGTACAGTCGCGATCACTGCACGAGTTGTGATTGTTGTTGAATATTCATCCACATATATGGTGCAATATATTTACGTTATTGCGACTGTTGATTTAATTTTCTCTTATCAGAGAGTATTTTTATAAGTACTGCGGCACGTTGCACTACCTTCGTTATAGGTTAATTAGGCAAATGTATTTTATGAGTATATATACCTATATTTTAACTACGCACATCGGCTTTCCACAGCTGTTTGGTTATCAAGTTTGGATGCAACATAATATACTGTTTTTATTTTTAGTTTTCACCGATTTTCAGTCATGACAATTATTGTTTTCTTAAGCAAACGTATAAACTCTTATCCCAAGTAAACAGAAACACAAAAAATCATTATTTCTCATTAAAGTTCAAGTACGCCTTGATTGTGCTATTGATATTTCAGAACGGCCATCCGTCTGTTTAATTAATCGTTACATGACCCACTTGGCGTAAAAAAACTATCTTTTGGAAGTCCTGTCCTGCCACTAAGATCGTCAAGAGCAGTGTAAGTTCGCGAATTTTTCTCGTTCGTTGGGTCGATTTTTTTGGGTCCTGTTAACCTCCACTAAGAGCATCCAACAATTCATCTATTCGTAGCATAGGATACGGGTTACGAGTCAGCTCTTGATGTATCGTTATATGATGATATTATAATCGCCACAAATACGTATGTCCCCTGATTATTTAATAAGTGTCTTGACATTTGAATACTCTTCCTTACGAATAGTACCCTTTACCTCAAGCCTTTGCAACTCACGTTCTACAGTTTTTCATAATATACTACTAGAGCTCAATAAATTGTCCAAATTCAATGAATGCGTCGTGCGTAAGCCAAGCATTTTTTTCTTGATAAATCGAATTGTATTTTTTTTCCGATTGGCACTTTACGTTATTGAGATGTGAATAGTATGGTATTTGCTTTATCCTTGTCGTCAGTTGAATTTGGTAATCATTCTTGGAACAGTATACTATACCTAAATTAAATCAAAACCAAGACGTCAAAGCCACTTGTATAATGGTGATAAGACAGGAAAAACCAAAGAAAAAAATACAAAACACAAAGTCATAGACACCATAATAAGTACCTTAATGAAATACTTAGTAGAATTTCATGTTTGAGCGAATAGAATAAAACTTTGCTGCGATTTTGTAACCAAAAATTTGACTAAGTAAAATTCTGAAAAAGCTCATCTCTCTTTGATTTATTTACTACTATTCCCACACTTGGCTCCTATAGTTGATATTTCATATCAAATACAAGATATTGTTATATTATATACAGATACACGGTAGTCACTTGAAGCCATGGATCTACAATACTTCGAAGCAATTACTCATACACAGCACTTGTAGTATTAAACTAGACCACGTGATAAGCTCGGGTATTTCAACATTTCAATAGCATCACAAGAAACCATCAAATGTTTACTACCAAGAACCAACTGTTCCACTTCTGTATACATCTATAATGAATGTAATTATTGAACTTAATATAATAATAATTGTGGTAGCTAGTATATTTCATCGTTCGTTTGACATATTAATGGGAAATAATTTTTCACGGAAAATCTTCAGCGACCTTAAATTGATGGTGTACGTAGGAATGGGATTTCCCCATAGAACTAATACTGTACAAGGAAGTAAATTAGCTAGTAGGAGCGTACTTTTTTTGAAAATTTAAATCTTTGCATGTATTGAGGATAATGAACAATCCTTTTTAAATTCATTGAAGTATCTAATGAAAAATGTGTGAAGTTTTAAATGGAACAACCAAAATATTTAGCAGCCGAAAAATATCTAATTTCCTATAAATTATTATCGAGAATCATGGCAAATTGTTGCACGACTGTTGTTTATGTAATTGAACTCGGCTAAGTCCTTAGTAGTGATTTTCCTTTTATCCTACGTCGCATGTAACGACATGTAATTACATCTACGGCTTAACATTTTCTCTTTCCATTGTTCTCAATTAGGTGATAATTCAATTATAATTCGTTCGTTTTTCTAATAGTTTTATTCAGGAAAATTAAAATCCAATTTTTAATTAAAAATACAAAAAAATTGAATACTATGAACTTCGTTTTTTTAATGGAAATTAATTTCCTACTCACAATTGAATGTTTAACTTTCCCTTAAATATCTTTATTGTAAGTGATGATAACAATTGTTATTTTTATGCATCAAACGTTTCCTGAACATAACTGTTTAGACATACGTAGGAATGATGCATTTATTGTGAGTAATGTCTATTAAGTAGAAGTTATCGAACTTTGTAAATTCCTGTGATGCATCTTAATAATGCATGCATATCATGTAAAATTTGAGGAAACTGGAAGTGAGTGCAGTAAAAAACAAGTAAATGTATTCAACGAAAGCGCATAAAGTTTTCCTGTAAAGTTGGAGTGCGTGCAGGGGCGGGCGGAGGCTTCGCGGCGGGCGGGTGGCGGCGGGCCGCGCGCGTTATAAGCGGTGCGCGGCGGCGCGGCGCACACTCACCCAAACTCGCGGACTGCGGTAGGTCGTGTCACGCGGTGGCGCAACGATCGCAGCCGTTCCCGCCACACTGACGAACACATTTTCTTTGAAATTTCGTGCAATTGCAAAGAAAAAAGTGAACAAAGCGGGACATTCGGTGACTTGAGAGTGCTTTGTGATTGTTGTTTATACATGAATAGACTCTATTTTTTATCGATATTTTACAAATTTCGGTAGTAATAGAGGTACGAGACGTGATCGCACTAGTGAAACGAGCATATCAACGTTTCAAGTAGTGAGGATTGCGTGAACTTCGCACTGGACCAGTCTGACAGGTTAGTTCATTAAAGTTTCCGTGTTTGTTTGTACTGCACGTGTGATTAGAGACAAAGGACAGATCGCTTGATACATTCATTACCGCACGTCGTAATTATCTTTAATGTTAATTCTATTGCTCGTCATTATAATTATGATGATTTGTTTGACGTAGAGGTTTACAAATGTCAGCTTTATGACCACCTAACTGTTTACCATGATCCCTTCACCTATTTGCAAAGTTAATTCACGATGTCTATGAAATCTGTGCAATATTCGAAATCTGGAGTGTTGCCGGTTTGGTGTCACGGTCATACAGCTGACATTGTCGTAACTTGCTACGGTACACTAGGCCCGACGTAGTAAACTATCCGTCTACCCCAATAGTAGGTCATAGGTCTACTATTTCTTACTACCATGCTGACCTCCGTATCTTCGCACATGTAAACTGATAACACTTCACTACAATAACTAAACGACGCGTGCTAATGTAGACTAAACTATTTTCCTGAACATTTTACTCCTATTTTCCGAACACAATGGTGTTTTCTATAAAATAACTTATCATAAAGTCGTCTGTTGATAAGATATTGTTGAGATCTCAAGTGGCATCTGTCAGTTTGCTGTTTATCTATGAAAACTTACTTTCTTTTTGAAATATTTGTAGTTGCAACATATACAATCCACACAAAACATTAAAAGATTGGCACTTTGTGTTCGGAATAAAGAAACGAAGCGTGCGTGCCGGTACCTTATCAGATAATTTTCGTGGATAAGGACGTAAACATTATCTAGCTGATAACACTAAGATCTGTATGAACTCATTCTTCAAACATTCCTTCAGTCTACAGTTTTATGGAGAATGCATTTATATTATGTGTTGAATATTATTGATTGCTTTGCTACCTATGATTGAAAACTTTAAGTTGTGTTTGGTTTATTTAGTCTTAAAATTTATTAGGAGGTAACGAAAACATTTTCAAGTTAAATGACCCTGATATAATAGTTTATTTAGGCTTAATCTATGCAAGGTGATTTGATTATAGTGTTTAGTATATCTCTATCTATTTGTAATGGGATACATGCAGTACGATAGGAGGTAACATATCATGCGATATTTTTTAACAACATTCATAGTTTCATTGATTTCAAAACTGCCTCAAAACACGTTTAAAAAAGGACCTCAATTAGACCGATTAGAGCCTCCAATATAGTAGATAACAAGGGTGCTCTAAGTAATATAGTAAACAAACAAGTTCGTTTAGTTGTGACCGCAGTGAGTCACAGGCCGCCGAACTTGACACGAAACGTTCAAGTAAAAGCACGGCCGCATTAATTATACCTACATGTGATGTAGTTACTTACAGTCAATGTCAAATTACAGAAAGCACCTTTCTCCGCCCGGCGCATAAAGTATTTTTTATCGAGTTCACAGCTTTCTTTCATTATTCGTCATAGTTTTGTTATATAAGGGTAATTTTAAAATTGGAAAATAATTTCAGTTTTTATTACCGAAAGAAAATGTTCTAAATGAGTTACCGAAGTTCCGCTTTGATCTCAGTGCTAGTCGTCTTTTATTTTTGGAAGAATTCTCTATCCCCCAGGCAGTCAATTAAGACCCAATAAATCTATGTACTTACAATAGACATTTTGCAGTTTCTGGTGTTATGTCTATTAATAAATATCCTTCTTGTTTTGATTAATAGAGATGTTAGTTTATGTCGATCATGCAATGCATATCGCTGAATTAATTGAATCGGCAGAAGCTAATTAATGGGCAAGTTTTTGTAAAAGGGTTCTTTGTTCACGTGAAGCTCCAAGTCATGATTCAGAACTTTATTGCCATCGTGTATAGCATCAATCAATAGTCTTTATCTCAAGTCAGTGCCCACCTATTTGTGCAGTGATTAATACTCAGTCATTATACAATAATGGAAGGCGATGCATACAAATGTAAAGATTCGAATCATTGAGGAATCATTTCCTTAATTCTTACATGCTATTGGAAAAATAGGTAATATGCAAATGCATCTGCATAGGAAACCACAGATTTGTTAAACATTCACGTATAATTATGACCTAAGCTGTACTTAGTAATGTTCAGTAAATTGTTGTTTATTCGTAATAATTGACGTACGTAAGGGTGATGCGGAGTCACTGGTGACCCTGGCGTTTATTCAACCAAAACATTGAATGACTCATGCGCTGGCTGTTTCCACCATTTGTTATACTGCTTTGTAAATATACAAATTGATGACAAGGAATAGTTTGATAGGCAACAGCTATGGAATACTTAGGAAATTATTTAATAGAATCATAGAGAGTCATAACTAGGTACTTATAAAGTTTTAAATCAGGAAGCCGGTCTATCAATATCAATTGAATATGATTTGTAGTTTACGACGAAGTGTTTTTAAACGGATTGGATTATTTAATCCAATATTAGCTACAACAAGTAATCATAACATCACGTAAATCACAAAACAGGCTACATTAATACCAAAGAATAAGACCTCAAACTTATCTCTATCGACTAAAACGTTGCCGGTAAAGTAAATGGCACCTAATTTATATTACAAGACAACTTTACATGTCTACAATATTGCAAATAAGAGTGACTTGTTGCACTATGATATCTCGATAATGATAAGTTATTAGTATTGCCCGCGAGGATCCGGAAGCAGGAAGCGTTCCACGGCCGTGTCAATGTGAAACGACGCGGGCGCACGTCAGTCGGGACCACACGGCGCAGCATACTCATTGAGATGCATCTCAGTAGAACTCGACATCACCAGTCCGCTCATGTACGATGAACCGATGATGTCAATCGCGAACTTTAAAGGCTCTCGGGCTTACTTGCGAAATTCCGTGTGTCTTATAAGGAGCACATAAAATACATGATATAATTTGACAGGGGTTTTATTGTATGGTTCAATCATTATGCGTTGAAATAAAACTAATTTTTCCGTGCTGTAATGGGGACGACAGTTCAGGCTATTTTGAACATATAAAAATACAGGCCTAAGCGGTCTAAGAGCTAGATTTTGAGCTTTGTACCGTAATTATAGGAGACTAAAACGACGTAAAATTGATGACGAAGGTGACCTATAAGTATCTTTAAACTCAAGAAATACTAGAATAGAATTTACTCAACTTTATTAAAATTACTATGAAATTAAATATGAGATTCTTATCGAAACATGTCAGTAATTATCATAAAAACATCAATTCTTAGTAATACCGAACTGGTTAGAGTTAAGTATATTTTTATTATGATTCATCTCTTTATTAAAACGAGTTTGTTGGAAATACCAATTCATAATAGTGAAAAATTTACTTAGTACCTATACATATATAACTTTAATAACTCAAAGCATGTTATTGATACCTTGAATTGCTTGTAACCAATTTCCAATTTCAAATATTTGTATTCGATGTTCCTAAAATATTGTTTTGCTTGAAAGAGAAATTAATGCTGTTTTCCGTAGTTTCAAACGCGTCCACTGAAAACTACTTCCCGTAACCAGAAAAATACAACCTATGTCACCTGGAAGGTACGCTATATCTTCCCTAGAGAGAAAGAACTTTTCAAATCGGTTCAGTAATTCCGGAACAAGCAAACAAAAAAGATTTCCTCTTTATTATATTAGATCCACTATTATTCACTAACATTTCAAAGCATGAAGGAACGCATGACTTTGAACAAAACATTTAATATTTTTTATCGACGGATCGCTGACCACATAGCAACGTTCAAGTTTAGCAAGCACTTGCCGAACCGCTTACAATTAATCAATTACTTTATTATTTATCTTGACATTATGTTTATCAGTTAGGGTTATCTATTGCAATTCTACTGTCGGGGTCAAATCGATTAAGTAGTAATTAAATATAATCAGTTACACTAAGATAACTGAAAATATTTAGGTTTTATTTGACTGCAATCGTTTGGATGCTATTGAAAAAAAATGTTGAAGTTAATGACGTTAGGTAAGAGATTCGAATCCAATGTCGGTGAAACCGGCGCGGGCGCAGCGTCACCTCCGAGCCGACACGCTTCGGCGAGCGGAACATTGCTGGCGACACCTTTGATCCGCGCTTTCGGTTTCATTTGCACAGATTGACCCGTGGGATATATCACGTTTTCATAATAACTTATATTATTTATACTAATTATTTACCAGAAGGACTTCCTGTGTTGCGTGTTTCCGGAAAAGCTTTACAGATTGATGCAACTAATGTCGCATTTATATATTTAATATTAGTAACGTCTATATCAGACTATGAATGGATGTATGAGAACCAGTGATTATGCATCATACGAAGATTGACTGCAAGCAATATAATTTATGAAGGTCTATAAATCATTATGAGATTGACCGTGTAGTAAGGAATTAACCGGTTAGGAATGACGGTACTTTGCCAACCGGTTGGACAGTTCTACTTATATGCACTTTTAACACTTCACAAATATCCTACGTCTATTGTTTTTTATTACGATGAAAATAAGAGAGCCTTACCTAAGAACTGCAATTCAAAAGTAACTAATTGAATCAAATCATTATTTGATCCTGGAATGCTATAGCAAACCTCTATTTGTAGGTAGTAGTAGTATATTAACATTCAAATTAATATTTAACGATCCACAATGTCTAATCAATTGAAAGGTATTGTCAATTTATTAGTTCTCGGCAAGATCTGTTTAGTAACGCAAGTAATAAAACCAGTAGTGATTCACAAATCTCATGGGTACGAACATGCAACACAGCTGAATATCTAATCAGTTCCCCACATTGTGTCGCCGAGTCGCTGTTGTCCACATTTATCATATAAGTGCGACGATAATACGAAACGTTTGTTGACAAGCCCTCGGCAACTCACCTAGCAAATATGTAGGTCATCTAGCAGCAAAGGACTTACAGACCTATTTCTATTAATGCTTTAAATAGTGCTGGAGTAAATACCGTTAGTTATAGTTCTAATCGCCATTTCCAGTAAAGGTAACTGCGATGGTTTCGTAAAATATGTATTAGTGTCAATCAATAGAGTATTTTAAGTCAGTGTTCAGAAGTTGAAATCTGGTGATTTATTATCAACTTGTATGAATCATTCTAATTATTTACAAAACAATCACGATAAATATTATGTATGTAACTCGAACGCGTTGATAATCCAGAAACATCTTACATAAGTGACAGATGATGACCAACTGACTCACAGCAATTAACTGTGTCGCGGATATGACGTGTCTGACCTCTGCAGAAACCTCTAACCTAAACATCATTCCATAAATAAAACAAAAAATATAGTGGACTTTACTTTGCATAATTAATGTACACAAAGTATTCCGGTAACAGTATTCTATTTGCCGAAACATGTGATACTGTTATCAGTCATACAAATTAAGAATGCAACTATATTATAAAAACTTTACATAAGAGATTGGTCGTGTGTCCCGATAATAATTGCTACAAATTCCTTGTTTCAGATAACATATCATAGCGGTGCTCGAAGATATCAAGAACTTTACTATACAATACCAACCAAGTAGATTAAGAAAACGACATAAGAGTAATGACAATTATTCCGTCCTTTAGATAATTTTTACAAAACTATATTTTAAGGAGAAATCAAATGAGCATATCTAGGAGTAATAGATTAAGAATATCACCGGCAAGCATGGCGTGCGTGAGCTTGAGGAGTAGTCTGAGGATACTGTGGACGGCGACCACGGCGCTGGTGTTCCTGACGAGGAGCAGCGCCGCGCCGACCTTCGGTGGAGCAGATAAGGCGATGGTAAGTCGATTTCTTTTTGCATTCAAACAAAAACGTTCCTCAATTGGACCGTTTTTGCTTCTTTTGCCGCAATAATTAGGAAACATTGGCGTTGAAATGGATTTTACGTTGTAATTGTAGCTGCATATTTATTAGGTATCTTAATAGTACTGACTTGATTGCACCTCAGTGACAAAGAAGGCATTTATTATATTACTGGTTATCTTTACATCCTGTATATAATCGATAATTATTATCATTGGAATCGGAAATGATACGTAGGTGCGCATAGCGGTCGCTGAGTCAACTTTTCTCAGAACACAGTTCACGGCGCTACTGAATTAAAATGAATCTGAGCCCCATACTAGGCAGAGTAACACACTCGTAGGCGTTATAGTAAACTGTTCATTCATAAAATGAGGTAGTCCAGCCGAGATAAGTGGCTCACCTTTCGCTTCGACACAGAACATTTTGTTTGTCTTCTTATATCGTTTGTTTAACACGGGCCGTGACTCATTCGCGCCACATACATGATATGTGTGTGTATTGGTGTAGCAAGATATTGGTCATTATACTTTTCAATGGGCATGACGTCATATACATAGTATTTTAAAATACGCTAAGTTGTGTATGAATCAATGACTAAACTAATCGTGGAATCTACATCCTTTTTCCGAATCCGGTACCGATATGATACCGGTTAGAAAAGTATCCACTTGATTATTTAGAATAGGTTTATCTCGGCTTACAAACAAGAGATGTTTATTGGGTTTGTTCGTCCTATTGTGCTGTTTTTTTAAGAAGTTATCAAGATGTCTGTGTCGATGTGACGTTTTTTTATGATAAGGTTTTATGATTGATAAAGTCGTGCTTACATTGCATTGTGTATTGTTTGAAATGAGAACAGCTGATGAACCAAAGTTACTTACATAGTGGGTAGCTTACATAGGTTAAGCTTTACATGGCTTTGTATTACTGGTAAAATTAGAAATGTGAGAGAAAATTTACTTTTATTAGTTTTATTATTTAGTTATTAATATAATATTATTTAAGAACAAGAAATTATATTAAAACTATAGATATAAAGTCCTTGAAACTAGTACACTGTTAGATAAATTATGTAAACAAGTTATTCACAAGGTTTAAACATAATGTATTCTTTATGGCTGCTAATACCTTCCTGCTTATATTTAAAAACTTAAAACAATTTCAAATTATATACAAGTTACACTGCACCATGACGATATCAATCATATGCTTGGTTCTCAAAAGGGACAGTGTACGCTCCTGCGACTGAGTCACAGTCGGTGCAACAAGAATTATTACTTCTACGGGATTGTAGAGGATACGTGTATAAAGAAATCTCATCGTTTCTCGGAATCGCTTGAGTCATACGACGAGTTGTTGAGCTCGCTCGCCGCCAAGTTCTAGGTCATAGAGCACAGCGACCGCACGGCAGCGTAATACCCGCACCTCTAATAAATTCAGGCTTTACTTATGTACAAGCGGAGCGTATGTTAGGACAGGCGATTAGGAAAAAACCTTTCATGATAAAATGATTTTCAACAACATAATCAAGTCGATTATTTCTTTGTATTTCATTGGTGCCAAAATAACATATTACAAAATTTTTTTTGCAATTTTGTTTGCCCGGTTGTACTCACAGCCCGCTCCGCTGTTCGCTACGCTTCGTCTTGTAACCGTAACCTAATGCTGCATAAGTAGCCATTCCTATTACAGTCATATAATAATTTCTAGTAAGCTGTTTAGAATTCAATATCAATATTAAATAAATTACTCGTAGGAATATAAAGTGGTCACTTCATAATAATACTTATTTTATCTTGTTGAGGTTCATAATTTTATTAAAATTTATTTAAATAAAGGGAATTTATCCATAATATTAAGTATGGCTAGTAATGTTACGGGTTTTGTTCTTTTAATTTCATACTATACGTATTTACGTGAAAATAGTATTTATGTTGCGGTGAAAGTCAAGTAACACCATGGTAACCACAAATAATAACTAGGTATACTTATGCGTCACAGTAGGTAATTATTTAAAAAGGGAGTATGTAGAACTTCCCTATTATATAATGAATCAGCTCTTTAAATTGTAATATATTACAGCTTATGTCAAGGAAAATACTTGTATTCATAATAGTTTGTTCGATGGTTGAACTTTGACCACTTACGTATTTGCAAAACCTTAGCAATTTTGCCAGAATTACCACAGTACACACATTTTTTAATGTTCCCAATAAAAGAGACCTTTTATCAAATGTACCCTACTGTTTGCAAAATAAATTAATCAGATTAAATAAAACAAAGATATGATTGATAACAGTCATATTTATTCGGGGTTAAATGTAATACGAACTAATGACTTAATCTAATCAATCAAACATTTCGTTAGGTAAATACCATGTAAAAAACCGTGGTCGTGTCAAGGTTATGTGTCCTACTGACCCGCTTAAAACTCCTTGTATGGCGAACTTAAAGCAATTGCTAATAATCGTATGCATATTAAAATACGCTTTAATACGTGGTCGCTTTCAGTGTTTCAGCAAACTTCAGTCTTTACAGTACATTTTCTTCTAGTTATAGAAGACTATTGCTCTACTTCTATACACCGAGACTTTTGTATGAAAAACTGCGTTTCAGTTACTAATACATACTCGATATTTATTTATCAATGAACGATAACATAAATTGCGAAACCTTGCTTGTGAAGAATGCAACACGGAATTTTATTGATACGGGATTCATAACAATATCGACAATGTAGGCTGCACTATGGTGGCGTAACTTTTTACTGAACTTTGTGCAGCTACAGTAGTATAACAAATACTAAGTACATATTGTTAATTCCTGAGTACAAAGTCTTCGAAGCTGTATCTGCTTAGTCAGGATCAATCTGCGGTTTCTGTAATCTGTTTCCATGAAGACCGGTTCAATTTATGTGATTATCAGATAGCCAAGTCCACTCTTAATTGACAGCGTACGACACTTTCTGACATGGAAAAACCATAATTGATAATGCTGCATTATCAAGTTGTTGTCACGCCAGTGTTGTTTACACTTCCAATAAAGCTAATAAAAATGTCATTCGTCATAATAGTTCCGTAGTAAATTATTCCATAAATATCTCATTCCATGTATGAAATATCAGATAAACTCTTTTAAAACATGAAACCTACCAAACAAATGTTCCGGCAGCAACGACACACAAAATATTGAAATTCTGAAATCGTTACTAGGATACGGATTCCAACAGAGTTTCGTGCGTCGATCATCGGATTCAGTCACGATAAGGTATTTCAGTAAAGAGGCAGTATCTATGCAGGGTATTTCGGCCACAATTTATAGGTCGTTGTACTTCACTCACGTGATGAACCAAGATGTAAAGGTCGGCACATTGTCATGGGCCAGGCATTTCCTGTCATTTGAAACAGGTACTGTTATGATAAACGTATCCATATAGAGAGGGTCATTCTCCTGTCTAAGGCTCCGCACTGGAGAACAATAGCCGAGCCAGAAAGTGCCAAGAACCTGTGCTGTTCTTTGTTTTTAACATTCCTACCTGTCTCGATTAATGCGATATAAAAATTCGACTCGTGTCCCATAGGCACGGCGCGGGACCATCTCTCGGAAAATTTCCTTTGAATGTTTAGAACAATGAACTGGTGAAACATAATCTTCGACGTGTTCATTTTACTTTTATTGATGTTTCAATATTTATTAAAAGGATTATGAAATCTCATTTAGTTTTATAGCATCTCCGCAGTAGTCTATTTAAAGTATTTTGTGCTAGTTTTTATGGTGCGTGCATATCTAACTGTCAACAAGGTGTCATCCGCCTACTTAAGAATGCTATCTTGTATCTCCATCCTACCAGAGCCTGCCGACGACTGACAGCCTTACGAGATCAACGTGATGAAAAACAAAATATTTTTAACGTACAATGCCACCGACCCAAAGTCTTTTAACCCTGGTCACGATTCATGATCCTGAGAATTAAATATTTTTTTAGGATTTCGCAGAATATCATGGCAAAAATACGATGACGAACTGTGAGATGTCGCCAGATCTCTGAAAAGATATTACTTAACTAGCCTATTTTTAAGATTTCGTGCGGAATATGGAATGATAAATTATTATCTCGGGAGATAAAATGAAGCGTTTAGCTGTTTGCTCAACTCAGTAACGCGAGCCGTTGACATAAATAAGTCTCTTGTGTACAGCTTGGACAATAGTTTGTATCCAGCGGAGACAAAAAGCGACCGGGTCACCTCTGTGTTACCGTAAGCTGGCGGACTTCTTTCTGTAACGGGATTGTTGTTAGCTTCCTGCTGCATGAGTTACATACGTGGAGATGAGTGAGTGATGAGTGGTGAGTGGCTGGTGGTGGCAGGTCGGCGGGTCGGTGCGCATGCGCGTCACGCACGCAGGAAGCGCGTGGCGACCTTCAACACGCGCGCCACGGCCACCGTCCTCTGATCGCTACTGCTTATTGTTCACCACAGCGTCGTCACTACCATCTGATTGCTACCATTTATTTGATTGCACTCTGATACCGTGTAATGTGTTAGGTTCTATTATTTATATAAGCGTGAAGTTTTAATGTTCCTATATTAAAATATATAAAAAAATATCACAAAGTACGCTTTTACAGCCAGTTATCCTCTTAAGTGTCAAGCTGAAATAAATGGCATCGTCTGAATAAATAAAACGCGCCTATTAACTAAAAATGTTTGTCGGGTCGTTATCGTTAGTACCTATATTTATTGTATTGCAGACATACCAGAATAATTCCATCGGTATAATAGGCTATCATACGAGTGAGATAGACCATTTAAGTAGTCAGTCATAATCAATCTATTCTAAGAACTAATTGGAACGGACTAGTCAGTACCTACATTGCACATTCATTTATAGAAAAAAATACCGAGCATTCGATTAAATTGACCCAATTCAGCTAAAAGGCGTGCTACACGTGTAGGGTTGAGGATGATTGGCAAGCAATCATCAGATCAAAGTCTATTATATTTGAAAAGTAAGACAATGTGCCGCGGGCCACGTGACAAACGTGAGGATACGCGGACAAAGGGCGGCTTACCTTAACGCAAAAAACATTTTCTACATTCTACTACGGAAAAGTGGTGTTTCACACGCGATAAATTCTATTTTAATCTTTCGTCAATCGCATCGTAATTGAAATTAATTACGCGGGCAATTATCTATTCTGCGCGTGCGGTGAAATAAGTGCGGTTAGCGGTGCGCTAGCGCAGCCTGCCTATCGCTAAACCGCAGGAAATCAGAAAATAATTCAGAACCGCAGATTGGATCAATCCTGAATAAGCTACAAATAGTTGTTAATAAGTTGAGTCATAGATTTTCATGTAGGTAGAGCTTTTCTTTAAAGTTCTACAAATGCTAAGAAACATTACGAGGTAAATAAGATCTTACGGAGAATTTCACATAAAAAATATGTTTTTTGTTTCTCTGACATTAATAATTAAAATATTCTGGAAACTCCATGACTGCACAATGTTCTAACAAACATAAAAGTGACATACAATAATAAATCAAAATATCATGCTAAGAGCAATTAAGTTACATTTCAATGAGATTTATTAACATAAACTGATGACATGGATGGACAAACAAACATGTTGTTTTGACTTACATAATAGACGCCAGTCTAAATTAAATATTCATCTAATGTTTGTATGGAAGCAATTTATCTTCAACATGTGTATTTTTAAATTGGAAATGCATGGAAGCCTCTTTGTGTTTGTTTTTCTATGTCGTTTTTATACGGACATTCCTGAAACGCGTCACGTTCGCAGGAAAATATATATTAGTAATTATTGTAGCGACGACACGTGCACAAAGCTCACCGCCCTTTTATGATATTCATGTAAACAGAAAAAAAAACATTTTACATAATATTGATATTTACGCGTAAAAAACGTAAACAGGTGTGTGGATTTGAATTGAATGGTAACTTTATTATCGTCGGAAAATGCATCCCCACTACTCGCTTACAGCGTTGTTGTAAACATTGTGAAAGAATTAACGAGCATGGAATGTAATTACATAATTAATATCTGTCATTTAGTTCTTTGCATTTGCAATTATTGAGTTTTATACATTATTCTTCAGGGGATATTCTTTAGTATGTTTCAACATTAGGCACGTGTTTTATAACAAGTGCGACACTTTTATACGTAGTTAGTGTTACAGATTAATATCTATAACACCTTAATTATGTTGTTGGACATTATAATAAAATTAATATAGTCCACGAGTAGTTTGTGGCGCAGTGGTGAAAACATGTCACCGCAGCTCCCCACGTGGTATATAAAACGCGATCCTACACTAATTCGTACAAATGAATGCAATTGCGTGATACATATACATACTTTAATTTAATTACATGAACACTAGATGTTATGACAAATCAAGACGCCAAACTGTTTATACAATATGTTAATGTATGACAAATCCAGCAGTTATGCTTTCCATTATTTAGATTTAACGGCTCATAAATATAATTCATATTTATTTTATTTTATTTACGACCATGAATATTTTACTTAATGTATTGCTATATGCTTCACATACAACAATAATTTATTTAACCTCGACAAAAATTGTTTACAAATTGTTCGCATTAGATAATTCAAATATTACCTGTATACTGACGAAAAACGTTTTCCACTTTTGGAAAAGCTGGTTAAATGATGTATCTATAGATATGACAGGATAAATAATCTAGTTTTTGTATGGGTGGTTCTTTAAAACATTATTTGTGATCATGGTACATAAGATCATGGTTAAGGTAATGGTATTAACAGATGGTAAGCAAGTACATAGTGGTGAGGTGCTGTAACTCCAGTGGCGTGGGCGGCGGGTCGTTAGCATCGTAACAAGATATGAAGATAAATGCACTATATTTACTGCCAGCTTATACTTCTCAGGATTAATGCAAACCTATCTTATCTACTGCTTGCTTTTGATAAATTCTGCAAAGAATGCTCTGCAATACAAACAATTGTGAAAGAAAAATATAGGTAGAGCTCAGTATAGTTCTGCTTCCTTGTGATATTAACCTCTTATATAAAAAGTCATAGAAAAACGACAAAGTATAATGGGCAAATAAATACATATTTTCACGCTTATACCCGCTCGCTCATTGCTAATAGTGTCACAGAAAAAAACAATCATAACACCGTTAGCGCATGCCGTCTTCGATCATTAGGAACTGTCAAAATAAAACCGCTATCTGCACATTCACGAGCTACCATTAGTCACACGGAAGGGAACTGTTGACGAATATTTACACGTGTCAAACACTCCCGGTACGGCATATCTCAGTGATCGTGGAGAACAGATGTACTTCCCGGAACGCCGTCGCGTGACCAACGGAGCATATTTACAACAATTCCTATTAAGCACTTCGGACTAGTGATTATGATTGGCGAGCCATTGTGATAGCCAGTAATGAGCAACCTGTTTTGTTTGTTGTTCTGTAACATGTGCATGAGGCCTGTCACCTTATATGGTAGGGTTAAAGTTGACCAGCTGAACTTTCAAACTTCATTCGTGGCAGTAAAAACGTTTTCAGACGATTTGAAGACATGAATATTACATTACTTCTTAATGTGCTTATATCTTACTATAGTAGTTTGAATGTTAATAATTCAACTACGCACACATATAATTTTAAATCACGATCATTATCAACGTTAAGTAATTGCAAATTCTTGTTTAAACACGATAAAAAGCAATTCTAATGCAAATTAAAGGTGATTTATTGTTACACAATAGTTTATGGCACTGTATGGACGGCTCTCGATTTTACCATAATACCGGAGGGCAATTTAATGATGGCTCCACGTGAATCCGAGCCAATGTCAGCAGTTATCCAACAATGAGCGAGGTACGCAATCATACATAGGTGTCATTAAATGCCCGCATGGCTTACATTGTAATCGGTTCAGTAGATAATCGTCCCATACCGGAGTCCTGCACATGTGTACGTATTGCGCCTTTTTTGTCGTGCCTCTCTGAATACTAATAACGATTATAATACAACAATTATGTTACGTAACAACGTATGCTAATGCCATTATTATATTTGTTTTATTGATTGACTTTATTGTCTGCTTGCATGTGATGGTAATACGAATAAAGTTTAGAGCGTTATGAATATGTTTAGGTGAGCTACAGATGTATTCACTCAATGATTAGAGTCTCATTTTTTTACGACAAATTGAAATACATAGAAAAATGTTTTTCTTAATCAGTAAGGCCTTCAATTTGAACATGAAATCACAAGGACAGATTCCTCCTTTCCTGTCCGATAAAATTGCCTTTATCACAAAATATACATTACATTCAAACAATGACATGAATAAACAAAAGGTAGGTCGGGACCGGAACTGGATAATAGTCATAAAGTTATGACTAAGTTTAGGGCTGAATAATGAGCAAAAACCAATATTTTTACAAACTAAGGAGTGTGTGAATCATAATATAAAAATAAATAGGTCAATGACACAGGTGTATCTTTTCAAAGTGGACTTTTATTTGCTGTATCGATTAGCACATTTTCATAGCTGATTTGGTTCAAATTGGTACCGTTTTTACTTTTTGTATGTAGCTTAAATTATTTTAAAAAGTCTAAATAAAAATTTATGCATTTTTCTTTCAAAGTCGAGTAAAAATTCCAGATGACTATCATTAACTTTAAGCAATCTATAAACACAAAATGCACTCAATACTATCGTTAAAGTAATTAATTATTATTCTAAATGTTTTGGGACCACAAAGTTTGTCACTACAGAAATATTTAATCTGATGATTCACTACGGCCACGTGATTTTGGACATTTTAATTCACGGGACACGTAATCCTTTCTATTGAGATCCCGCAATGTAAGTCGAGCCGTTAGTTCTATTGAAAATTACTAGCTTTAGAACTGGTATACACTCGTGCTTTGTACAAATACTAACGATCCATGTGAAATTAGTAGGTATTTAAAACCACAAAATATAATCACGTCCGATCGTTTAGGATTTACAGTTCATACGTGTACAGAAACACGCGTTTTAGGAGAGCACTCAAAATTTCTTAATTTCAATTAAAACAGGTTTTATAACTGTATATTGGTAAAATAAGTTAATTCTACGTACTTTTTGTATATCTGCCCTTATCCTTCTGGGAAAAGACGAAGATGTTATGCCAAAAATTATGATCAATCAGTTTAATCATTAAATTGGTACATTTAACGGTATAATGTAATCGGATCATAATTCCTGTTAAGATTGGGTAACGGTTTAAATTGAATCACTTAAGGTAGTGGTTCTTAAAACTTAAAAACCGCCATAAATGAGGTTGGTTTGCAGGCATTAACCATCGTCCCCTTATTATGTTTGTCAAAATACAGAGCCGGAGCAAGTTATTTTTTCCAATTAACATTGTTACACAGCGATGATGCGTGATACGTGCCGTTTGACGCCCCCCGAGGCTATACAAATTTGCATGAGTTAAGTGGGTCTGTGGAGCAGCCACGCCGCAGGCAACGCCGTGAGATCAGCGCGGGCGCAGGCTCCGACAGTACCCGTTACTCATGGGGACATACTGACCCCGATATGCTCATACCAATCCATTATTTAAACGCCTCCATCAATAATCCTGCGTCTGTAACTCAGGTCGTTCTTATTCCTTTCACTTAAATGCCCAAGTTAAATATGCTTTACCGGTGAGACGCTACTTTTTGCAGTTGCCCGACAATACTCGTTGTGTATCTTAAACCCCCGCAGGTTTCCATAGAATTGTTACATGTAAGGAACAATAGTTTGCTCAGGAACATTGTTACCAATACGATATGTAGACCAATAGCAGGTTACAATATTTACATCGCTACGAGGCGAGACACACAAGTCATGCGGTTCGGTTTGTGTAACAAACAATGGTATGCAACTTTGTGCTGCTCAGTGTCAATGTCCTGCCCAACACACCCAAAATTGACCCATTCTCTCGCGTTTAGTCATCGATATGAACATTGATTTATTTGCAATATAAAAGCTGCACGCGCAGATTTTAATACGATTTACATATTTTTTCTTCAAGAGATCTTTTATAGTCGTTAAATCTGTAAATATGTAGAAGTTGTAGTTACGAGCAATTGAAATACCGAGAAATAAAATATTAACACAAGTACCTCCAGGAATTTATTTTTCATCCAGAGGTCAATCACTCATTCGTGATGATATCTGTAAAACGTACGTTTGATTTACTTAACAAATAGTAGAAATCTTTGAAAATATGTTTAGTATTCTCGTGGCATTGGACAGACAATAGTAAACACGGGCTTTTGGGGGTATTGACTGCAGGATTAACAGTGACATTGTTGCGAGTATTCCCCGGCGTGAGGGGAACAAAGAGCCTGCAGGCACTGCTGCGCCGAGATATGTGCGCCGGCGCATTCAGATGCAGCGCACGCGCTCCGCCACTGCCACTGGCCAAGGTCGCAATGTCTCCGTATACCATCCATGACTACTGAACGCAACACTCACATATACTGAAACTACATATTTTTTGAAATTCTACCATAACACTCAAGAGCCTATATATTTTATGTGAACCTATCAGGTCCGAAGGAATAACAATTTAATTGTACGTTCAGTAATTAAGATTATCTTGTGAAATGAATAGAATGAACTGAGTTACATGTCGGATAAGAAATTAACTTCTTATCCATGTATTTGCTGTAACGACGTGTTTCGTGTTATCAAGCGCGTTGACAGTAAACAATGGGTGGGTAGCCTTGCGATGATGTGAGATAATATAGCGTCATCAACTACTTATACGAGATAAACGAGACCTCTTTAGCAAGAAATTAACTTCGTTATTAAGTATACATTTCAGATTCAGGTAATTTTAATGAAAATCCATTTCAACGACTAATATTGCGCGCTATATTCCTTGAAATATTTTTGTAAACTGTAAAACATGCACCAAATTGTAGTGAAACTCTGTTTTCATTCGATTGAAGTTTAGAACTGCACCTAAAACTTAATTCACATTTAGACAAGCACTTTAGAAATGAAAGCTTATGCACCAGCAATATTTTGTTCACAGTCTAACAAGTAGCTAGACATCTTTCGTTTGAGAACAGAGGCCTACTCCTTAAATGGACATGGCAGGTTGAACATGACGCCTACTTTCAGATGTACTTAGCGCAGTACGGGTACCTTAGCCCCTCTGTGAGGAATCCGTCGAGTGGGCACATCATGGACGAGAGTTCGTGGCGCCGAGCTATTGCCGAGTTCCAGAGCTTCGCTGGGCTAAACGCGACAGGTGAGGTTATCTACGACTATCGGCCAATCGAGCAAAAGCCTATCATTATTGTGCAATTTACTGCTGACTGTTCCATTAATCAAACATATAGAGGTTAGGAAATGATAATACAGTAAAGCACTATAAAAGGAGTGAACACTTTATAATTTATCATCTAATAGTATGGGTACTTTATCATACTTTTTCCTTTGTGTGCATGGCCCAATTTCGAATTATCTGGTTAAAAACATGCATTGTTGAAAATATACTTGTTCAAATAATTCACCGCCGATATTTGCCGACGGGCAGGTTGGTTGTAGGTGATATAGTGACTGATATATTTATCTAGTGACTAATTAATTTGTTCAAAATATTGTCCTGAGTAAATAGCAAGACGCATGATTCAGTTCAGTAAATGTTGTTTGAAGGTGCTCCTGCGGCAAGTAGTCACGGACCATTACACTTTGATTAAGAGACAATCAGCTGTGGTCTGTGAAAGTTGCAATAATTTTACTTTGTTGTAATTTTATGTAGAACAATTTGCGTAATCTGATATTACGACTGCTTACTTTGATTAACTTAGAATTGTATTGCAGTTTTGTATTGAACAGAGTTCGCATGAAACAGGTTGAACAATTTATCACAATTATAATAAGCAGGCACCAGTAAAAAGTACTTCCATTTGTCAACAGATTATTGATGAATGATAGAATAATCACCGTTAGCATTAATTATGATTCCGTCTTATTCTAAAAACTACATTAAATCAATTATCATAATTTAATTAAAAGACTATCAATCACCTGAGTACATTTACTTGCATCATTTATGTAACAGTGAAGTCACAGTGAAAATGTATGTATCACTGAAGTTGTGAGACTAACGCGCGTGTTTCACAGATTGCGAAGGTTGACATAATTAATGAGACGTTGGATCATATCCGGGCCACGTTGAACTTGCAAAGCAGTAATACTTACTTACACTATCGTGTGCTATGCTAGCCTGTAATTTCTTCAGGGTTGCCACTTGTCACTGGCCAGAAGCCAAAAAACACCCCATCATAGATATTTTAAATTGTATCTACCACTACGGATTAATAGCCTTGTTGATTACTTAAAATGATAACAGGCTATACTTGCTTTGAATATAAAATTTGAAATATTTACATTTTAACGGTAACCCTTAAAGTCTGTTGGTTCCATACAGTTGGCCAGGTAGCCTTGGTCGTCCTCATCACAGTTATTACAATCACACACATCCACGAAGCAATTTATAAGTCTGTGATCTCCACAACCGACTATTTAAACACGCTAGAATTATGTGGGCAGTGCTGCGCTCGTCTTCGTACTCGTACGTGCCTTGACACGAGAAGTGGTTTATTGGTCTTGACTATGACTGAAGGCAGTGTTGTTATGTAAGCAAATAACGCACAGACGATACATACAAATAAATAATTCATTATCGGTCACTGCACGAGTTCGGACGAGCTTGTCACCAACACTACGTTATGATGCCTTTAAAGGTTTGATGGTGACGTTATTTGGAACGATTAATGTCAAGAATTGTATTGTCATCTACCTGAAAAACAAGAGTCGCTACGTTAGAATGATGTAATGTTTTCGTTATTCAGACGCGTTCATGGGTTCATTAATTCTTCTTCCTGCAATACAGATATTAAAGACGAAGTCGTTTTCCTCATGGCGTATGAATTTAACAACTACATTGTTATTCCCCGTAACTACGAATGTAAATCGATCGCGTCGCTAACAACTTCCAACTCGCAGCTGATCAGCGGTTGGTGCGACCATGGTTCCTCATTATTCATCGTTTTCCGTGTGCGGTTTTGGTCGATGTGTTTCTGTAATTACTTCCTTGTCATCGGTCGTTACAAAAAATCTGTGTTTGTCCTTTGACACTGCGCAGTGTTTTACGATGTTAATGGGACAATAATTGAAATTCAGTTCTTACGCGCTGTTGACATCCGTAATGTTATGTAGTTACGTATATTTCCTATAAACATTAGTCATCGGTCGATTGAAACCGCAAGTTGTAAAAACATATTTTCAATCACTTGTTTACAGGCGAATTAGACGAGGAAACAACAAAAGTAATGTCATTGCCAAGGTGCGGTGTGCGAGACAAAGTGGGCTTCGGAGAGAGCCGAGCCAAGAGATACGCGCTGCAGGGTGAGTGACACTTCATCAAAATATTATTATTAACTATCATGTTTTGTTTATATCAAATAATTATTTACATATGACCGTCCTTAATAAATATTATTTGGTAGTCAACCTTAATAACGCAAATATTTATGTGAATGTTTTATCCAGGCTCAAGATGGCGCGTCAAGAACCTAACCTACAAGATCTCTAAGTATCCATCTAAGCTGAACCGAGCTGAGGTCGACAATGAACTTGCCAAAGCCTTCTCAGTGTGGTCCGACTACACAGACCTTACCTTCACGCAGAAGCGGTCCGGACAAGTCCACATTGAAATCAGGCAAGTTACAAAATGATTAAAATTACGCACAACTTTTGAGAAGGTAACATAGAAAAGAAACAATTCGGAAACTTTGCACCGCGATTTTTTGCGTTGGTATTGAAAATCAACGAACAGAAAAAATGCCCGCTTGAAATGGATTGCGTGTGTTTAGAATTTCACCTATAACTTGCTGTAAGGTTTTTACAACAACTACCAAGTTAGCGTATTTCAACAGGTGAAATCAGAAAACTACTACAAACAATGTTTCTAAAGTCAATACTTAAGTAATCCAACATTTTGGTTCTACAACTTTCAATTTAATTTTGTATTGTAACGTGCTTAATTGAAAGTTTATTCAAAAATTAGAATACTGTTCGTGCGAAACGAAGTTGAAATAAAATGAGTGTTTCGTGGTAGCACGGCCACCGTGCATCGTTTAGATCGCACTGATATTGAAATCGTGCCAGTGGCCATTCTGTATTGTACGTAGGGTTATTTGAATCACTCATAATAGGTTTTTGGTCACAAACTGCGGTAATCTCTGTTGCGTAACTACGTGAATGGTTGTCATTGAGCGATGGACGCGTAACTATTTACGTAGTAACGCTTGTCACTGCGTTGATCCGCGATGATGATCATTGATTGAATAGGAAAATTTATCGCTATTGATTGTTCCTTCCATTTTATGGCTCATAGAAAATATACAGTGATTTTTATGTCTATTGCGAAAGATTACGTATTCTGATAACATAATAACAGCTTGTCATGTAATAACTTGAGATAATTTTCCTCTAGGTTCGAGAAGGGAGAGCACGGAGACGGCGATCCCTTCGATGGTCCTGGTGGCACTCTTGCCCACGCCTACTTCCCCGTAAGTGTTGAATATACGTTATTCTGCTATTTTACTTGGTTTCATAAACATATTTTTTATAGACATTTCTCGCAAAGCTTATCAAAATTCTATATACCTAGGAAACCGACCGATGAGTGTTTTGATTACATTTTTCATCTAGATCATTGGGAGATTTGATGTGAAATTCCTTTTTTTTGTTAAATAAATACAACTGATTAATTTGTGGACATTTTGAAATAGTAGCACGCATAATTCCATTTAAACGTGTGAAGAGCTATTTGTGACTGCATTCAATAGCATTTAGGCAAATGATATTCAAATAATTTTACTATTCAGGCCGTGTCGCAATGAACAATTGGAATTATAATAGGTTTCGCTGTAAGTGACGATGTTAATCGTTTAGTACCTGACGAAATGTCTGCTATCGATCTCGCCTTTTTTCATAGTGCTTTTTACCACCTTCCAGTTTGATTACTAGACTATGAGTTTACAAAAACAAGTAATTTGTTTAATGATACTATTATTTTAGGCAATCGCTTAGATCGGGAACTCGCCAATAAGTTTTGTTTTAAAATTGAACCAACGCGTGAATTTCGAACAAATAGGAATGTCCCATTATGTTAGAGCGTAACAAATAAAAATAACGGATGTAACAGATTGACGCCTAAATAGTGAAAGTTCTTTTGTGGTGGTAATGGGATAATAAAACGTTTTATTGTGCAAAACAAATTATAATATTTATTCTGTTTGCTACTATGTGCCGTAAGCATTATTGTTACACTATGCACAATGGATGCCCTAAACATTGTGTTCACGGAACGTGAGCTAGACATACAGGTCTTTTTAAGAGTAATAAGGAATAAAGAAAGTATTTTACAGTTAGAAAACACTTGCTAAATAGATTTGTGGCTTACTGGCTGATTTACACTAGCACATGACGGTACCCTAATGTGATATGCAAACGATATGTTTTTTATCCGTTTTCTAGGCAGGCACAGTTGACGTAAGAAATTATACGAGTCTGTTGCTGGGGGTCAATCTGTGTTATGGGAACAGGACAAAATATATCCTCATTAGAATCATTAAATTCAACAGCACATAGTAACACACACACACAGAATTTTAAATAAGAACTTGTTGAAAAAAGTAGTTTATTTTGGTGTAAGAGTATCATAACAGTGTGTTTATATATTGGCATAAAAATACATTATATTTTTTATTGGTATCGTTATAAACACCAAAATTGTATATTGTTGTCTCTTTACGACGATCAAATGAAATACTCAAAGATTGTAGTACTTAAACAAATGCCTTTATTAAAATGAGTTATTGCAGAATCAATCATTTTAATTACCTACTGAGAATTGTACGTGCGCCTAGCTGAGGTTTTACAACAATATGACAATTATTGATTCATCATAACGATGTTGATTTTCCTCAAAGTGTCTCGTTTGTGCAGGTATACGGTGGTGACGCTCACTTCGATGACGCTGAGATGTGGTCCATTAACTCCAGGAGAGGAACCAATCTCTTCCAGGTAATTTGTAAACATCTTCCAGGTAATTTATATGTATGAACATTTTTAGACCTCTGTGCTACAAAAACTGGCCGCATCGAATCATTGAGTTTTCTCAACTTTACAAAATGCAATATTTACAGGTTGCGGCTCACGAGTTCGGTCACTCGCTAGGGTTGTCTCACAGCGATGTTCGTTCAGCTCTGATGGCTCCCTTCTACAGAGGATTCGACCCTGCCTTCCAACTTGACCAAGATGACATCCAAGGAATTCAGGTAAATAGAGATTTATTAGCGTTCAAATGTCATAACTAAACATGTTTGAATTATTTATTACTTACTCACACTAAGTTTTCTTCTAAGATGCAGCGATAGCAGTTAATAAAATATATTAATCTTATATTCTTATGTTTCCCAGGCTCTATACGGTCACAAGACGCAGACGGACATCGGAGGCCTGCCTGGCGTACCCGGAGCGGCCGCCCCGCCGTCCGTCCCGCGCGCCACCACGCAGCAACCTTCAGCTGAGGACCCCGCACTCTGCGGCGACCCTAAGTTCGACACCATCTTCAACTCTGCTGACGGCGGCACTTTCATATTCAAAGGTATGGAAATCAGTTCGAAGATTTATTGTGCTACTTTCTTGTGATCGAAACGTTCTTGTCAGCAAAAATGTGTATCCAAAGATAAGTTATTTGTTAACATAGTGATTCTTTACAGCTGATATTATAGTGCCAATCTGCGGACGAACGAAACCCCAAAAGTATTAAGGATTGCTTTAATACTTTTGGGGTTTCGTTATAGTTCCAAAAAATATTAGCCTTCAAATTAATAGTCGAATTCCTATAACTTTTCAGGCGAGCATTACTGGCGTCTGACGGAGGACGGCGTTGCGTCTGGCTACCCGCGCCTGATCGCCCGCGCATGGCCCGGCCTGCCCGGCAACATCGACGCTGCCTTCACTTACAAGAACGGCAAGACCTACTTCTTTAAGGGATCCAAATACTGGCGGTACAATGGACAGAAGATGGACGGAGATTATCCTAAAGACATCAGCGAAGGTGAGCTTTATGGTTTCATTTCATAATTTACAGAGCGAGCTTTGCTGGAGTATGCCGAATTTTATCTTACCACTCTGATATTTGAACGCTGTATAAGCTAACCCACAAATGTTTGGTGTAGGATTCACAGGCATCCCAGACAACCTCGACGCTGCTTTAGTCTGGTCAGGCAATGGCAAGATCTACTTCTACAAGGGCACCAAGTTCTGGCGCTTTGACCCGTCACAGCGCCCGCCCGTCAAGGCCACATACCCCAAACCTCTATCCAACTGGGAAGGCATTCCTGATGGCATTGACGCAGCCCTGCAGTATACCAATGGATACACATACTTCTTCAAGGGTGGATCCTATTGGCGGTTCAATGATAGAACTTTCAGTGTAAGTATGAGCACCGTAACTAATAGTTTATTTTTCTAAACCCCTGTACCGTGATCTATTGTGTAACAGGGTAAAATGTCTTCTAAAATCTTTTATTTGGGATTTATAATAATACTAAATTACTCGCTATTAATATTCAGGTGGATTCAGACAATCCCGCGTTCCCTCGATCGACGGCGTTCTGGTGGCTCGGCTGTAGCAGCGCGCCGCGCGGCACCGTGGGAGGTAACAGCGCGCGCCTCTCCGACAGCCCCGTCAGCGATGACGACGTCGGAGACATACTGTTCGACGCAGGTAGGCGGACACCCAGGACCGCGCGACTATGACGACGTTACAATAACAAACAGACTTTTATAACACTTGACTTGAATATGTAAATTTCACATGGTTAAAAGGCTAATGTGATTTTTCTAGTCCTAATCTTCAATTAAATTAACTATATTATTTTGATGAAAACAAATGCGCAATGCATTTGAATTGAACAGACTAATTGCCTTTTTCCACTAGTTTTGTCATAATGTGCCGTAAAAACCTGTTTATTATGTATGAACAGTCCCCTAGACGGGGATAGCACATTGCCCTCACTTACGACGACATTGGTTTATAACTCCCTTGACTATGATAAATACTTGACTAAGTACCTTATGATGTGACAGTAGGGACGAGACACCTCCCTCGTCGACTCCACTGTTCCATGTTTGCTCTTGTGTCTATGTGGATGTCTTTCTATTAGTTGTTTTGTAAACTCTTCTCGTAAGTCTGTTGTCCAATACTTGTTGTACTATATGTTGTCATAGAACCAACTGAACTGATATTCAGTTTAGTTACTATCTAATTTATAATACCCGTAGTGAACTACGGTAAATAGTTTTCGTGTACTAACAAAATAACTTAAAATAGGTTTTTTCATTTACTAACTTTTACAAAAAATATATACTAACTAATTTTCAGCTTTACTAACGGATAACTTTTTGAAAAGCAAATAACCCTTTATACTGCGAAAATAATTCGATCTGCTTAGTTTCCTACTAATACAAATAAGCATATTGCTTATGATGGCCGCTAATTACTAACACTGAGAAGTGTTGCGTGTGTGGCTTGGTGAATGAGCGCAGTGGCTGAGACGGTGGCCGGTTCTCGACCTCGACGACTTCGCGGCTTCTGGGCGCCTCCGATCCTACCTGCCGTTGACAAAACTGTGGCATACAGGCTCCAAAAAAGAAATAAATACGCATTTAGTGTTCTGTTTAAATATTTACTTGGCCACAGTTTTTTCAACTCAGTCGAATTGTGCAATGTTTTCGGTGAAATAGAACAATTTAGTTTCACTTTGCAATGCAAGCACAAAGTATAAGCACAAGCACCCAATCAGATAAATTGTCAAAGATTTTTTTTTACACCTTTTAATGAAATAATAAATATTTGCCGAATCGATCACGTCGAAGAACGAATACATCTTAGTTAACTAGTGTTAAACTTATAAATGAAGAGTGTTAGAAAAAAAACTGAAAGGATAGCGATGTTTTCAATTTATAATTTTTTGGGCGAAAATAACGTTTGTCGATCCGGTAAATATGGGATTCGTTTAATGTTGATTCAGTTTTCACAATTTTTGTTCAGTGTTTGCACCAACATTTTAATGGTTTTAATAACTTAATTTTATTGTCACAAACAACAAACAGTCACCGTGTTGTAATATCAATAAAATCGGTGGCTGGGCGTGTTCACGTTTCGATGTGTGTGTGTTTTTTTCTAGGTGTAAAATCATCCGCTCCCAGATCATTCTTCTGGTTCAGGAAATAGCCTCGGTGGAGTGTTCCTGAATATTGTACATAGAAAAATTGCATAAAGAACAAAGACTCAATTAGTTACATACAATATAAGAATACCAGTGAGATTATAGAAAATAAGCGGTGATTTTAGTACCGGCGAGCTTGTCGCGCGCTGCCTGTACGTTTATTTCATTTCACTTGCATGTTTCTGCATGGTAGTTAGTCTGCTTGAGGTGGAAGCGATCATGCCGGCTTGTAAGTAGCTTTATAACGCCATGCTTACTCATACTAACATTACTTTTAACTCATCGAATTTCTTAGGTACATACAATTGTAACAAAACGGATTGATTTGTTTTCCGAATTATATCTACCTAAGAAATAATAATCTCGTTCCATGCAATGACATTACCTCGTCTTGCTATCAGGTGTTCGGAGGTCTGGGTCTTTTGGTTTGGTTTCTGAGTATTAACTTTGTAGTTAGTTTACGTTATACTGAGGTAGTAGTTATCAACTGTTTGAGCACAGTGTTAGTTTTTGTACACGGAGATGGTGATAAATTAAAAAAAAAAAACAATAATTTACTTATTAAAAACGTCATCGGTTTCCAGGAGTTTCCAAGCGTAAAAAAAACGTAGTTGTATTGAACATTTAATGAATTCAGCCGTGAGCGATTATTTTCGTCCAATCGACGAAGATTTATATCAGTGTAAGATAATGTGTTGACCCACTTAATGCACGTTTGATTTGGTTTACTAGCACTGTGTGGCACAAAAACACACGGTGTATGAGACAATTAGATTAATAAACTATTAATATCACGATTTGTGCTAATCTATTATGAATTATATTGCGACAATACTTACTGACTTATTGCATCAATCAATATACTGGTATAGTGGAATAAAATATAAAAAATACCATTATAAATCAGTAATTTCTAATGATTCGGATACATGTCATTCGTACAAAACTGTATGCATGAATTTATTGTTATAATTATTATTATTGTTGACGTGAATGCCCATGTCTGTATTTATATTTTATTATAGTTTTGTGACTAACATGAGCGTGAAGCATGACTCTGACTCACCGTTACTCAGAGAGGTGATTTTTTTAACAACAAAGTAGAATTTATTCATCAAACTTAATACAAACGTTTGTAGAATATCAGTAGAAATTATACAGTATGATATTAACTGGAACTGTTCCGATATAATAGTTGTGAATACGTTCCAAAAAGTAATCATGCATGCTTGAATTTGATCAAGTATAAGGTGTATGTTTTTCGTTTCACTGAATCGTTAATTAGAACTACTAATCATCAAATCAATTTTTATTAACAGTTTACGAGCAAAAGTCAAGGACTTGCATCAATGGCTAAAATACGTACAATGATTTTTATTTGATGGAATAATTGTAACCGATTATTGAAGTCGAAATAATAGTTAATCGTAATTCAAGATAAAGCTTTTATTTTAACGTATTTTTCATGCAATTTAATTACGAATTCTTCCACTAAATTGGTTGGGTTAAACAATTAAATATTTATTTTAAAATGTTTTATTGAATATTACACAACATGAAGTGAAACGAAAACCTACAAGTTAATGATGTAAATAGTCATGGTATTAGGTAGTAGTTAGTAGTAGTACGTAGTGGTACCGGTTGCGGGGAACTAAAGTATTGTTGCTAAAGGCAACTTGATGTTTCAGTGGTGAGCGTTCAGTCTGCAGGCGCTAGACTGTAACATGAGGTTCACTCGTGGCCCCGAGCCGCTTCGTATATTAGGAGGGTTTCACCACCTCCGCCGCGTCTTCACTCATCCGCATCTGTAGGTTTATTTTAATTTCATTATGATTTTATACTGTTAATTCCACTTCTTTTCTCTTTAAACTTATTGAACTTCAACTATATCATGGTATTGCCTTACGCAAGCCTGTAGAAATGGAATTCACAGTATCTGACATTCGCACATTTTACATTTGTGTTACTGTGTTTTTCGTGTCCAATGTCCTAATGCACTTTGTCTTTTAAGTTGATATTATTACTTGTAAGGTGTAAAAACCTCACAGTGCACGATAACACTACAGCATGATCTCATGTGGGTACGAGCGCTAGTCCTAACCTGTTACGAATGTGTTAGATGGAATCCGTTGCATTTCAAACCAGGTCACTACAATTTTCATAAGGCCAAAAATCACATTTAAAATTAAACTACTATCATGTTTACTGTTATAGAAACGGATTTTGTCTTTACAGTGAAATGGTTGGGAAAAGTGGTCGTCCACGTTTGCTGTAATAGTTCATGTTAAGCATAAAGCATTGTATGTACAGATGGGTCGGATTCTGGCGACAACAGTGGGCACAGTGGCGCAAGCGCAGCGCGCGGCTCGCTCACTCCGCTGTCGCTNTTAGAAAAAAAACTGAAAGGATAGCGATGTTTTCAATTTATAATTTTTTGGGCGAAAATAACGTTTGTCGATCCGGTAAATATGGGATTCGTTTAATGTTGATTCAGTTTTCACAATTTTTGTTCAGTGTTTGCACCAACATTTTAATGGTTTTAATAACTTAATTTTATTGTCACAAACAACAAACAGTCACCGTGTTGTAATATCAATAAAATCGGTGGCTGGGCGTGTTCACGTTTCGATGTGTGTGTGTTTTTTTCTAGGTGTAAAATCATCCGCTCCCAGATCATTCTTCTGGTTCAGGAAATAGCCTCGGTGGAGTGTTCCTGAATATTGTACATAGAAAAATTGCATAAAGAACAAAGACTCAATTAGTTACATACAATATAAGAATACCAGTGAGATTATAGAAAATAAGCGGTGATTTTAGTACCGGCGAGCTTGTCGCGCGCTGCCTGTACGTTTATTTCATTTCACTTGCATGTTTCTGCATGGTAGTTAGTCTGCTTGAGGTGGAAGCGATCATGCCGGCTTGTAAGTAGCTTTATAACGCCATGCTTACTCATACTAACATTACTTTTAACTCATCGAATTTCTTAGGTACATACAATTGTAACAAAACGGATTGATTTGTTTTCCGAATTATATCTACCTAAGAAATAATAATCTCGTTCCATGCAATGACATTACCTCGTCTTGCTATCAGGTGTTCGGAGGTCTGGGTCTTTTGGTTTGGTTTCTGAGTATTAACTTTGTAGTTAGTTTACGTTATACTGAGGTAGTAGTTATCAACTGTTTGAGCACAGTGTTAGTTTTTGTACACGGAGATGGTGATAAATTAAAAAAAAAAAACAATAATTTACTTATTAAAAACGTCATCGGTTTCCAGGAGTTTCCAAGCGTAAAAAAAACGTAGTTGTATTGAACATTTAATGAATTCAGCCGTGAGCGATTATTTTCGTCCAATCGACGAAGATTTATATCAGTGTAAGATAATGTGTTGACCCACTTAATGCACGTTTGATTTGGTTTACTAGCACTGTGTGGCACAAAAACACACGGTGTATGAGACAATTAGATTAATAAACTATTAATATCACGATTTGTGCTAATCTATTATGAATTATATTGCGACAATACTTACTGACTTATTGCATCAATCAATATACTGGTATAGTGGAATAAAATATAAAAAATACCATTATAAATCAGTAATTTCTAATGATTCGGATACATGTCATTCGTACAAAACTGTATGCATGAATTTATTGTTATAATTATTATTATTGTTGACGTGAATGCCCATGTCTGTATTTATATTTTATTATAGTTTTGTGACTAACATGAGCGTGAAGCATGACTCTGACTCACCGTTACTCAGAGAGGTGATTTTTTTAACAACAAAGTAGAATTTATTCATCAAACTTAATACAAACGTTTGTAGAATATCAGTAGAAATTATACAGTATGATATTAACTGGAACTGTTCCGATATAATAGTTGTGAATACGTTCCAAAAAGTAATCATGCATGCTTGAATTTGATCAAGTATAAGGTGTATGTTTTTCGTTTCACTGAATCGTTAATTAGAACTACTAATCATCAAATCAATTTTTATTAACAGTTTACGAGCAAAAGTCAAGGACTTGCATCAATGGCTAAAATACGTACAATGATTTTTATTTGATGGAATAATTGTAACCGATTATTGAAGTCGAAATAATAGTTAATCGTAATTCAAGATAAAGCTTTTATTTTAACGTATTTTTCATGCAATTTAATTACGAATTCTTCCACTAAATTGGTTGGGTTAAACAATTAAATATTTATTTTAAAATGTTTTATTGAATATTACACAACATGAAGTGAAACGAAAACCTACAAGTTAATGATGTAAATAGTCATGGTATTAGGTAGTAGTTAGTAGTAGTACGTAGTGGTACCGGTTGCGGGGAACTAAAGTATTGTTGCTAAAGGCAACTTGATGTTTCAGTGGTGAGCGTTCAGTCTGCAGGCGCTAGACTGTAACATGAGGTTCACTCGTGGCCCCGAGCCGCTTCGTATATTAGGAGGGTTTCACCACCTCCGCCGCGTCTTCACTCATCCGCATCTGTAGGTTTATTTTAATTTCATTATGATTTTATACTGTTAATTCCACTTCTTTTCTCTTTAAACTTATTGAACTTCAACTATATCATGGTATTGCCTTACGCAAGCCTGTAGAAATGGAATTCACAGTATCTGACATTCGCACATTTTACATTTGTGTTACTGTGTTTTTCGTGTCCAATGTCCTAATGCACTTTGTCTTTTAAGTTGATATTATTACTTGTAAGGTGTAAAAACCTCACAGTGCACGATAACACTACAGCATGATCTCATGTGGGTACGAGCGCTAGTCCTAACCTGTTACGAATGTGTTAGATGGAATCCGTTGCATTTCAAACCAGGTCACTACAATTTTCATAAGGCCAAAAATCACATTTAAAATTAAACTACTATCATGTTTACTGTTATAGAAACGGATTTTGTCTTTACAGTGAAATGGTTGGGAAAAGTGGTCGTCCACGTTTGCTGTAATAGTTCATGTTAAGCATAAAGCATTGTATGTACAGATGGGTCGGATTCTGGCGACAACAGTGGGCACAGTGGCGCAAGCGCAGCGCGCGGCTCGCTCACTCCGCTGTCGCTGTCGGCGCTGGCGACGCTAGTGGCGCTGGTGACGCAGGCGCTGCGCCCGCGCGCCTAGCGCCCGCCGGCCCCGCCCCCCGGGCCCCGCCCCGCCGCGCGGACCGCGGCACTGACTGTGATGGTGTGCTGTGTGCCTGGACGCGTTCGGTATATTGTGTATAGCGAATGCGCTGCTGTGATGACGAGTGCGCCTTTTTTATATTGCGAGAACGATAATTTAATGCGAAGTCATAGTTTTTATACTTAAAATAAATAGATGATGTAAGCTCGTGTGTGATATTGACGTAAGCGACGATTTTTTATATTAAATATTTAAAGTGATCATATTCCTGCATTTTATTTGCTCAAACCTGTTACTACTGAGGGGAAAATAATACTCGCGTTTGTATTTTTAATCGGTTTATTTAACGTTTTTCTGTTTTCCCAATAATTCTTCTTAAGTTATTAATTACAGTTTTAAATATGACAATATTTTTCGTTTTTATTCCATTTTCATAAACGCATTTTTTTAATAAACATCTTCACAATTCATCATAACACGGTCGTGCGACCTACTGTCTCAATCGTTCTAACTCTTAGGAAAATGCAAATAATATTAAATTTCAAAATCTGTCTACGATTATTCGAACGTGATTAATCTTACTTCGAGTGTCGAACGATGTCTACATGCGACGGTGGCGCGGCCCACGACGGACTACGCGGCCGCTACGCCGCACCTACGGCGTAGGCGGGCGTAGCAGCCGGGAGTGCCGCAGCCACCCGCGAGCCCTCGTCGCACACTAACAGTTTATAATCATTTAGAAGGCGTAACATAAGACTTATTACACGATCACTACTCGAGAAACACCTACAAACACATCCTAGATCATATCAATATATCAGAGCCCGCGTGCTGGCAGTGCGCGGGCGCCGCGACGCACACGCGCCCGCGCTGCGCGCCGCGTCCGCCCGCAAGTGCTTACCCTTGTTATCATTATGAGTTAAGATTTTATTCTACACTACCTCTCTCACTATGAATTAGGCAATTTAATGATATTATTTATAGAGATTAAAATTATGTTAAGCAGTCCTGATGACAGATCGACAATTATTTATTTTAATGTACTTTTCATCAACAGTGCAATCCTAACTACATATTTTATCAAAACGATATTTAACATAAACACGTTCAACTTCGGTATATCATGTTTTAAAGTCCTCATAATCATACATATATTTATATGATCTAGAACTCATCAAGAATAAATGAGACCGATGCGATTCTGTACAGTTAGAACTAAATACGAACACGCAATCACACGTTCAGTGTAAACAGTACAAAATGTACAAGGAGGTGTAACTAAATAATTCAGATGAACGGCTACAACTCCTCACCTAGAGCCAACGTAACGCTATCAAATTAACACAAAACATTCACTTTTAATGGAAATAACACTAATGACATTCATTATATTTATACTAATTTATGAACAGATCTCTCAAAGAAACAAATAAGTAGATAGATCGCAGCCATCTCCGTTACCTATGAGGTATAAGACTCATCTGTTTTCAACCATGTATTTTATATTTTACAGACTTGTTACATCTCTTACAACAATTTGAAGTTACACGAGTCGACAGCTGAGGTGAAATTTCCAAATGCAAATATACAATGCATAGAATATATACGGTTTAATTATTCCAATATTTATTGATAGTACATTAATTAATCAGACTAGTAAACTTACGGGATCGAAAGTTCGTAAGCAACAACGTCTTGCTTGTCAAAGTATTGCGGCGAACTTACTGAGACAAGTATAGAGTTACGAACTAGCACCAACTCCCGCATATGTACGGCACGATATTATTAGTTAGATACATCAATATTTGAGCTGCCTACAATCACAGAATAAATAGTTTCTGAATACTCGTGTACTTCGCAAGCTGCCCGGATAAGATATCTCAGAAAATAACTTTGATTTATCTACTTACTTGTCTACTAAACAACTTATTCAAATCAAATAATAAAATTAATATTACCCAACGAGTTAAATTTAGACGTGTACTCTAAAGAGAAACTTTCGGGGTTTGAAATATGAATCGCTTACTTATGAAATTTTAGTTTAAAATAACGTACAAATTGTTAAATCTATTTATATGTATTATGTATTGATACACTATAACTTCATAAGACTTGATACATTTTCAAATGTGTCTTAATTTACTTAAGTCCAGCCTAGACAATGGAAGGCCATATCGTATCTTGTTACTTGTAGTAGGTAAGCGTAACATTACCCGAGTACATCATAATCATCAGAGGACCCGTACAACATGAGAGCGACCGCGCAAACTAAAACCTCAGCCATTATATCATTATAATCGGTATTGTGATGCCCAATGCTTGCTTTACAATACATAAACTGAAACGTCCGCATATTTCTGTTATTTCACTGTACTAGTTCAATGAAACGAAATCGATTATATGCATTACAAAACTTCAATCGTGAATCATATTCGTTGTTTCTTAAGATTCGGTTGTGCCATTAAAATAAATACCAAGAGTCTTGCAATATCCAGATATGTTGACATGGAGGTTTATCGACTCGAATATTGTATTAATAATTTATAAATCACTTGACTTGTTGTGTTGGGTATTAATTAAAAACACTGTTTCATAAAAGAAATCTAATTTATTGAGTGATTTTAATACCACAGCCGAACCACATCTTACATTTTATACCCCTAAGCATAGTGACATCTACTGGCAGTCATCGGAAATAATAATAAGTCGTACAAAATATATGAACATCACCATTACGGAAACATTTGACCGAACATCAATGAGTACATACTTATTGGTACTGACTGAATACAACATCGTAATGTGTTCGAGTACATATCACAGCGCTTGAAACAATGTAGAACGTACCGCACACTGGTTTGTTTATTACTTACTATGTCGTGGATAACTGTTGTGAATGTAAAGGCTACGATTTGGTGTTTTGCTTACATATTACACTATATGTACTTTTGTGAATAATAATGTACGTAAATACACATTTAAAATGCTTAATCATCGATGGACGACCCCGAAAGCCTATACTTCTGTTTGTTTTGTGCGTGTGTGTGACAGTCAACTGAGTTGCCGCGCAACCTAACGTGAGGGACTTAAAATATAGAACAGTACAACTAGTTAATTCCTGATTACGAATAATTTACATTGAATGGACTTGAGGTAAGGCGCCCGCGTCGAGCACAGGGTGGGAGTACAACGGAACGTCAGCAAGAGAACCATAATGTGGCGGACAAACGAACGAGATCTCGGTACCAGACGGAGCATGGAACTTCCTACGTTCATTATTTCCTAATCTTTACTTTCCAGTTACATTTTACAGCTAAATACATACGTTTTCGTACACTGCTTTACATCAGCTTTTCGTCATATTATTTGTGCGTTAAACATTTACACTTTATTTATGTACATCAAAACATACGTATATTATTTCAAAAACATAATGTATACACTATCACCAAACGTTTAACGAAATATTAAGAATACACCCGTTACACTAAACCTAGAGAGAATGGCACGTATTGTGTGTGTCTGCGTGCGAGAGTGCATGTGTGTGCATTCAGTGGTGCGTGCGCCGCGTTGTGCACCGATCGTCACCGCTAGTCTCACGTCTCGGGCTTGCTCTGGCATTATCTTCGAATTAATGCTGATGCTGTGTCTGCATTGAAACTGTTTCCAGGACAGACGGTGACTATTACAACAGGCAATTATTCGCCACGCTCGTGTATCGTGTAGTGGGTAAAGTATACTTGCTACAAAACATGCGTCACTTAAACCTGTAAATTGTCGACATACGTTGCGGGGCTGGTGGTTGAACGTCGTTATTGAACAGTGGACAATAAAAGGTAACAGCACTTAACATCCGAACCGAACTCCTCTCGTTTGGTCTTTTCACTATCTACTCTAATAAAGTGAACGAGTGAAGATATCGATAGTGTAGAGTGGCAACACTCACAAGAAGAAATGCACGGTCAATGTGTAAGTTTTAACGAGTGCTCGAAATTGATCCAATTAATTATGTTCTAGTAATTCATTTTCTATTACTAAATTTTAGACATTTTGATAATTTATTTATAGATACACGTAGATATCGTGAAAGAGCACCTACGTAGTAGGGCAACGATCAACTCGCAAAATGTTGCTGTTTATTTTATAAAATTTATGTGCATAAAGACCTGACTCACTGAAATTAATTTACCAGAAATTTTCCCTATTAAGATATTCTAATTAGATTCTTAGATTAAATATGAAATCAAATATTTACTTATCGTTTTGAAAGTTATCAAACAATATGAATTTTCGACATGAACTTCAATTTAAGTGTTGCAATATCTGCAGTCAATTTATTGCAAATAATCGATCTCAAACTTTTTATTGTTAACATCTCTCGAACTCTAATACCTACTATAAACTCTCTTGAAGAGACTAACACTATGATTTTCAACATTTTACTTTCAACTGCGGTTACCAAATGTAATGACAATGCAATGGCGACACTACTCTACCCTTCCAGTGAGAGCGCTGCACGTGATGAAGGCAATGCGAGTGATGAGGGCGACGCGCCTAGCTAAACAAACGGGCTGAGTGATGCGGTGCGGGACGCGCGCCGGCCGTGCGGCCGCATCACGCATTCACTTGCAAGTGAAGGCACTGAGGAGCACGAACAACGTGCTCGACTGAAACAATAACGACTCACTGATCTATTGTCACGACTCTGCTCACTCTTTCTGGCATACTCTTAGTCTATATAGTAAACTCCTTACTGAAGGGGCAATTATTTAGAATGCTATCAAAGTATTACAGATTTTGTACACGAAGTTTTGCAAACGTCGAGTGATATGAGTGTGGAGGCATCAGTATTGCAAGACTACGGGGAGTAGCGCATGGCTGCCCGCATACATCGCACAGACAGACAAACAGATCAGCTTATATTGGAAGTTGACACAAACCAAGTCTTAAGAAGCGTTAATAGACCTTTAGCACCTTCGGTGACGACGATTAAGTATGGGAGTGGAAACAACAAACCGTTTTGACATATGTACACACGATAAAAACGTAAAAAATAACTTACTTAATATTATTATCATTTATTTGAATACAACAACTACATGCCTTCCGACGGCAATATTCTCAACAAATGTTCATTCAATAAAGTCTTAATAACCATTAAATTATGTTTTCATCACATAATATTTAACGATACTCTTCTAATATTCTTCAAAAATAAAACAAAACTAACAAATGTTGTTACCTATAAATGTTGAAACAACAATACGATGAAGGTCATTTTACCATTATCAATAGTCGACACGATATACATATACAATAATATATATTAAAAATCAATTCATATAAAAATCATTTTCAACCATTCTGTATTACCAAAATGTTAGATCATAAGACGGAATATATTACATATAACTTTCATTATATGCATTATTCATAATATTTTACTTCTTACAAAACAACAACTACTTTATTAATCCTATATTATTTCATTTATACATAATCATGTAATCACTATTAATTAGGCGTTGACGTGCGTGCGGGTGGCGCGCCGCGGCGGCAGCGGCGGCCGGGCTGCGCGGCCCGCGCTGCCGCCGCGCCGCTGGCTCGCACTCGCTGCACTAGTGCAACATTACAAAAATAACTCTCTAAGAAACCATCCTCCTTTACGAGTATACCTACCTATTGTCTCATGTTCAAAAGAGTAGAGTGCTCTCGTCCGGGCCGTGTTCCCGAAACTTGTCGCGTCAACTTTGTGCGTCAGTGGTACTAAGGTACGGTAAGTCATTCCAGACGTGAGGTCTACTCTTTATCCCATGGCGAATGAGGATGCTGACAATTCAAACCTGTCAAAGCTTGTGATTTTGGCGCGTATGTTATATATTATGTATAAGTATTTTATTGCATCAGGTGTCTGGTCTACATAATAATGTAGTAAAAAAGTATCATCACACGATCCCTAACACAAAATACGCTTCGTACATATTATGTACCTATGTATGTACATTGATTCAAACTTTCAGCGACCTTTATGGAGTTTTGTTTCTTAACGATTTTGTGTAAAATATTGCTTTTTCCATGAAGGTACACAAAACTAGATCAGCGTATAGAACTCAAACTGTGTGCCTTATGAACAATGTACCTGTAAAACACTATGTAAAATATACGCAACATCTTCGCTTAACGCAAAACATGTAATCTTTGTTTACAAATCGTGCCAAAAATATTAACATATTGGCCGGAACATCGGCAAACAGCGCTTACGAGATAAATGCATAAAGTAACTGATGAGTGAACATTTGGTGTTTCCATGTTTCGGGTGTAACCAACGAGAGGACACAAATACTTATGAACTTTGAGTGTATATGTAGTCCGCGGCGGTGGTGCGGCGGCGCGCGCTCCGCCGCCGCGGGCCGCGTCCCTCGTCGGCCTCGTAACCGCACGCTATTTATTATAATAAGTTCTGCACTAACAGAGGTTCTGATCGCAGATCGGCGATCGCGGGACGCGCGGATGCGACGCACGTTAACGTAAAACTATAACCTCGAATCGCGCACTTTCACTAAACGCGTGGCCGCGGTCCAGTGGGTCCGTGCGTGCGCGGCCAGGCCGAGCAGCAGCAGCGCCAGGAGCGCGCGCGGGCGCGGCGCGGCGGCCGCCTGGTAGGGCACCGCGCAGCCCGCGCCGCGCTCCTCCACGGGCGGGCAGCGCTCCGCGTCCGGCCGCGCCGCCTCGCTCAGCCGCGCCTCGCACCGGTAGCACAGCCGCCCCTCGCAATACCAGTAGCAGCACTCGTCCCACCCGTAGTTGGACTTGTTCGCCTGCGCACCCGTCTCCGGGATGCGCGGGTCTGAAATCAGTTGTCACACTGCATCAAATCAATTGTACCTAACTAACATCGTAACCAATTAATTGTAAATTGAAATAAAACTCAATTTTGTAACATACAAACACTCGAACAGCTCATACGATTCAAGAACAGTTGCCAGAATATAAAGTGGTAGGAAAGTTAAACTGAAAAGTGCAAAGCAACAATTGGCCAGAGACAAAGACTTCTACGAACACAAAGAAAAATAAAGTAGCTTGCAACTCGCCAGAGGTAGTGTTTGCTTTGTGCTCTATCGTTTTGAACTGCGGCCAAGCCATAGCGGAAGGCTAATTGCACCTAATCTGGAACCCCGTTGATCATTCCACATATTATTTAAGTGTGCAGAATAATGTTCATGAATTTCATATAAATATCCTGACGCAAACTAGTCTTATTAAGGTTACATTACCTAATCACGTAATGGGTTATATCAGTAAACAACTTATATTCGATGATAAGTCTATTTTAATGGAGAAAGAAATATAGCCGGAGTTTATTTCAGTTTTTGGATTTATCTCCTCCGATTTCCCAAAAAATCGAAATTTTTGACATACCTCTTAAGCAAATATCATGCTTTAGTACAGAGATAAACTTATTGAACTCCTGAAAAGAAAATCTGTAGGGTGATCACTTATGAACAAACAGTTTAAGGTGACACGGAGGTAACAAATATTTTTTCTTGTAATGTACAGTCTGCTATCGATCTTTAAAATAAGAAGAATGAGAGGATGCTAACTCACCGAGACATAGGAACGTTGGCTCGCCGGCGTATTGTGTGGGGTATGCGGGCGCGCGATCCGCCGGCAGGAAGTAGGGGCAGTGTTGCTCGACGAGCTGGCAGACGGAA
>NWSH02000519.1:7616774-7638423 GCA_002382865.2 Heliothis virescens | reverse complement strand
CGCGCCGCCGCGCCGCCGGTCCAGGTGCCCCACGCGCTCCAGGTGGCGCGCGTGCCACCGCGCCGCGTGCTCGGCGGGCGCGCGCCGCGACCTGCCCCCCTCCTCGCTGCCCTCCTCCGCCCCTTCTTCCACCCACAGTGGCACCATTGTACTGCACGCCCAACGTCGATAAGTCTCCTGAAAGTTAACACACACTTTGTTTATGACTGCCCAAAACTTCAATATAGGTAATTTTGTTATCATCGATACTTTTATAAAAAATACAATAAAGCAAGTGGATATAACTAAGTAGTTTATTCTGATCCGTGACATAGAACTGCGGGCACAAAGATCCAGTAGGCGATAACGGATCGGAAGGCGGAGCGGTAATCGCCGATCCAATAGATGAAGAGATACGACCTCCGCGAGTAGCAGCGCCAACCGGCTCCGATCTGAGTAATCTATGACGATGTCATCTACACGAAGCCGTTTTAATGCTTTCGGAAATGATTTAAAACGAAAGAAAATAAGTTTTCACCAATCATATATTGTTATGACTTAAAAAATTACGAAGCGTGGAGTCAGTTATAGCGTATTGAAAGAAGTAGAAAAATATTGTTTTGTTCTTTTAAACATAGGTAACTTATCGTCCAGGCTGATTTTCAGCCACGACGGCTGCTCTAAAGTAAATACTGCTACACACAATACACAATGAGCTGTACAGGACATATTATAATAAAGTACAAGCTTACACGCAATCGCAGGTGCACTCATAGTCCGTCAAATTTCCAGATTTCAGACTGCAATGGGAAGTTTTCTCAAAATCCACAATGTGATTTCGACCCGACGCATCCAATCCAGATCACTACATAAACTATGTCTAATAAGAGAAGAATGTGGTTTGGGCAGTGCTGAGCCTATCTAACTTATATACTGTCTCTGCATGTAGATAAAAAAACGAATCTTCAAAAATGGAAAAGTTGAAAAAAAAAACTAGAACCCCATACAATTCATACTAGAATTTTACTATTTTTGAGAACGAAGGCTCATTTTATTTGTATTTTAGATAACAATCGCTAGTGCTCCTAAACTTATAGTTAGGCGGCGTGTCGGGCGCACGGTGACAGCCAGCGGCGGCCGCAAGACCCTTATCACTTTTATCATGACAGCATTTTTCATTCCCGCAGGAAATCTCGCTCACTAAGCTAGTGATTAATTAGTTATCAAGCCTAAGTGGTATTCATGGCGCATGTATGAAAGGTAGGATGCAGTGTTATTGCGAAAACCTCCCCCTAGTACGTGGAACAAACAGTCATCGTAAATCAAGTGAGCTTACAGGCGCGGCTGATGACAATGGAACAACTACACACAATCATGATATACGTGGATACATTCCCTGAGAGCGAAGACCTAATAGTGTTCTAAATTATTCAGTGTATGAGATACACTAGTTAATATTATTGATAATCTAACTCGGTGCCCGTGCATTTTATAAGTTCCGTTAGAGTATTGGGTACTGGTTACAGGAAGAAAAAGTTTATTATATAGGAGTTAAAACAATCACTGATAAACTCATAATTAAAAATATTTGCTTGAATTGACCCGCTTAACATGACCGCAATAGACATTAACTGTAACTGTATTGAAGATAAATATTTTCATAACAAACCTGCATGCGCAAACCCACAATACAGAAGGTTAAAATTATAAATATAACAACAATTTGTCCTGAAAGCTTAATTAACGTCCCTTAATTAGCGTAATGAATACACAAAACACTAATGACATTACGTATTATGTAATACAAATATTGTGTAACCGTTAGCGGCCGACATAAAGGTGTAATGTTGTCGTTGTATCGCATAATTGATGTTGCACGTTAGTCGGGGATGCCCCAATTAACGCACCCCGATCGCTTAATATCCAATACAATGCCCTTTTACGACCATTCGTTCATCTAACAGCTCGTTGACACTGCAGTCAGCCTATAAACATCCACGAAAGGTTTTTGACTTATTTGTTAACAACAAATTGTGATAAATATCAACCCATTTCATTCATGTATAACTAGTTTATATCCCAAAATTGCCAAATAGAACAAGAATAATGTATTTATACTACCTACTCAGTGCTAAGTAGACTCAGATTTAGACCGACTGTTATCCTAAGTACTTTTTGCCTTAATTAAGCAGAAGACGCTTTACATAATTTTATGTAAAACAGATTTATGAACCTCTGCGTATCACGCAACCGTTACCAATATCCGTAAATGGTTGCGTGTTCTATATTCAGCTCAAGTAACTTCAGTCACGCTTTGGATATCATTACAGAACAGAAGGGGCTATAAATTGCCTGTGTCTATTTTTCGTAATTTGTTTGCCCTAAAAAGAAGTGGATATGATACAGGTAGCTATAACAATATGTAGCGCACTATCGTCTACGTCTCCCAGGAGGAACATCATAATAATATTTTCTAATCACGTAATGTTGGGTGTTGCGGCGCGCGGTGTGCCCGGGCGTCTAACAAATCAGAACAAATGAACATCATGTCAAGCAACGTCGTCTCAGCGGGCGCCGGTGCCTCGATCCAACGCCGCGGGGTTTGGCGCGGGGCCGGGGGGGAGGGGTGACCGCCTCCAACCCTATATCCAATCAATCATAGAGTGGGCGCGATGTGTCGCTCGATAACCGCATCCATGTGTGCTTTCTGTTTATACTATTACCTTTAAATAAGCCAAGACTAAACGGACGGTCACAATTCATGTCATTAATATATTTTGGATTTTCAGTCATAATGTTCAGGAGGTTTTCAGCTATTTTTCTTATAAGAAAACTGTCGTAAGTAAACCAACGGTATCAAAAGTTAGAAGGTTTTAAACGTAGAGCCATAACTTCGTTTAGAAGGTAATATTAAAGAAGCAAAGCTGTGAAGAAGTCTCGTAGCAATTGAAACAGAAAAAGTTGTGCAGGATAAAATTCACCCATGGCGATTGAACAACTGACAGTATCAGACAAGACAAGCATTAGATTTCTTATGACCAAAGAAAATCATCTTCAGGATTAAAAAATAATTTTCTTATGATTTTTCCTTCAAAAATGTTATCCCTGTGAGTGGATCCTTCCGATACACTTAAACCTGTGACGTCAGTGAAATTGACAGAAATAGCGTAGTGGTAAAATGTTTAGCCAATCAGTAAAGTGCGGTAGATGAGGGGTATGCTTTAAAAGAGACTACACTCGGGCTGTTAAGGTGATCATCATTAACACCATTACATGAAAATGGATCATTACGATCATTAAAATTCTCACTAGCTTTCGAGAAAAGTATTTGGCAATTTTAAAACAATATTTTACGATATTTAAAAACTTGCTAAAAGAAAAATATACCTGCAAAGCTTCGCGTTCATTATTTTCTAAATTATTGTATTAGGAAAAAATTGAACCATCAATTTCTGTGCGAGTTAGGTCGGTTATCGGCCCACTGACCTCGTAAGCCGATTAACAACCGCATCTATATTGTACAATGTACGGCCAATACCGCCGGATGACTCACTCGCTATGATAAATACATTACGTACTAATAGTTTCTGTGTCTGCACACACATCCCTCATGTCGGTATGTTCTGATGAGGGGGGCTGCAATGTATTGTCACAGCCGAATACTCGGTCACTTGGAAACGCACATGTAAGTAACAGACACCTTAGAGGCTTAGCTTACGCCTATTTACGTTTTGTCTTCAACGGCATCAATGCACACTAGTGTAAAGTCGCCTATTACAACAGGCACACAAATGTATTGCGTGGTTAATAATTAAATATTTAAAAAACACTCACAATCTAGGCTAGTACCCTTACTTTCAAGAACATTCGCCACAAAATGTTGTTTATATGAAAATTGCACAGTTCTCCGAAAGAAATTATGCAGAACTTAACCTTACACTAAGTTATGCAAAAACTTGCAAGTTTTACGCTTTACCGAGAATAATTAGTGTTGTTAAACTAATAGCTGGAACTTTAATTTCTTCCGTGAATAGACTACAGAGCTAGAAATAATAAACACCTAAACTGAATGTGGGAAATGATAATAATATAAAAATATAGAGGACTGAATTTCGGATATTTACGACACCTATGGGGAATCTTAGTTTTGAAACTGGAGCAGTAGGTAGTGGCTAGTGGGTACGTATGTCTTAAGCAATATATTTTCTCTATATTTCCGAGATTTAAAGATATCATAATATAAGGTACACACTAGCAAAATCTTGATACTCTTTTATTGAATGAAATAACATAACATCTCTTACATTTATTTATTGTCAATTAGTCATATAAGTTAAACTGTGAAATAGGCCAAACCACAGCTCTCAAGGGATCAGTTAGAAATTTAGACCGGAAGAAATCAAAACTCCGAACTGATACAGAGAAATTCACGAATAACCCAAATATCTGGAGCAAAATGAAATCTAGGACACTGAACCAACGAAGCAGTGAAATAAGACGGTAATAAGAAAAGTTAAACGTACAATAGCCGCGCAGAAATTTACTTAGCATAGTATATTATTCTCGGCAAAAACCTTTTAAGCCTTACATCCTTCGCGGTTACAATAATGATTTAATCTGCAATTAATTACAGTTCACTAGTGTTGTATTGTGGCCCTATTCACCGCCTCTGACAAGGCCGTAAGCGTGGTAAAATATTGGGCCTATTATGTTCAATGTCATTGGCATCGACCGGCAAAGTATTGTTGCCATGTTGACTATCAAGAAAGCGTAAACTATGTAAAATCAATAGTGCTAGGTATAAGAAAAAAGGTATTTTGTTGTTATGGCGTTAATATTTACATCTACATAGAAATAATTAAGTATTCACTTTCTGCTTACTCAAAAAATAATATAACTAGTTAATTCGAAAAATCACACAAAAGGGGGATACAAGTTGAAGTAAGGAGAGAATTATAAATTAACGATTTAAAATGTAGATATCACGATTTTCATTCATTCATTTTAATTAGCAATATATAATTAAAAGGACATGCCTTTCGACCCGGCTAGCATAATTAGGTCCATAAAATAAGTCAAGAATATTTCTAAGCATAGCTAGAGTTATGTTGTAATGTATTAGTGGGAATTATAGCAGACACGACGCTTGATGGATGAGGCAGCTGGACAAGTGTCGACTCACGGTTATCAAATCATGCTCCCCTTATAATGTGGCCTGCCATTAACGGTGCCGCCAAACAACTAAATACCCGCCCCTCCGACAAACGTATCAATTCATAATTTCATATTTATGAGGACATTTTCCTGGTCCTAATTAAGTAGGTGTCTACTATTTTTTCGTACGTTTTAAGGAAATTACGTATATAACATACAACCAACAATTATTATTAATAAATAACGTCAGAAAGTGTACGTACGTACAGAAAGTGTGACTAAACTTGCTATCACTATTTTTTACTAGCTTAATAACAACTTTCTGGGGTTCACAGTGGTAACGGCGATTTATTACAAAACCATTTTTTGGGGCAATCCAGCATTGGGTGCTACTGGGGTGACGGATACATATCGCCACCCAAAGCTCAGTCCCAATCTTGCCACCTTTACGATAAAACGATAAAATATTTACCTTCACAATAGCTCTTCTTTTACTAATTCAGGGATCAAAAAATACAACCACCGCAGTTTTGAACCGACTTCCTAATAAAGAAGAAGTTCTTAATTCAGATGTTTGTTTGTTTTTACTACTTTAAACGTTCAGTTAAGTATTTTTTTTTTACGATAAGCACTAGAGGTTAAAACACTTCCCTGTTGTTGCCTATGGGGCGGAATCCATTCCATGTAAGGCAAGGGCCAATCTTATTTTGCTTAGAGAATATATGTAATTTTTANGCTTAGCTTACGCCTATTTACGTTTTGTCTTCAACGGCATCAATGCACACTAGTGTAAAGTCGCCTATTACAACAGGCACACAAATGTATTGCGTGGTTAATAATTAAATATTTAAAAAACACTCACAATCTAGGCTAGTACCCTTACTTTCAAGAACATTCGCCACAAAATGTTGTTTATATGAAAATTGCACAGTTCTCCGAAAGAAATTATGCAGAACTTAACCTTACACTAAGTTATGCAAAAACTTGCAAGTTTTACGCTTTACCGAGAATAATTAGTGTTGTTAAACTAATAGCTGGAACTTTAATTTCTTCCGTGAATAGACTACAGAGCTAGAAATAATAAACACCTAAACTGAATGTGGGAAATGATAATAATATAAAAATATAGAGGACTGAATTTCGGATATTTACGACACCTATGGGGAATCTTAGTTTTGAAACTGGAGCAGTAGGTAGTGGCTAGTGGGTACGTATGTCTTAAGCAATATATTTTCTCTATATTTCCGAGATTTAAAGATATCATAATATAAGGTACACACTAGCAAAATCTTGATACTCTTTTATTGAATGAAATAACATAACATCTCTTACATTTATTTATTGTCAATTAGTCATATAAGTTAAACTGTGAAATAGGCCAAACCACAGCTCTCAAGGGATCAGTTAGAAATTTAGACCGGAAGAAATCAAAACTCCGAACTGATACAGAGAAATTCACGAATAACCCAAATATCTGGAGCAAAATGAAATCTAGGACACTGAACCAACGAAGCAGTGAAATAAGACGGTAATAAGAAAAGTTAAACGTACAATAGCCGCGCAGAAATTTACTTAGCATAGTATATTATTCTCGGCAAAAACCTTTTAAGCCTTACATCCTTCGCGGTTACAATAATGATTTAATCTGCAATTAATTACAGTTCACTAGTGTTGTATTGTGGCCCTATTCACCGCCTCTGACAAGGCCGTAAGCGTGGTAAAATATTGGGCCTATTATGTTCAATGTCATTGGCATCGACCGGCAAAGTATTGTTGCCATGTTGACTATCAAGAAAGCGTAAACTATGTAAAATCAATAGTGCTAGGTATAAGAAAAAAGGTATTTTGTTGTTATGGCGTTAATATTTACATCTACATAGAAATAATTAAGTATTCACTTTCTGCTTACTCAAAAAATAATATAACTAGTTAATTCGAAAAATCACACAAAAGGGGGATACAAGTTGAAGTAAGGAGAGAATTATAAATTAACGATTTAAAATGTAGATATCACGATTTTCATTCATTCATTTTAATTAGCAATATATAATTAAAAGGACATGCCTTTCGACCCGGCTAGCATAATTAGGTCCATAAAATAAGTCAAGAATATTTCTAAGCATAGCTAGAGTTATGTTGTAATGTATTAGTGGGAATTATAGCAGACACGACGCTTGATGGATGAGGCAGCTGGACAAGTGTCGACTCACGGTTATCAAATCATGCTCCCCTTATAATGTGGCCTGCCATTAACGGTGCCGCCAAACAACTAAATACCCGCCCCTCCGACAAACGTATCAATTCATAATTTCATATTTATGAGGACATTTTCCTGGTCCTAATTAAGTAGGTGTCTACTATTTTTTCGTACGTTTTAAGGAAATTACGTATATAACATACAACCAACAATTATTATTAATAAATAACGTCAGAAAGTGTACGTACGTACAGAAAGTGTGACTAAACTTGCTATCACTATTTTTTACTAGCTTAATAACAACTTTCTGGGGTTCACAGTGGTAACGGCGATTTATTACAAAACCATTTTTTGGGGCAATCCAGCATTGGGTGCTACTGGGGTGACGGATACATATCGCCACCCAAAGCTCAGTCCCAATCTTGCCACCTTTACGATAAAACGATAAAATATTTACCTTCACAATAGCTCTTCTTTTACTAATTCAGGGATCAAAAAATACAACCACCGCAGTTTTGAACCGACTTCCTAATAAAGAAGAAGTTCTTAATTCAGATGTTTGTTTGTTTTTACTACTTTAAACGTTCAGTTAAGTATTTTTTTTTTACGATAAGCACTAGAGGTTAAAACACTTCCCTGTTGTTGCCTATGGGGCGGAATCCATTCCATGTAAGGCAAGGGCCAATCTTATTTTGCTTAGAGAATATATGTAATTTTTAAGATACACTTACTGCGGAAATCAATATTCTGTCTATCTCTGGATTTGCTTACTAGTGATAGAATTTTGACATTAGTCCCATACAAGTAATGTCAAATTCGCGAATTAAGCGACTAACGGTGAAAAACATTGTTGGGTAAACCTGAATTTTAAATCTAAAATTGTCAGTCTACCAGTGAAATTTTAGGGCTGTGCTATACAGTAGGGCTACAAATATAGCTGATGATTGTAATGGTGGTCAATGAGATGATGTTAAATGACATATGAATCCAAAAACCGATTCCTCAAAATATGAAACGAACAGCAAACCGAAAAGACGAAAACTTGAAATGAATGAAACAGACGTAAAGTAATAGCCGGCATTTCAGTATAAAGAGCTAAATTAACAAAATAAACAGACAGCAAACAAACACCAGCTCCTGGCATGGAGTAATCCTCTTATCGCGTTATCCCGGCCTCGGTTGATCAGACGTTTCGTTTCCGTTACCTGCGCCGCACCGCCTCGGAAGCACTCGGGGGAACTCGGAACTACTCGGAACTAAGATAAGCCGTTTAAAACAAAACATGTATTTGTATCCGTCCTTTATCGGGCTCGGTAACAACTATTACTTGTTCTTGGAGTCTTGGAGGATATCCAATGTGCTGTTGTTGTTCTGTGTCTTTTAAATTAAGTTTTATGGGACTGAGATTAATGTTTGTGTAAAATAAAACTGTTATTAGAATTACTTGTTGTTCAATTCGTCGTCTAAAACATATTTACGCGCATCGTGTGGTTCCTAGTTCTCTAGGCTATAATCGGGGATTAGTCTATTGGTATCAACTTGGCATAAAAGCTAAATAGCTAACTACAGCAAAAAATATATGGCTTTTAAAAGCATCGCAATCGCATCTAAGATCATATTATAAACTTATGTCTTACTTAGCAATACTTTTTCAATGACTAGATAAACGAGTCAAAATACATTTAAAATGTTTTCTCAAACCGCAAGCCAAAATGGAGTTGTCTCACGAATGTTTTCCTCAGTCCAATAGAAAACAAATGGCCTTGGGTTAAAGAAAAGGCCTCGTTTTATTATTTGAGGAAAGTTTTTCTTTCTTAAAATTAATGAACTGAGTTTGACATTAAATGTGCCGGTTCTCCAAAGTATCAAATGAACAGCATTAGTTAGTCATTGATATTGATTTTATATACATTGAAAAAACGTAGCTACCTAAACACGTTGAAAATCCTTGATGTATTATAATTTTAGATATCATCACATAATTTCAATTTATTTATCTAGACAATACGTAACTAAAGTGTAAAAACAATTTCACATGCATTTTTATTCACATCATTGTTTGGCCTAACATTAAACGTGAGTAAAAATACTGCACACGAGGAAGTCATTATTTTTTAAATACTCTGCAGCGATATTGGAATTTAAAAAGAAAAATGTTGCTACGCGTGAATCCGTAGCGCTACGATCGCGGCTGCGGCGTAGCGTGGCGTGGCGTAGGCCGGCCGGGCCGCATCCGCAGCCTCTTAGGTGAATAGCGCCGCCGCCGCCGCCGGCAGATGTTATTGTGCGCCGGTTCCGCCCGTCGAACGAACCCCGGCCCACGCCACCATTTGTAACAATCTGTTAACTCTACTATCAAAACGGTTACTTTCCACAAGATAGATGCAATGGCCGCGTAAATCGAATGAATTCACGTTTATGTTCCCTTTTCTGAAAGCTAACGTTATTTTACTGACGTTAGAGGGAGAAATGTTGGACGAATTTGATTTTCGATTACGTAACACCAAGTAAGCTTTTGTCAGTGACTTCTTCTAACTAATTGCTATCATTACTTGTACTCCTCTAAAGAAGCCGTATTTTATATATTTAACAACATCCTTTAATACAACTTTTGATAAACTCTAGTATATTTTGCTGAGTTTTAATACCGTTTACTGCAAACCGCATACCCTGGTATCTTTTAAGATAATCTCCGACTGGTCTAACAGCCGTTTATGCGAGTAAACATATCTTAGATACCGTTTAAAATAGTGCCTACATAAGTAAAAGTTATATGAAATGCACGTTCAAAATGAATAAATAAGTCAAACCCGTACTTTGGGTGTTTGAGACGAGACGCGTCTGAGCTGGAAGTTGTCTGATTAATTATAAACAAAGGTAAGGCTGTCTTTGTGAAACACCTTCGCAGTTATCAGGCGGGACGGGTTCACTCATCGCTGGATATTGTTATATTATGACGTTTTAACGCCCTGTCCTCAATTTTGTAGTGGATTGTGTGTTTGTAAAGAAATATATAATTGTAGAAAATTACTTTAAATTATTAAGATATATTATGACAGTATTTACTAGCTTTATATTACAACAGTGGGACTTAAGCAATAGATAAGGGTCAGTTGTAAATTACGACTGTTTATGTCCCACTAATATTACAAATGCGAAAGTTTTTAAGGATGCACAGACAACATCAGGTCAACGTATACGAATCTGTCAAATTTCACCAATCAAACGTTAACCTACCTCTATTGTGATAAGGTTGAAAATCGAGTGTAGAAAGACAGATTGTGGTAACTTGTTTTGCTGTCGTACATATGAGGGTATTTATTTTTGATACTCATTCACGCTTAAAGTACCGAATGGATTTTTATTCAATTAGAATACCATATTTATACTTTAAATCCACGTGTGAGAAGAAGTTTCCTCAGGACACTGGAGAACCAAGCACTCAATAATATCAAAAGTCAAGCTTAACACAATAGCATTACTAACATTAGATTACAGATTCAACCGCATCAATAACACTGGGCTATGACAATGCAGTGCACTAAATAATGAACGCTCGTTGCCAAAACTGGAATATTCAGTAATTAGTAAATCGGCCTAAAATTGTTGGCACATCACTATCTACTAAACCCAGTGTTGTACTGTATACTGAGTTAATTCTCTCTGGGAGCTTTATTAAAATGCTCTTCAATGCCCCACTGGAGAGTCCGCAATTTAATAATGCATATCATAAAATTGTTTCTCGACTACAGTAGGTACTGTGTGTCATTAACGTCGGGCAGGACAGTGCATGTGATTTTATATATATAGTGTTATATATAGTGTTATACATGCCTATTTTCTTAAGGTAAATATTTTTGGTTTTTGTAACCACCTAAATACATATGTCACCCTTCCCGGTTGACAAGCTTTAAATTACAATGAAACCGATCGTGAGAGTTGTAGTGATTTTGGATGATGCTGTAGCTTCTTAGGAGATTACAAGTGTGACGGTGATGGATTTTACTGATTCCCCTAAACAATTCCCCACATGTTCCAAAAGGCAATTGTGAATGCAGGCCACGACGCTGGCGGCCGGCGTCACCGGCGTGGGAGGAAGGGCCATATCATAATATCATAAGTAAACTTTCCACAGCCGCACATCTCAATCAACCAGTCGCGGATCGATTCCCTCTATTAATTCGACGCAACTCTGTCGTGAAATTAACAACGATCAAAATTAAACGCTTACCAGACAAGCTTTCGACAGTGGGCGGCGTGATTAATCACACGCCTTGAATATTGCAGGCAAATGTCCCCGAGGAGCAGCTGTACTCAAACAATGCAGAACACTTCATCAGAGAAGCTTAATTCTGATTTAAACGGTAACATCGATCGACAACTCGGGCGTCGAGTAGTTAAGCACCGCCTCGGGCTCAGTTAGGTAAGCGACGACGTAAATTGTTAATGCGCGCGCCGACGGTTGCCAGCCATCAAATATGCACCACATTTCCCACGTCGAGTGGCCAACTTGCTCCGGCTCCTAGACACAACAGCACAAATGGATATCACGATGCTAGTTTGACAGCTCGACATGGCGGGCACATGACGTCACACCGATACCTCTAATGTGCGAACACTATTTTGGTTCAACCTGTAAGTCTACTAAGAGTTATTCAGCTCTGTGCATGCCTGGATGGTTTTCGTTTGCTTGTTGTTTAGCTAGGTTATACCACGTTATACATAGGTTTTGGGGTTAGCTTGAATTTGGAAAATTTTAATTAAGTTCATCTGAGTATCCTGTGAAGTGTTTTACGTTAAGCAATCACCTAATTATTAATAACAACATGACCGCGTGGATATATTATTTTTTAACATTCAGCAATTACCAATTATTTATTCATACCCGTTACAATGCACAACAATTTGTACCTATACCATTTTGTCAATATTTATATGACTACGATCTTCGTTCTCGGTCCGAGTGTAACGATATGGTAAATGTGGTTAAATTGGTAAATGCAAATATACAGTGACATTGAGTTTTTTTCCTTAAAATTACTGCAGAAAACAACCCCACTCCAGTTCATTCAGGGGGATTTCTTACAATATCGCAATAAAAAGCCCACCTAACATTTGTAAAATATTTGATTAAGGAAAACATTGTAAAATTTCCTTAAGACATTGCGGAAAATGTAGGTAACGGCACGCTGGTGGTGACGGACAGCCGACAAAGCTAGGCATGAAAGAAGCCCACAGCGGTTAGATTAATCGTGAGAGCGTAATTCACGTGGCGGCGCTGTCACGTTGCGGGCGGCGGGCAGCGGGCGCGGGCGCGCCTGCACGGTGCACGTGGCCGGCACGCTACCGCCGCTATCGACCGCAACCACTCCACCACTAATAACAAAACAACCGATTTCCCCTGCATACCCCTTTCATATTTATTACAAGATTTTTAATTGTCACATTGTCATTATTTTGCTCGCAAAAAGATTCGTCAAATTGAAACCACCACACTACGCCTGTACCCTTCTATACCCAGTCATTAGACTCTAGCTATACTGCAGAAACTGCAACCTCGCAGACAACTCCAACAGCCAAAGTATTGCGAAGTTAGCAAATTGCTACGCGAAATGATACCATTACCATATACGAGCGGTTCCTAGTAGCTGCTGCACAGTTAAGCTCGATGCCAAATCACATGGAGGCCTTTACGCGAATTAAATCATTAATTAACGAAAGTTTTATAAGGATCCATTTAAAAAAAAGGTTAAGTTATGATTTCGAGATTGCGTAGGCTCGTAGCGGCTACGGGCTACGACGCTGATCGATCGATTCACGCGGTCAAGCAATCTTACTGTGGTTAGGTCCTGAATGCGAAACAATTGCTTACATATCTCACATTGTGATCTGCACGCCTGGGTGAACATGCTAAGTCCCGTCGGCTTCGGCTTACGTGGGGATAACTGACAGTCACGGCGGCCACTCACAAGGCCGGAATTGACAAGCAAGACGTGAGACGCGTGTATGTACTCGTAGTTTGCGAAGGTCAAGTGGCACTGACTCCCTATTTAATCCGGATACTTTATTTTATTTTATTTGTATTTCATTCTATTGAACACCAGTAGTCTAACTACTTTATTACTGTTTGCGTATCAGCAAATAATCTTACTACTTAGTTAATTTTAAAATATTGGAGTTCGCTATAGAGAAGTAAAAAAAATCAAGTCGCTTTAATTAATTCACAATAAGCAATGATTCTAAATTCGCCAACAAATTAAAATAAAAAAAAGCTTTTCGCCAATCACTAAAAGATAATCATTTTATTCTTTTTATAGAATTAGCACAATAAAAGTCCGAGCTTATATCCAAATAGACTCAATTTTGACGAAATAATTTACAGCAGTCTCTGGAAATACTATTGCGAATGGCGCATGACAATTTTTCCGATAAACCTTCACTTACGTACATGTAATTTAGGAATATTATCTTTAAGAGCGTGGTTTTAAGGTTGACATTCATGTATTTTAGGAGTCGCCGGGGAAGTGAGGTGAGGGATGAAGGNTCTGAAAGCTAACGTTATTTTACTGACGTTAGAGGGAGAAATGTTGGACGAATTTGATTTTCGATTACGTAACACCAAGTAAGCTTTTGTCAGTGACTTCTTCTAACTAATTGCTATCATTACTTGTACTCCTCTAAAGAAGCCGTATTTTATATATTTAACAACATCCTTTAATACAACTTTTGATAAACTCTAGTATATTTTGCTGAGTTTTAATACCGTTTACTGCAAACCGCATACCCTGGTATCTTTTAAGATAATCTCCGACTGGTCTAACAGCCGTTTATGCGAGTAAACATATCTTAGATACCGTTTAAAATAGTGCCTACATAAGTAAAAGTTATATGAAATGCACGTTCAAAATGAATAAATAAGTCAAACCCGTACTTTGGGTGTTTGAGACGAGACGCGTCTGAGCTGGAAGTTGTCTGATTAATTATAAACAAAGGTAAGGCTGTCTTTGTGAAACACCTTCGCAGTTATCAGGCGGGACGGGTTCACTCATCGCTGGATATTGTTATATTATGACGTTTTAACGCCCTGTCCTCAATTTTGTAGTGGATTGTGTGTTTGTAAAGAAATATATAATTGTAGAAAATTACTTTAAATTATTAAGATATATTATGACAGTATTTACTAGCTTTATATTACAACAGTGGGACTTAAGCAATAGATAAGGGTCAGTTGTAAATTACGACTGTTTATGTCCCACTAATATTACAAATGCGAAAGTTTTTAAGGATGCACAGACAACATCAGGTCAACGTATACGAATCTGTCAAATTTCACCAATCAAACGTTAACCTACCTCTATTGTGATAAGGTTGAAAATCGAGTGTAGAAAGACAGATTGTGGTAACTTGTTTTGCTGTCGTACATATGAGGGTATTTATTTTTGATACTCATTCACGCTTAAAGTACCGAATGGATTTTTATTCAATTAGAATACCATATTTATACTTTAAATCCACGTGTGAGAAGAAGTTTCCTCAGGACACTGGAGAACCAAGCACTCAATAATATCAAAAGTCAAGCTTAACACAATAGCATTACTAACATTAGATTACAGATTCAACCGCATCAATAACACTGGGCTATGACAATGCAGTGCACTAAATAATGAACGCTCGTTGCCAAAACTGGAATATTCAGTAATTAGTAAATCGGCCTAAAATTGTTGGCACATCACTATCTACTAAACCCAGTGTTGTACTGTATACTGAGTTAATTCTCTCTGGGAGCTTTATTAAAATGCTCTTCAATGCCCCACTGGAGAGTCCGCAATTTAATAATGCATATCATAAAATTGTTTCTCGACTACAGTAGGTACTGTGTGTCATTAACGTCGGGCAGGACAGTGCATGTGATTTTATATATATAGTGTTATATATAGTGTTATACATGCCTATTTTCTTAAGGTAAATATTTTTGGTTTTTGTAACCACCTAAATACATATGTCACCCTTCCCGGTTGACAAGCTTTAAATTACAATGAAACCGATCGTGAGAGTTGTAGTGATTTTGGATGATGCTGTAGCTTCTTAGGAGATTACAAGTGTGACGGTGATGGATTTTACTGATTCCCCTAAACAATTCCCCACATGTTCCAAAAGGCAATTGTGAATGCAGGCCACGACGCTGGCGGCCGGCGTCACCGGCGTGGGAGGAAGGGCCATATCATAATATCATAAGTAAACTTTCCACAGCCGCACATCTCAATCAACCAGTCGCGGATCGATTCCCTCTATTAATTCGACGCAACTCTGTCGTGAAATTAACAACGATCAAAATTAAACGCTTACCAGACAAGCTTTCGACAGTGGGCGGCGTGATTAATCACACGCCTTGAATATTGCAGGCAAATGTCCCCGAGGAGCAGCTGTACTCAAACAATGCAGAACACTTCATCAGAGAAGCTTAATTCTGATTTAAACGGTAACATCGATCGACAACTCGGGCGTCGAGTAGTTAAGCACCGCCTCGGGCTCAGTTAGGTAAGCGACGACGTAAATTGTTAATGCGCGCGCCGACGGTTGCCAGCCATCAAATATGCACCACATTTCCCACGTCGAGTGGCCAACTTGCTCCGGCTCCTAGACACAACAGCACAAATGGATATCACGATGCTAGTTTGACAGCTCGACATGGCGGGCACATGACGTCACACCGATACCTCTAATGTGCGAACACTATTTTGGTTCAACCTGTAAGTCTACTAAGAGTTATTCAGCTCTGTGCATGCCTGGATGGTTTTCGTTTGCTTGTTGTTTAGCTAGGTTATACCACGTTATACATAGGTTTTGGGGTTAGCTTGAATTTGGAAAATTTTAATTAAGTTCATCTGAGTATCCTGTGAAGTGTTTTACGTTAAGCAATCACCTAATTATTAATAACAACATGACCGCGTGGATATATTATTTTTTAACATTCAGCAATTACCAATTATTTATTCATACCCGTTACAATGCACAACAATTTGTACCTATACCATTTTGTCAATATTTATATGACTACGATCTTCGTTCTCGGTCCGAGTGTAACGATATGGTAAATGTGGTTAAATTGGTAAATGCAAATATACAGTGACATTGAGTTTTTTTCCTTAAAATTACTGCAGAAAACAACCCCACTCCAGTTCATTCAGGGGGATTTCTTACAATATCGCAATAAAAAGCCCACCTAACATTTGTAAAATATTTGATTAAGGAAAACATTGTAAAATTTCCTTAAGACATTGCGGAAAATGTAGGTAACGGCACGCTGGTGGTGACGGACAGCCGACAAAGCTAGGCATGAAAGAAGCCCACAGCGGTTAGATTAATCGTGAGAGCGTAATTCACGTGGCGGCGCTGTCACGTTGCGGGCGGCGGGCAGCGGGCGCGGGCGCGCCTGCACGGTGCACGTGGCCGGCACGCTACCGCCGCTATCGACCGCAACCACTCCACCACTAATAACAAAACAACCGATTTCCCCTGCATACCCCTTTCATATTTATTACAAGATTTTTAATTGTCACATTGTCATTATTTTGCTCGCAAAAAGATTCGTCAAATTGAAACCACCACACTACGCCTGTACCCTTCTATACCCAGTCATTAGACTCTAGCTATACTGCAGAAACTGCAACCTCGCAGACAACTCCAACAGCCAAAGTATTGCGAAGTTAGCAAATTGCTACGCGAAATGATACCATTACCATATACGAGCGGTTCCTAGTAGCTGCTGCACAGTTAAGCTCGATGCCAAATCACATGGAGGCCTTTACGCGAATTAAATCATTAATTAACGAAAGTTTTATAAGGATCCATTTAAAAAAAAGGTTAAGTTATGATTTCGAGATTGCGTAGGCTCGTAGCGGCTACGGGCTACGACGCTGATCGATCGATTCACGCGGTCAAGCAATCTTACTGTGGTTAGGTCCTGAATGCGAAACAATTGCTTACATATCTCACATTGTGATCTGCACGCCTGGGTGAACATGCTAAGTCCCGTCGGCTTCGGCTTACGTGGGGATAACTGACAGTCACGGCGGCCACTCACAAGGCCGGAATTGACAAGCAAGACGTGAGACGCGTGTATGTACTCGTAGTTTGCGAAGGTCAAGTGGCACTGACTCCCTATTTAATCCGGATACTTTATTTTATTTTATTTGTATTTCATTCTATTGAACACCAGTAGTCTAACTACTTTATTACTGTTTGCGTATCAGCAAATAATCTTACTACTTAGTTAATTTTAAAATATTGGAGTTCGCTATAGAGAAGTAAAAAAAATCAAGTCGCTTTAATTAATTCACAATAAGCAATGATTCTAAATTCGCCAACAAATTAAAATAAAAAAAAGCTTTTCGCCAATCACTAAAAGATAATCATTTTATTCTTTTTATAGAATTAGCACAATAAAAGTCCGAGCTTATATCCAAATAGACTCAATTTTGACGAAATAATTTACAGCAGTCTCTGGAAATACTATTGCGAATGGCGCATGACAATTTTTCCGATAAACCTTCACTTACGTACATGTAATTTAGGAATATTATCTTTAAGAGCGTGGTTTTAAGGTTGACATTCATGTATTTTAGGAGTCGCCGGGGAAGTGAGGTGAGGGATGAAGGGCAGGTCATCGGCCGGGCGCCCCGCTCCCCGCCAGTCGGGGCTGCGAGGACATCGCAGGCGGGCGAGCGCTCGGCCGCGCCCGTACACACCATATGTCTTCTTGACATGTTTATTGAAAACTCGCAGATAACAATCGCCCGCTAATATACAATTGAGCCCATTGGATCTGATCCTTCAACTATTTACGATACAACATCCTGATTCCCGCTCTGCCCCACGTTTAGTATCTCATCCAAAACAAACATTGGTGGTCTCTTTTAAAATTTCATTATCATATCCTTAAAAAAATCTACAGATCTAATAGAAAAACCGGCCAAGTGCGAGTTGGACTCGCGCACGAAGGGCCATTATCTATGAAAAATTAACGTATCTATTACCTACAACAAGCCAAAATACAAACATTTTCGGGCAGCACAAAATAACTTTGTTTTACATACAAATATATGAATAACAAAGTTATTATTTGCGGATTCACACGTTTATTGTATGGGGACCCCCATTAATATTTTGTTTTTTAGTATTTCAGTATTTGTTGTTTTAGTGGCAACGGAAATACATCATTTGTGAAGATTTCAGCTTTCTAGCTATCACGGATTATGAGTTACAGTCCGGAGGCAGACAGACAACGTAGTCTTAGTAATAGGGTCCTGTTTTACCCTTTGGGTACGGAACTCTAAAAACTACATACACTCGCGTATTACTTAACTTCTACAACATCTGTAAAAGGCTAAAGTCGTACAAAAATGTAGGATTTATTTCTAAATCTCTCTCATAATTATGTCTCCAAAAAAGCAAAATAAGATAATATCAAGGTGTAGTAAGTTAAACTTCTGCTAAATACTATTACGTCAATCGTTTGAAAACCAGACTGATCAATGTCTCAAAATTCTCCAAATTAAAAAAAAACACTCGTATTATGTAAAAGTATAAATATATCTAAACCAATTAAAAACCATAAAATCACTAATAACGATAATAAAAAAATAAAATAAAACACATACACCAAGCACACAACACAATGATGACAATGAGCATAATGATGACAATGACAAACGACAATGAACTTTAAAACAACAAAAAAACAAAACGTATTCATCCATTCGAGCATCAAATCATGGTTTTTCATCTCGACCTCTCATTTCCTTCTAATAATTCGCGGAGGAATGGTTAGAGGAACTATCGCATATAACCCAGTTCTTCAATGACGGTATTAGGTCTCAATGTGATAGAAGGCACGCCTATCGTTATTTATTGGGCACAGTTCCAATTCGGGTCGTAATCGAGAAATTTTCTTACAGTAAAACTCAATTATACTTTTCTCGATTTGAGGTTGTAGGACTCGGTGGACCAACAAACTTTGTGCTAGTACTTATTTGGTTATGAATATGCAGACTTTCTTCATACACAATTAATTACAAACCTGGGCAATCGGTCAATAATGCCCGATTTCTATAACTTCACTATTCGTAGTTTTGCGATATTGGAATTAAACATCAACGGGTGGATTAGCTTAACCCTAGAGTGGGCGCGCTATGAGCATTTTGCCGCCCGCGCTAAAAAAACGTTAATATTTTTTAAAGCAACTGCCCGTTAGGCTTGTGATTTTTAGTAGCTGCCCCCAATTTCATTGGCAATGCGTGCCTAAAAGCTGGACGCCGTCAGGGTGCGACGGACCGCTTGAGGAGAAGGTTTTCACCACCAGGTATCGCCGAGCGGCAAATTGCTCACCGCGCGCCCACTCACGTAAGTAATATTGTGTGTGTATTTTTTGCAAATTTGTAATGTAGACTATATATTATGGTTCATTTATAGTTTGAAACTAAAAAAACATGTTTGTTTTAGGATTTAAAAGTATCAAATGATAATATGAAATATCAATGGACAAAATGGAAGACCAAATTTAATCTTGGCTGCAGAATTGTTGATACAAACGTGTCAGATAATGATCGATCGAACAATCAGCAGACAGCGACGCTTCTAACAAAAATTAACCTTCCCCCCAATTGTCGAGCTTACCGAAATATAAACATTCGGCCAAACACCAGCAGAACAAACATCTTCTTGAAAAAAGAGGGCAAATGCAGTCTACGTAAAGAAAAACAGGCGCACGAAAAAAGGGTGTTCCAGATGCCCAAAGTTACTGTGCAACGAATATTGCACATACCTTTGTGAAAACTTTTTAGATAAAGCATATCCTGCGAATTTAGAATATATATAATTTAGTAATGTTTTTATTTTTTTTTAAGAGTTATAGAGTATTATGTAAGATAAAGGAAAAAATGACAGTTTAAATATTAAGTTTCTTAAAGTTTTTTATAAACCAAAGTTTTTAAAACGGAGTTTAATAAATATATTAATTTACTATTACTTATTTGTGTATTATTTAAATCCTAAGAAAAAAAACTGATTAAATCGCTGTATTACTAGTTAAAATGGTCAAATAATAGGGGCGGCAAAATGCTCCCCACGCGCCCACTGACGTTTCGCGAAAAGACGCGCCCACTCTAGGGTTAAGGTAAACGGCCCAATACTCGACGGTTTTTGAACTTGGCGACGTTTACAGGTCTGCCACATCATTGTTAGTTGTCTTAGCGGGATAATTTAACTATGACGAGAAACCTCATTTAATACACTTTTCGGAAAATCTATTTTTGTAATTTATGGTAAACTAATAAATAATCTATTAATTAAAATATCAAAAAAGACCCATTTGTACCAGTATCCGACAGTTTTGTCCTAGTTATCGTCAAGATGTCCCAGTAGTCGTCAACTTTCAACGCTAATTTGAACTTTATTTCTTTACGAATAAGGTTCATGTTATTTTAATTCTTAACTTCTATAAATCTTAATGTGGTTCCTCAAACTGAAAAATAGGGCCTAAAGTAACCAAACTTGCTAAATAAAACAAAATATCAATATAAGTAAACGTTTTACCACTACCGCACGGATCAATCGATCATAAAGTTAAGCAACGCTTGACGCGGTCGGTTCGTGGATGGGTGACTATCTTTTTGTAACAAGTCCCNCATTTAATACACTTTTCGGAAAATCTATTTTTGTAATTAATGGTAAACTAATAAATAATCTATTAATTAAAATATCAAAAAAGACCCATTTGTACCAGTATCCGACAGTTTTGTCCTAGTTATCGTCAAGATGTCCCAGTAGTCGTCAACTTTCAACGCTAATTTGAACTCTATTTCTTTACGTATAAGGTTCATGTTATTTTAGATCTTAACTTCTATAAATCTTAATGTGGTTCCTCAAACTGAAAAATAGGGCCTAAACTAACCAAACTTGCTAAATAAAACAATATAAGTAAACGTTTTACCACTACCGCACGGATCAATCGATCATAAAGTTAAGCAACGCTTGACGCGGTCGGTTCGTGGATGGGTGACTATCTTTTTGTAACAAGTCCCTCCGTTTTTCGAAAGGCACGTTAGATGGGTGGGCCCTGACTGTTATTTCGACATCCTTGATTAGTCAGAAGCCAGAAAGTCTGATATTCGATCTTACCAAGGGGTAACAGATAGCTTAGGTAATTGGTTTGAGGAGGTCAGATAGGCAGCCGTTACATGTAGCACACTAGAGCTTCATGACTGTCATGTATGGACTGACAGCTGCTTGAAGCTGAACCCACATAATTTGGAAAAGGCT
>NWSH02000519.1:7596186-7615735 GCA_002382865.2 Heliothis virescens | reverse complement strand
AAAATACATTGCAATTAAAAACTTTCAGTAAGACATGGCTATAATTAATTAATTGCCATTTTTACAAAAACTGACGACTATTGGGACACTGTCGAAATTACCAGCGTTTACCTTATAGAAATCCAACGTGATGCGTATCTTATTGATCATAGCTAACTATCGAAACTCATTCATATGTGCAGTGACCTGCAGAATCTAAGAAGGTCGAAAATCTCCTTCTTAATTTCAACAACATATACTTATAGTCAAATTAATACACTTGAAAGGAAATTCATTAAACTTGGAAGCATATTTCAAGTTCAGTTAACACGATAAATGCATTATTTTATAGAGGAAGGCAAAGTATTGTTTACATCCTTCGTTTGCTTATTTACTAACTGATCAATTTGTAAGCGGGGTATTTAGTTAGTACCTAGTTGCTGCTAGTGCTTTTTTTTTAAGAATACCTATATGACTTTAATTGATTTCACAGGGCATTTTATACAGCTTATTTGTTAAGAACTATAGAAAGCAGAACGATCTGTTTTAAAAGTAAATTGCAATTTTTATAATATTATTTCTTCCTGATACATCATTGTGACTTCCATTCTCATATAGCCATAGCAATTGTTTATTTTTATTAATAAATTTAGGTCATACCTTAATTCATATTTTTATAGCACGCAAAATACTGATTAAAACTAGAGCAAGCTTGAGTGCATCAAACAGTGTTTATATATTAAAACTGCTAGAAATACTATTCGACGTCTGAAGCACACAAATATTTGGAATTGAAATTGCAATACGTGGGTACATTATTTATTCAACCGAATAAATACTTTTTCAATAGTCATTAAAAAGAACCTATATCGAAGGAAATTACATTATTGATTGCATAAAATGCTAATAAAGCTGCGTGCATATAAGTAAAAGTCTATATGTAGATTAATTTTCATTATACTGACGTTCTACAATAAAAAAGTGTCATACACCATCTCCTTATTAACAAGCCAGCTGCAGCGATGATACACAGAAATGCACTAATAGCTATTCCTTTGTAATTGTATCATGTTAATTAGCAAAGTGCAGACGTGTGAGCGGGTGGTCAAACGGGCGGTGCGCGGTCACTCGTTGTAAATACAGAATTAATTCAATAATTATTATGTAACGGCCTTTAATTGATAATGATCGCATTGTTTTGCGAACGTGTTCACTATTTGCTACTCTATGAAATACGTTTTTGTTTAGCATAGAGGGCTTTTGATTAATTTAATTAACATTGATGACTGTTATTAGTATTACATTAAACAAGCAGTTTCCTGCGGTTTCGCGTAAATGCAAACAATAAAATATTCGAAAGAAAGAGCTAATGCTAGTATGAATGAATCAAACTAGAGCTAAGAACTATTTAGTCTCTGCATTCAAGTTTTCAACACACACAAACATACTTAAAACCGCTTACGATATAAGAAAAATAAATCGGTTACACACACACAAGCATGGCCGGAGTTTAACATGTATTAATATTGAATAACGATAATGTTAAATTAATCGAGCGCACGTGCCTCGACTGCAAGTCTGCCGACGATATCAAACTAATCAACATTCTTACTTCCGCCCTTCGTATATGAGCGTGTTCATTTGTTCATTGATACCAAACTCTTTAGCAATCAATTTCGGGTAAAAGGCAACCATGGCAACTCAATTTCTTCTGAGAGGTAACTTAGTATTAACGACATTGAGATTAACTAAACCACCAATTACGATTTTTTTATTAAAATATATGTATTGCATCCTGTTAATTAACGCTATTTGCATTTTATATGACCAAAAAACACCTGGAATTCATCAGCAAGATTAATCTGTTAGGTATAATGCATACAGTTAACTGTGAAGTAGATTTAGGATAACGCCAAAACCGACATTAATATGTCTACTCTGGCGTACCGATACAAACTAATGGACATTCCGAGCCCGGTGTACACGTCGGTGTACACAGCTTCAGCCTTTGTAAGTATATCTTGTTAATTAATGAAGTAGACATGTAGGTGTGTTGGTGAGTAGACGAGCCAATGCGGTTGTCATGTGCTAGTGCTGGGAGAGGCTTCGCCGCGGCCGAGTCGCGCGCTATCGGCGCGATCGTTCGCTCCGCGCCACTCCACCGGGTTTTTGGGTCAAGCGGGTTGTGACCGGTGTTGCTGCTGTAGGGATTGCCTTCTCATAACCAGGAATCTACCGAATGCATATTCACAGTTCACAATGTATCTGCCAAATCACCCATGATTGTTGGGAGAATTCGGATGCAGCTCGAAACTATGCGAGTGCTCTGTTTTGGAAACCGGGTCAGGATTGTTCTGCCAACCTATTCGGCAAACCAACACGAGAATTGTTAAATTTATCCATTTAAAAATTAATTTTAGAGTTATATTTTTTAGAATTGTATAATTTTAGAATTGTAGAGAAGTATATTGTAGAGTTGTATAATTTTAGAATTGTAGAGAACTCTAGACATGATGAAACTACGCTATGCATTTTCTTTACATCATTCAGAATATTAAGGTGTTCATTACAATTTAGGTTTTATAAGGAACTGAGGCAAATTTCATAATATATGACATTACGAACACACATTACGACATTAAAAACCTAAGAGTTAGTGTACCTGGTGGTACAAGTATATCAAACTACTATAATCTATGGGTGGCAAGTGGCAATCTACAAATACCTAAGGTTGTATGTATGTATATGCAGATTAAAATATAAACCGAAATTAGTTAATTAAGAAAGCTGACTAGAAGTTCCTACATGATATCGATAAGACATGAAGGGTCATTAAAACATATGTTGCTATAGTAATACAAAAATAGCAATAAACACAAAACAGGGGGTGGGAATCAATTCGCCGGAGGACGTGGAGAGCGCGGCATCGCGACGAGCCTCTCGAGCGCGTATCAAAAAGGTGAGTTTTATGAATTTCGACATCTCGAGCTGTTTGACGAGTAATCCGGGCGAGGCATTGTGCCTCGAGAGAACTCCACCGTTATTACGACACGAGGGCCTCGCCAACGCAACCGACACATTGCGAGGCGTATTACCGCACTCCTACACTGTACAATGATACGTACATTTAAAATTGTATGCCATAATTTGTTGTGGCTACAATAACGTTTTCTACTGCTCTTATGGTGTCTGTGTTGTAATAATTATCAGTTATTAGTGTGAATTTTGTATATTTAGGAGGTTTTGCAAGGATTTGTTCTTTTATTTGAAGTTATTTCATTTTGGTAACCAATTCACAAACAGAATGCCATAGTTAAATGTGTAGAGCATGGATTAAGATAATTGTATTATATTTATAAAACAATGCTTACCACGAAATATTTTGGAAAAATCTTTTTGAAGCCTACTTCTTCTTAACACGAGCTTGTTTGTCAGTATCGTCTATGAAATACTTAATTAAACAAGTCTGGTATTAAAAACCTTGTTTCAAAATAAGTGGGTTGTGCGAGGTTCTAAATATCTAATTGTATTCTAATCTTATTTGCATTTAAACCGTTCGCTCGTTCGCTTCAAGAGAATTTTAAGTTAACTAGGGACGGCGGCGGCGCCTGGCCGCAAATCACTGCTGTACGAATTTGTTCCTTACACTAAGCGCCACCGAAGTTTTCCACTAGAATATTAGATGTCACTGCAAAGTATTGGGAAACGGATACAGGATCGGCACAGAGCGTGTATGAAAAATTGTCAATCTTTACATTGGTCAATTGATAAATCCGGTTAAAGCAAAATAAATATGGTAAATAAAATATGGATTTGCTTTGTTGTCTAAGAATTTAATTGATGAAAATACATTAGCTAAAACAATAAAATCCATCATTAGGACCTTCTGTGAATCCACTATAAAGATTCGTTAAAGATTTACTAACATTCGGACATATTATTTGACATGCCTAATACTCATATTAAGGGCATAACATAAAACACCTGTTTATCCATTGGATTACAAAACTCAGGGGCAAGCAGCGGAGATTGTCGGCCACGCCGGCTATTCCCCCGAGCTCGTCCCAACGAAGCCGCACGCACACACGCGCATCACACACAATCACCCTAATAAATAGATATCATATCGATTACCCACAATCCCGCGTAATTCAATCCATTGAGACGACTCGCACGAACGTGAGAGATCTTCTTTTTGATCCTTCTAATACTCGATACCGATAAATACCTATTTAAAAAGAGGAATCCTCCTCACCCACGTCACTCTGTGTTTAATGACGCATACTAAATCTTGAATAGGAACATGAGAACCGTTTAACTGATAATAAGAAACATGTTACTTTACAAAGACTTATCGTCGAAGTGCACCAGTGATCGTTAAACGATTTTTACTTCGCTTGAAAACACATTTCAAAACTAAAGTCGTCAACTGAATGGAAGAAAAACATCAATTTTAAAAGTTGCACGCAGTGATAAGATTGTAAGGAGAAGCTAAGTTTAAACTTGGATGGTAAAACGATGAACTCGAGTGGAAATATAATCCGGTATAAATTAACAGTTGCCGTGGGCCCGTCAAACAATACTTTAGAATTTTCCTACTTCAACAAAATCATTGTACGGGTTTAGACAATTTGACTTTGCAAAGCAAATACGGAAACAGTAATGACAACCAATATTGAAGAGTATTGAAGAGGGCTTAAAATAATTGTTCAAAAAACACTGTCACTAACAGAACTATTGCTTACTTGCAGTGTGTCGGATTTCGCGCTTGAAGTAGTCATTTCCAAATGTTATTTCCGAGTAAACATCATCATAACCATCATTACGTGAATACAGCATCAACTTTTATAACCCGAAGGACGTTTATGGAGCGATGCAGCCGCTGTCCGTTTGGGTCATAACTTTTAATTAACCGCACTTTACAAACTAACCTTGTTAATCGTCTTACGCTTCAACGCTCATTCATAATTGCCTCTCGTAAAATCAGAGGTGTCTACCGAATTAAAGTACGAACGAAACGAGCGATATCTTTTCAACTGTCGAGGTAAGGATAATCCAAAGCACAGATGAATATCAACTGCTAGATCAACTGAACACGTTGGAAGGTTAAGATTATGTGACTATACGAGTATATCGTGTAGGTTAGGGAACAACTGGTTACACCAACACCCAGGTCATATTATATCCATTTATCGACACACGATTGTCTCAAACTTAGTTCCTTAATGGCACAACGACATAGTTCAAATTTATTAATCAATCAAAATGATATGTGAACCAATAAATATTTTGGAGCACTGAAAATGAATGCACTTTCTACTCTCGATTAAGTGAGATCAAAAAGATTATTTGAAAAAATAGAAAATAATATTTCTATAGGCTTTAGTAAAAAATAACTTATTTCCTAATGATCAATTTAATATGGATTGTTGAAGTCTGTCTGTCACGCTTTACACCCTTAAAGAGCGTTCATTCAGTGTGTGACCTTCATTCAGTTGCACCGGCGGCGTAGCGTATCATGGCTACTAAAATTCCAAGAACCGTTACACTAGACTCGAACGCTGCCCCCTCACCCCCGACCCTACCCCCCCTTTACCTGCAGTATCCATTGTACATTTAAATATTTTTAGGTGTCGCCTACACCGTAGCACATCCGTAACCCTATTTTCGTAGCAAACTGCTACGACTCGCTGCAATCATATTATTTTCCTGATTTTCTTCAATGCTGAGCTTTATGTCTTTGATATGCTTTTTTTTTATTGTTAATTTTAGATTAGTAAAATATTTTGTTACTGTTATACGTAGCAAAATATTTAATCATTTGTTATTTTACATTTAAGCAACTTTCTTTCCCACGAATCTTTGATAAAAGGATGTTAATAAATCAGTTCTCATTTCCATTTTCTTAATACTTACTTTTAACAAACCAATTTTTTGTTTGAATAAAAGATTAGGTTGCCAAGTCTTCAGAAGCAAGAAACGTTATCCAGCGGCCAGTAATGATGTGAAACATTGTAATTTGATTGTAATTATTTTCCCTATTTAGGCGGAAAAATAATAAGAGGGTATAAGTGCGGTATAAGCATAGTCAGTGAGCTACATCGAGATCGTCATGAGAAAACTTGCAAAGAGAAGCGTCAAGTTTGCGGGCGGCGACGGCGGGCGGGCGCGGGGGTGAGGCGCGGGGGCGCGCGGGATGCGGAGGTCACGGATCAGCTGGGCGGCGGCCATATTGATTCCCCGGCCTGTTTGATCGGCGCCACCCGGCCCCCGACCGCCCGCGCCCACACCCGCGCCACGGATTAATAGACGAGAACAACTTTTATGATTTCAACTCAAACAGAACGATGGCCTATTTAATGTTACCGGTAAAGTGCGAAACGGGGGAAACGCACACCTTATGTGAGCTTGCATGTTTAATTTTGGCCTATGAGAGTAAAGTTCAATAAACGTAAGTTACTTGTTACTATAAAGATTAGCTAATCTTAAATACTGAAGTCGAACTGTACTGTAGTTAGGTACAGCAATTTATTCAGCAGTAAATCGTTGTTATTTCCAACAACCCGGGCAACCCGCATTATCATAAGAATGAACAGAATCTTGAACGTTAAAGGTTTTTAGAGATTGTTTTTTGCCTCTTATCAGTGCTATACCAATTGGTTTTCAATGGTTGTATCGATACAGTCCAAAGTACCACAGTAGAGAACAAATCAAAGCCGACTCTGTTATACAATGCCGCATCAGTCTCCATTAATTAATACAGTCGTCAGCTGTAGAGCGCGTATCGGATGAGACAATGACTGTATGGAATTATGATGTTCGTATATTTCCTGTATAAAACTGGTAAAAGAAGGCTGCCTATACGAAAGTATGTAAGTAAAATCGAAACGTGACTAGCTAACTCGAGTCGGCTCTAAATTGAACGGGGCCTAAAGTAAAGTAGGCGAGGCGAGCGGCGAGCGGCGTAGACGAATTTCAAGTGTTTCTTTTACCGTGAAGAAGTGGCGCGTGCAGGAGAGCGGCCGAGCCACGCGCCCGCCGCCGCACACACACACGTGCGGACGTGAGCGCGTGTCTCTGTGTGCGCGCTACACTCTATCTAAACTCAACGGTTTCAAGCCCCTCGTTAAAAATTGATATACTGTAATAAGTTGATAGCGGTGACCTATAGCATCAGTAAGGATACTTCAAATTATTATTTAATTTATGGGCTTTCGTAATATTTCAGAGATCACTGATAGAAATAAAGATTGATTGACGTGTGTTTACTTAGGCTAAAATTATATTTGGGTTTCAGAAATAGCTACACTACTCCACACCTGCTTACTAATAGCATCACCGATGTTAGGCTACTTAGTAGTAGGCCAGTTTTGGCAGTACTAAGTGGAGTCGAACGTCAGCGGTCAACTCGGTCAACGTTCAAGTTCATCAAGGGACGTATGTGTGCTGATAAATAGGATAATAATATTGTGTACGTGTAAAGAAAGAATTTTTAGAAGCCAGTAATTGTGCTGTAATGTAATACTGAGATCCTGATTGTTCCAGCAATCTCGCACAATTGATGTGGGCATTTTCCACAGCTATGTCCGTAGATAATTAATTGTGTACTCTGGTGAGACCACGAGAAGCCTTATTTGACATCGTTGCATTACAAGTGAAGTCAGTGTTGACAGCTCAATAATAATTGTCTTTATTTCTTGCCGGTCCTTTAAACAATTTGCTTGCCTTCTAGTTTGAATGATGTCGACAAAAGTATAAACAGAAATTAAAAGTTTGACCGTTTGATTTTAGCTTAGCATGGATTTTATTATGTTTTTAGAGAAGCTTTTGCATAATATTTCAAGTGTAGGTGTCATCTAGAATGCCAGAATTATAATATACCTAAAGCTTGAAACTATTTTATTTTGTACCTAACAGAAGAAGTTAAGCAGCAACTAAAAACTTCAGAAAGATTATATAGGAAGTTACGGCTACAAATAATCGAAGAAATTAAAATTCGTGAACGTCCAATCATAATCGATGTATAGCAAAAGTATGGTGTTCCAATTATGTTGACATTACACATGGTTTGGTACATTAAGCTACCAATTAGAGGAGGTCGCGAGCGCGGGCGGCGCGACATAAGCCGTTCAACCGCGCGCCATACATTACTCGAGCTCTAGTCGACTACTACGCGATTTATTCACTTACCGATCTTCAATAGAGGCCAACTTTTATAACTTTTCAGTAGTAAAATCTGAATGGGGCAACTGCTTGTGCAGCTTCGAAATGTGTTAAGAATCTTCTGTGTTATAAAGTTTACAGTTTGAATAACATAAAGAATGTTGATAATGCCGCTTTCAATAAACTCCAACTAATATACTTATTTGTATTGCTACTGCACATGAATAATCCAAACAAACATACAAACAATTACATTATCACGTAGTTATGACATACACACATATATCTACGGAATTATTTCCTCATGTAAGTGCTTAAACGGACTAGAATTCCGCTGACTCCTTTTCCTCAAACCGACCATGAAAGAAAAACTACACACTCATTAACAAATTGCTTTAACGAGAAGTGTTATCGAGGCTTTACTTCATGAGAACTTCTTCGAACTATCGTAGTAAACAAAGGCTTCCGTCAACTTCCTGGAATGTTTGCGTAACCAACAATGTACCTATTTTAATTAGTACTTAAGTTAATTTTTGTAACAGTTAGATCTTTTCCCCTTTTTTTTGTATTTTACATGGTAAACTGAATAATTTTCAAAATCATTTATGTAATTGTGTTAAAAATAACAGCATGCTAGCAATTCAAAGATTGTATTGCAGGACTGATTATTAACAAGACTAATCACTCACTTATTTCAATAAGGTCATTACGTATTACGGCAAATTGTTTACACTACATAAAGAAATTAAACAGAATTACTATTCCTACCTATAGGAAGATGTGTCCATCTTATTAAATTATTTCTGACATGGACAAATAAATACACGTATCTGGCAATTATTTGATTAAATCCTTCTAAAGGATCAAAAATTACGTGTTCCCTGTCTCTCTTCGATCTTAACATTAACATTTTCGTGAAGCACTGCCCTATCACGTTTATTGCGACGTTAAAAATTTCAGCCAGTCATCAGGTTCCTGTTGTACCCGACTGGCCAGGGTGTTGGACGATTAATTATACATCGTCACTCGTGCAGGCTGTTTTTATGCACCTCCCCCCACCACGCCATGAGTCATGACATAATTTACCAGGAAACTGGTCTCGGAACAGCGCTTTAATTTAGACCTTCCTGATTGGGCAGTTAGCAGACACGACGGGTAAACAGGCATTGTTTACATCGCACATTTAAAATCTGATATTCTTCGTGAACATCAGGTACGGCAAAATAAGGGCAGCTTTTTATGAGTCCAAATGAGTTTGAAGCTATAAAATGGGATACTGAAACCTTTTTCCACATATTTTTTGTCATAATTTCATGGCAACAGATTTATTATTTATTTATCCTTCCTATTTATGAAATGTTAGTCTATCCGCCTGTCAGTCGCACTTTTACTCTAAAACTGAGCAATCTGGATGAATTTGGAACCGCGGGGAACAACTAGTATGTTACACAATATTAAAACACATTACGATAAAACGGATGAACATGAACATACGAAAAAGGCACTGCAACTGACTAGTGCAATATTATTACTTAAAACTTTGTAGACGACTTTTCAAATGAGAAAGTCACACAAGCTGAAGTAATAAAGTTCTTATGTTTACGTAAAACTGTTTCTGCGAATGTAGCATATTTTACATTACATTCTGTGGGGATATCCACTGCATATGAAACATTTTTTAATTTACACAATTTTAAAACTAAATCTTTTGAGACGACGGCGACGAAAGAATAAAACAAGAAATCTTTCAGTTTAGCAGGCAATATTGTTCTGCTCAGTGTCGGTAATCTGCTTGCTTACCCCATGCACCCAAGGGCGACGCGTGAAAGAAAAGACTATCAAACTCACGAGCATAGAAGTGGTAATTTATGTGAAACAGTATGAATCATTGACATGTAAAAAGAAGAAAACAAAACAACTGAAATTAGGATAACACTATAAAGGCCTGCAAACACATTATGATCAAAGTGACAGATCTAAGAGCGTTCCCTTTTCCGACTGACGGCGTGTTTGGGACCAGAGCGCAACAGAACAGTATATACTAATAAAGGCGTAAGTTTGTTCGGATATATGCATGCATGAATGTGCTGAACTGAATGTTGGATACGGCAGATAGAAGAGTAGGGAAGAAGAAAACATGCTTTACCGACCCCAAATGAATTGGGATAAGGGTAGGAAGATGATGTTGATGAATGTGCTAACTGGTTTAGATGAAATTTAGATATGGTTGTACTCAGTTTAGCAAGCTGGTGAGGATCCGGGCAGTTAGTAAATACATAGTATAAAACGTTTATTTGATCAGACATGGGTCGCTACAGTTCCGCGGCGCGCCGCATCGCGCTGCAGCCGCGTGCACTTGGCTTCGCGCCAACACAAACACTAATTCGCTGACGTTGTTACATAATTGCTTCGTTTTTACCAGCGCCACCAATTTTCACATATCGCTTGCCACGGAAAATATAAAGCAATTATATTTTATCAGTGCCGAGGGAGCGTCGTTAACTTGATTTAAAAAAATATTGTCGTTCAGATTCAGTATTATTTCTCAAGTAATAGTAATTTACAACGCGTTGTAAATCTGTGAAATAAATGGGTGTTCAAAACCACAAAACATAAGTTCAGAAAGTTTAGCCAAATTACTTTGATTGTCACCCTAAATATCTCCAAAGCATCGTCTTTAAGTTATTTTAAATATTTAACCAAATTTTGTCGTCTTAATATGCATTAAAATAATAAAATATAAAAAAAACACTAACACCAAAATAACAAATAGTAAGCCTTCCTGAATATATAAATGCTGGCAAGCACATTATTTCACAAAGCAGAGTGATTCATTTTACGTCTGTGACTACGAGGCTACGAAGTGCTACAAGGAGCCCGGTGCTACATTGTTCGTGGACTACGCGATACGACCAACCTTGCCTGCCAACTTTGCAACATATGTACGTAACACATCTACATAGCAACATAAACTACACATACACTCGTAATTTGTTGCAGTTATCCACGGATGGTAATTAAATACAACAATGATGCGAGGGAACATGTTATACGTTTTAAGATAGCTAGGCGGACGCGCCCGCAACTCGTAGCCGCCGCAAAAAGAGAGGGTATTAATTTTCGCGACCTGCCACCCTCTAATTATAACGAGAAACTTTCGGCAACTTAGCTCATGTTACCTACAGCTCTGTTAGTCTTTGTTTTGAACATAAAGTTTTTAGGGTTCCGCTGGATTATTGACAAAAAATGTGACCGATTTACGACTGACGACCTAAATAATTTGTTGTTGTTTAAATTATATCATTGACGCATTTTATGACTTTGATTTGCAATTTTAAGTAAAAGACGGAAGCAATAAAAATTACCTAATTTCAAACAGCTGATTGAATTCAGAAAGTATCAAAAATTGATGAATTCCGTTCGCAAAATAATAAGCAACTACTTTACCACACGGTAAACTGTATAATAACGGTAAATAGCTACCGTTTTATAGCATAAAAGCAAATGACATAGCGAACGTTAATAAATAAATTAAACTATGGACACACTTTGTGGTCTTTGTAGTTAATACGTTTTAAGTTCACTTCATTAAATTAATGGACGGCGGACGGTGTTTGCTTACGCGTACCGCTGCAATTGTTTGTTATTTTTATTAGTGGAAATATCTAACTGAACGTTATTCCTATAATACCTAGTATTCCTACTGGAGAGGGGGAGCAATAGCAATCTTTCCTGACTTTATCATGGCCTGATTACTCCATTGTCTGTCATTGGAGTACGTCGGATCAATATGATATTGAGTGAAGTTATTGTTACCAGCTACTGGTATTACTTTTTATTTTCCTTGATACTGCAATAAAACACACATTTTATAACTACGCCCATAAAAGTGTAAAATATAAATATGTATAGAACAAGGTCCTTGAACCCGTTGCATAAGCGTCCCTATGTCAGTGTGCCTGTTTCAAGGCCCGACACTGTCCAGTAATTACTACATATTGGTTTATCGTAGTATTTCGTAGAAGCGCCTGCATCCTCCACTACGTGTTATCGTAAACCACGTAACTCGTATTAGAAGCTCTCACATACACGCGACAGTCACAAATTTCGCACACTTTTTACGCTACCGTCAAAAGTGAGACCATTTTTAAGCCCGCCACACATGTATTGCAGTGAAAAAATGACACAATCTCGCCTCGACAGTTTTACTTGTTTGTTCTATAAATTGGAGCGATATATTTAACCATTTTGTATATATAAATGTTAACAATATTAAAGCTCTTTTTGGAAAAACGGCGACAGATTTTATCTGGGCTTAAAATTGAAATCAGCTAATGTAATACTAACATTTTACCAAAATTAACACTTAAGACTCCAGTTACGCTTTATCAACCGCCATCTTCCCCTATCTAAACTTATCGAAAACTGTACAACAACAACAGTAATTATTTTATTAGAGTTCAAAACATGAACCCATCATGTGCGGGAAGCCCTAGCAGTTTAAATTAACAATCAAAGCGCCGCGGTCTCGTGTCAATATGGAAGGCTTCCAAAGTATTCCACTAAGAGTAAGGCTCGGTAATTTCCTCACTAAACGAGCGTTGCACAAAGTAATTTATGCATCGCATTAATAAAACATGACTATGTAAACGCGTTGACGCAGTTCGGGAAGCCGTCAACACTGAGTGGCTTGCATCACAATACTAGTGACAATCTGCCGGATTATTTGCTTGGCTTGTTATCGGATTTTGTATTCTTTTTTATTTTTACATTTTATGGCATAATTTTGTCGGTTTTCAGCAAGCTTTTAATGATGGTGACCTGAATACTTGATTGGTCATCAGACTTCTATTCTGCACTGTGTGAAATGCTTGTTTACCTCATCATAATTTTATACCGTGGAAGTGTGCTAAACAAATCTGATTAAATTTTTAATCCATTTTCTTACTCCAATAAGGCTTTTAGTTTATTTAAAAAAAAAGCGTCAAAGATCTTTTAAACAAAAACAATATTGCAAAATAGATCCTGCTAAGCCAACAGTGACAAATCTAAGCAATACAAAATGTTCGTCTATATTCCCCCATACTCTCACTCCACACGGATATTTCAAGTACCTAATAACGTAGCGCATGAATGTGTGTAACATTGGCAACAGTAAACGTATGAGTTAATATTTTAGAGGCAACTATTACAAGAGCACTAATTTGTGGCAAACTTGCCGTATGCTCGTGTATGCAAACAAGCCCAGAGTGACTCTTCACTTCACATTCAAGAACAGCTACTTTACCATTTGCGCTTCTACTAAGAGACATGGAGTACGACGGTACGGTCACTTATGTGTTGTGTATAAAAGTGTCTATTGATAATTGATTTGATACGTAAGTTTTTTCACGTCAACAGACCTATTCATAAAGAATATGGACAGATACCTTTGGATATAGTACATTTTTTATAGCCTAAATAATTACCCACGTGCTGTTAGTATAAAGCTTGTAAGTAATTTGTCAATCTCCGAAATCTCGTTGAACATTTACAAAAATCGATAAAATTATCTATATACAACGATGAAGTTTTTACAGCACATCCTAACGGCAAATCGGGTAGGCTAAGCAAAAAAAAAATTACAACAAATTATTAAGTTCTACTTAATTGGGTCTGTACGTACATAAAGCACTAGTCTGTTATTATACACAACTCCAACAATACGAGTCTCTCTCAATGGTGACAAGTCATATTAAAATTCCCGAATGTGTGTGTAAATGTGGGTCGTAATGCAAGTAGGTCAGGGCGCCGCCGAGCGCTGGAGACGGCCCGCGACCCGACTTCATCACCGTTCTACTAACAGGAAAATTTATCCCACTATAGTCCTTTTTACACAGCGCCAATCATACCGATCGAGTGTTCTTAGTTACGCCTACAATCAAATAAATGCGACCCTTGGTTAACCCTTACTTTCGGACTCTGTTTTCTTGTATTGCGTCGACGTAGGCTATACAATAATAGTTTATATCGTCGTGAAAAGGATTAGCCAGTCAGCAATTTGGTATTGGCTGACTGATTTATGTGTCGTCAATGGAAAAGATTTTTATGTACGATACGTCTTGTACTACTAGGATTCAGTAAACAATTTACGACACCAACGTTTAAAGTTTTCGTTTTATAGGAGACATTTCAGCTTTTCAGCGACAATAATTCGCAATGCCTTATGAATGCAGATCTTAATCAATAACAAACAGTATAAAGTCGGGTAAGATCATCTGCTTATATTTTCAGGTACATATATGCATTTACAAAAACATGATTCTGAATCAGTCATTAAAAATATAAAACACCAATAACAGCCCTAGTTTCCCGAGTCTCAGCTCTCTAGGTCAATCCCATAAAGGCGTTAGCGTGAAGATTTTAATGTAGAGCGCGTGATTTACATATTTAATGGTAGTTCTGAAGCTAGCGACAGAACCAGTCGCCGGATTGTAGTGTCGAGATGTGGAGACAAGTGTCGTGCACTGACAATGACAATCATTATTTCACGTGCTGAAATTGTCGGGTATAGTGTCACAGTCTCGTATAATGTTATACAATGTATTATACGGATAACTGTGTTACATGGTAATACTGAAAGATGTACCTATATACATACAACTTTTGGTATTTCTTTATATATTTTTTTAATTGTTGCGGTCTTTTCAATCATCACATTGTTTCTACTATTCACAAAAGATAAGTATTTTTTTTAAATAAATAATACATAAATGGAAGAAAATTCAACTACCTAATCAAGTAAAATGTTATGCAAGAGTAATTAGTACATTCGGGCACAATATTCATTTCTTTCAAATTGTAAGCCCCTATTATTTTTCCATCGAGTACTTTTGTAGGGGTACACTTAAAGAGCCTACATGAGTGGTGTCGTCAAGTGCGTCCGTCGGATAAAATGCTATCAAAAGAAACATTTGCCATCTCAAAAATAATAACATCGTTCCGTGATTTCTACGAGGGAACATCTCTCACGGCAAATTCATGTGAGGAAACTGAGAGTCGTAAGTATATCTAATTACATAAGCGCAGATTTTAATGAAGGCTCAACAAAACTTCTCCGCTAGAGGCCTGAAACCGTAATTCCCGTGCCTTTTGTTCCCTTTGTGTCGGATACAGTACCACTCGAATATTTGGTGAGGTGTCGCCGGCTAATGTTTTAATACCCTATTTTTGCGTAGATCTATTAAACTCTTGTCATTGACAGTTCATTTAGATAATATCTTAAGATACATAGATTTTATAATATGTCTCCACAGTGCAGATTTAAAAGAATATGTTTTTACTCAAATATGTAGTAATTATCATACATAATATACAGGTTATGCTTTAACTTTATACGTGATATCTGCAGAACATCATTAACTCAGAAGATCGTCTTTGAATTTCTATGAAACTTCTGAACACGGCTAAATATATAACCCTTTTGGGTACTCAGTTGTGAGTCGAAACTGGTTATCCGGTGCCGTGCGAACGTTTCAGTTGCAGGTTTATAATACCATCGGGTGACATGGACACGAAGCCGGGACTATATTAAAAATAAATTGGCGATATCTGTGACAAGACTGAACATATGTAAAATTCAAAATGCTACGGAAGGTAGGTGAAATCATTGCGAGACAGCGGCGCAGGACGCATGCGCGGCCGGCACGCATGCGCACCGCCACTTAACCTCAATCCGAGGCATGTTTTTGAATGAAACTTCATTCGGAGCCGGCCCCCGCGACCGTACTTTGCTTTTAGGTGATTTCGGCACTCGAGACGACTTATCTAACCTTACGAATGTACGTCTACAACATAAGTATCGAGTCGGCAAGCAAGCTTCAATTACATACGGAGTGGGAAGGAGTTTCACTCTAAATTCTGAATATTTTACATTTACATATACCATTAAAGTACCTAAAGGGATGACGATCAGGTGTACTTATGTATTATTCTTTTGATACATATTAAGGTACTCTTGATATAATCGCAGGAATATTAAATGGACGTGCATTAAAACCTACAACAGAAACATCGGTCTGCTGTTTTTACTGGGTTAAAACAAATTGTTAAACTGATATTACCTGCTTACTATAAATTTTTCACAAAATAGTTAATTTTAAGCCTACTAGCTATAACAAATCCTACTCAGTACCAGTTTTGAATTTGTACCATGAAAAGTAGAAAAGTGTATAGAGCTACGTGAAACTGAAGACGGTCGACAAAAGGTATCCGCCCACTGTATAGAACTTAACTACTGCCGGTTCCGACACACGCGCGGATGTCGCATCACAGCTACCACTCCTATTACAATAATTAAATGATTGTGATACTGTTTGTGCGGACTCCTTGCCTATTGTATTATGAAATTATAGAAAGGATAGAATATTGGCTAACTTTAGAGTTTAAAACTAAGTTTATGAACCTGAAGAGTTATGCAAAGCTGAATGATGTGAAAGTTGATTGATTAGATTTATAGCGTGTTGCATTTAATAACGGGGCCCGAATGTAGACCTCCAGCATTTACTGGGAATTTCAACATAAAATATCCTGTACCGAACTTTACGCCAAGTCTAACAATCTAGTCAAGATTTCATACGTTCTTTCTTACTCATCTCGAGACCTATGAGGCAGTGTTAGATAATAGGTATCTTATATATAGCCATGCCCTGCTAAGAAACTAATTCAATCATCAACCCAGTCAAGTCGCCACTCATGTTAACCAAGGAAATTCGAACCATGAAAAATGTAGTTTATTTCTGACGGTTACACTTTTACAGTGAAGAATTCATAGAATTATGAAATCATGGAGGACAATTTCGATTCCAATATAATTCATAATTTTATATTAAACACAGTGGACCCAGTTGGTGACTAAGCAACAGATACGACTTGTTAGGTACCTTCTGCATTAATTGCATTCACCGCAATGCACCGATGTGGTTTTTAGTTAATGCCGCTGTCACTGGCTGTATACCGATGGGAACGCATTGATAATGGGAGGACAACGACGTTTTAATTAAAATAATATCAAAACGTGGCGATCTGCTGAAAGTGTTTAATAAATAAATTAAATCATATTGAAATATTGTATAAGAACTGTTGCAGATGAATTTCTATTATACACGACATGATATAATTAAACTATTGTGTTTATCTTGAATTTCATTTAGTACAATAATAATTCGACTAAGGTTCAATAACCACCAAACATAAAATTACCGATAATTTTCAGTAGTTTTCATCGCGCAAACAAGTTCAAACTATCCTCACGAAGCTAAAAGACTCATTATCAACAAACTAATTAAATACTCGACGCAAAATAACACGTATAAAATACGAGCATGATATCATAAGAAACTTTACACTCACGGTAAATCATTAGTGTCAAAACAATGGCACAAGAATGGATATGGTGTGTTCGTGATTACGAGCTCGAGGCGGGCCCGGGATTGCTCACTGACATATTAAATTAATTCACGGATAACACCTGCATTCACACCAGATGAACAAACAAATGTGGATTATGATTACGGAGGAAATCTTGTTCAGAAAAGTTTTTCCTAGCTCTTTACCTACGGTGCTATTATTTGAATACAAAGAAAAGGCTTATATTATAACGATACAATCTAATTTAAAATTGAGTTTACAAAGAAGATGCTACTATGAGTAAACGATAGTGTGATAATTGGATAGTAAGATTCAAACTTGCGAATAGCTTAGAACAAGCAAATAAAGCCGTTGATCATCGTGAAGCTCAATAAATCCAATGCACTTCAGTGATCAATATCTATTCAGATGTTCGGATGCTTCGTTAACAAAGCTCGCACATACATACTTAAAAACGTCAGAAAGACATATCGTTGAATAGCAGGTCGTAACTATCAACTACCTAAGACGAAAATAATGTCTTTTAGATTTCTTACTAGATACATACTGAGAACAGTCAATGGGAACAACGGGTTAACTTTTGTAGTTCTGGAATGACGGAGAACATATCTCACAGTATCATAAAGGTGAGATTGCAAGTTGTGGAAAAGAATGAAAACGGTTCGACCAATTTTGATAAAAGTTGGTATTCTGTGAGGTGACACCCTGGATTAGTACCCAAATCTGTTTTATTGATTGATATTGGCCTTGATCTGGGTAACCCTTTAGTGCTATGCGACTCGCAAAACTGCACATCTCATAATTTAGTTGTAAAGATACTACGTACGTTTTAATGAATAAAACCAAGGATACAAACTATTCTGGAAATAGCAATCAACAAGAGTGGTATGAATCGGTGCCGTACATAAACAAACTACCTATCAATCAACGATACGATTCCATCGCTCCGTCATATCTTGGTTTGATAGATCTAGTGTGCCTAGGAACACACTCGCATGTTATCCTAACGACTATTATGCAAAATGAAACAAGCACTCTATTTTGTACCTACGGCAAAAGGCAGAATAAGAAAATTATTTCAAGGTAGGTGTAATGTCTGAATTGAATAAGCCCTACTTAGTATACAGAGATGAAAATAGCCTACAGCTTTGTATCACAGTGTAAGTGGATAAAATGGTATGTGGACATACTATTATATGTTTATTATATCAAGCTGGACAGAGACCAAATTCATTAAACAAATACAGTTACCATGCAAAATATTTGTTTTAAAGTAAGAGAGAAGTAAGTGAAGAGGAACAGAGACTTTTTCGTGCAGGAAAGGCACGTTTTCATTCATTGCAAAAGCAGCATAAAGAGTAGCTAACTAAGCCCAATATTACGGAGTTAGATGGGCAGACCCCAGTACTCTCAAATTTCTGTCAAACTTCTTCAATTGATTTTCAACCTTATCACAATAGTGGAAGGTTAATATTTGATTGGTAGAATTTGCCAGATTCGGGTAGGTTGACCTGCATACGTCTGTACTAACTAATAATTTAATAGGACAATAGATTAGAGAGACATATAGATATTGATTCAGTGACAGCCACACGGTTCATTTAGTCGACATTAAGCTGCACTTGCTGCGGTTAGTTTGTGGATGGGTGGAGCATCTTTACCATATCGACGATGAAGTACCAATACCTCTTAACTACAAAATCACCATTTTACAGGAGGAGCAAAAAACGCGTCACGTTGAAAATTCTGAGATCTAAATATGAAAATATTGTAGTAATGGGAACATGGATATGATATGATACATAGTACAGTTAAGTAATTTAGAAGCTTTTTACACTTGAATTTAGGATGTAATGTCAGCAGGTCTTGCTAAATGAATGCATACATTGACTTAGCAGCTATTTCTATTAGCATTTTCTCTCAAAACTATCAACATATTTAGTTAGGTGTCTTGACGAGTACACGCAAAATGCAATTTTATGTCCAACGCATTAAAAAT
>NWSH02000519.1:7569454-7585843 GCA_002382865.2 Heliothis virescens | reverse complement strand
CGCCGGGCGCGGCGCTGCCTCATACCGCATCGCGCATGGCGACCTACTCGCGCGGCCCGGGCCGCGGGGCCGCCGCGCGGGGTGGGCGCGCCGCCATGTCGCTCGCTCGCCGCTCGACTGACTCCCCCCGGGCGCGCATCGATCGCCCCGCGCCCCGCACCCGCCGCTGCGCGCGCCCGCAAAGCCTCCGCTACCGTTATGTAATGGTGCGCGCGCACCCTTAGGTTCCGCCCGCCGCCGCGACCGCCATCTCACGGCACACACAATTTTCCGCCCGCCCAACAGCTAGCCTTTAGCCATTGGTCTCAAAAGCTGAAATGAAGCATCCAGAGATGGCGTTAGAGTTCCTTTGACAGACGCCTAGATGAGCACATATTATGTGCACGACAAGCGCACTGAAACTTGCACACAGTCCATCTACTAAAGATGCCACACTGAACACGCGGCATGTTTCATCATCTGCCTAGCCTTTTTTCCAACTATGTTGGGTCGGCTTTCAGTCTAACCGGATGCAGCTGAGTACCAGTGTCTTACGTGGAGCGACTACCTGTCGGACCTCTTGAACCTAGTTATCCGGGCAACCTGATATACTTATCAGTGATAAGTACCCCTTGGTAAGACTGGTTGTCAGACTTTCTGGATTCTGACTATCCGTATTGACTGCCAAAGATGTTCTTATGACAGCCAGGATTCACCAATTTATCGTACCTTCCGAAACACGGATGAAATATTCATTACAAGATGGTCACCCATCCACGGACCAACCGCGTCAAGCGTTGCTTAATATGTCCCTTTGAAAATGTATGGAAAATGCGACACAAATGGCCAAATTGCTGATATAAGGTTTCATTTGGACACCACCGCGGCAAACCTACGTTTTTAATGGGTATAAATGTCGTAAAATGCGCTCATAAATTAGCTTACACAACTTACCAAAAAACTACCACAAGAAGTTGTACTGCAGCTTGTTCACCTTTCAAATGCAATATACAAATAGGTATGAATATTTCATGTTGGCGGTCATTCTCAGACGATAAAGACAATGTTTAAGTAACACTTTGATAGTGACTTCCTTTCAACAGCCTTTCATTCGGTTTCAGAAATGGTTATGTAAGTCTACGTTACTCGGGTTTACGTCTTCAACTCATCGCCGAGAAAGAAATCATCAAGCGAAACGGTTGTCAAGCGCCTGAACAAAAAACACCGCACTAACGGTCGCCGTAACTTCGTGTTATGCCAACGCACTTACAGTAACTAAGTAGAATCCATAGATACATCTCATTTATTACGAATCGATTGTTTCGGACATTGCTTTAAGAAAGACAATTGTTAAGATAGAACAACATGTCAATGTTATCTCCTGGGTGGTCCTGTGTTGATGTCAATTGTTGAATGCCCGCGCATACCATATAAGTTTTACGATCCATTCCACATCAACAATGCTGGCGCTACACAATGCCCCAAGAAAACCCGTGCAGTTGCCAAGCAGTGCGGTCCCGTGTATGATGTATAACTTACGGAAAACATAGGCTTTATACAATGCAATGCCATTGCGCATTAATTGCTATTGTAATTAGGCGGCAAACGTGTAAGTTTATGCGACGTAAACAACAAGTTACGTGACGACACATCATCTATCTCTTTCGTTGGCCAGAGATCGTGCGAGGTCTCTGTCCCGCAGTCGTGACGTAATGCGCCCGCGCACTCTTTGAGTGCATTCACTCACAGCGTAAACCGCGCAAGATCACAACGTAGACCTTATTCCCTCATCAATATTTTCTCATTGCGGTGTTAGATAAAAATTTATGGTAACGTGAGGGACGTTGATCTCAAATTAGAGGCTCTTACAGTTTACAAGTGTTGTGCGACGATAACATTCAAATAAGGGATTAAGAAATCAGCCGAAGGTTAAATTTCATCACACTATGGACGCCACAAGTAAGTAAACTGGTTTTCGAAATATACAGCAACTACTGTAAAAACCCGACCACAGTTTATATCATAATGAATAACGATCAACACCGGAGATAGAAAATAACTGTTTAGCTTTTCCAGAAATTACCGTATCCATATTTTTTTATCTTTTAATATTCCAAAATTTAAGTACAGATGACAGCAGGTCAACGTATACGAATCTATCAAATTTTACCATTCATACATTAACCTACCCCCATTGCGATAAGGTTGAAAATCGGTTGCAGAAATTTGACAGATTGTGGTAACTTGATGTGCTGTTGTCTGTACATAAAACACTCTTACATAAAAACCCTTATAAAACTCTCATCATACGTCGGACAATGTAAACAATTTTTTGTTAGTTCAGATAAGGATCTTGCTGTTAACATTCATTATAGGCACATAGCTACTCATACTTAACTAATATCAGAACTAAATAATTCATTAGGTATATATTTTGTTACACTCCGCAAAAACCAAAACAATAAAAAAATATTGAATTAGTAAATCAGTATTGTTTCGAGCGCTTCCGAAGATGGATACTGAGCTCAATTAAATAGCACGTTATTACTTCTAATTCGAGGTAGTCGGTGTTATCACTTTCCGTTTGTAAAGCCTTGTACCTAGCTGTAGTCACGCCCTGAATATCGCGAGTTGTAATTTCATCATAACCGTCAACAGCACAACTGAATTATGGACAATGTCTTTATGCCGAATGCCGCGCGAACAGTATAACTAAAGCTCATCATCACATTTAACCTCGTGTTGTATGTAAACCACGCATAAATTATTCATTGTATGTAGTTTTTGCTTCCTCCACTGACCTCTTAAAACAAGGCCATTAAAGTACAAATAAACTTTACTCACGTATTTCTAACAGATTATTTAAACAATTAGCCACCAATGGTTGCGAAGCCTTCCTCCTATTAATCACTTTAGAACTAGATACCTAATTAGTCCACAATAGTTCACTATGCCTGTGGTTTTGCGTGAACGATGTCGAAGTGGTCATATTCGTCACGCTACAATGCCGGCGATAGCATAAAATCACGACTTCAAAATGAATTAAGAGTTTGAATCGCCTCACATTCATGAATTCTATGTATAATTGTCTGTATGATTCATTCAGTAAGGGGATAAGACGACTAAGTGCTACGTAATCTGAAAATAAAAACAACACAGGTTTATGTTGCAAAACAAATAACCTGCGTCATTAAATTAGATTAGATTCAGTAATAAGATTGGCATAATTAGTACTTGTTTATTTTAATTAATTAAACCTGAATTCACATTAAAACTGTTACCTCATTGTCCATTTTTATTGATGATGTATTGCCGCTTGCTCTTGCCGCAAATATCGCAACATTCATTTCGCAAAATAAAGTATGACAACAGAGCTTTACTATTTCTAACGATATGTTTCAGTGGAAAACAAGATGGGTCTCCCGCCACCATATGAACAAACGAGGCCTAACCCTGCGCCACCGCCATCGTACTTCGGGGACAACCCTCCACCGCCGCCTGGTTTAGTGGTTCCTCCAGCCCCTGGGCCACGGACCACAGTAATAACGTCACCACCACCACTACCCGGAGCGCGCCCTGGAAAGATGGGCCCTGGACCCTCAGGCACCAACTGCCCAACTTGCAACAAATCCATCGTGACCACAGTTGAATACGTTCCGAACAACCGCACACACATTATATCCGCAGCGCTATGCGTTTTAGCAGGGTAAGCTGACACAATTTAAAGATAACAGAACGATCTTAGAGAACAGTCAGTGTATTCAAATGTCCAATCCGTCAATATTATTCGTAAGTTTGAGGTCAACTGATAAACAACCGACTATTTCTAGTTCCATATGATTTTCCTACTGGCATCGTTTTGGGTAATGCGTCAAAAGCAAAAGTTTTTGTGTAATATGGAATGTTAAAACTAGTTAATAGTACGTTTCGTAACTAGTTTCCGTACCTGTATGACTAATAGTTCTTAATTCGATAGAAACGCCAGTGCTGTGGCATTGTTCACTAAATAATAACTAGGTACAACGTATCTACGACTGTGTAATTGAACAAGAAAACCGATTTACACCACCTTACTCATCTCCTGATTGAGAATATTTAATGTGCCTCAATAGACACTGATAACATGGGCTATGTAACACGTCTCATTTCTGTTTACGAATTCGGACGCAACGCTGACGCAGCGCTCTGATAAAAAAATATTTTTTAGCAAAAGGGAAAACCTGCTGCAAAGAATATGCGTGTTCTAATTAGTACAGTATTACTTACGATCGGAAAGATCTATGTTCAAAAAGTTACTTCACGTAGCCGAACAAATTAGCAGCCCTACAAATTCTTTAATCGGAATCTTATCCATTCAATTGCGTGTTATAAAAGAATTACACTACTGTCTCCCATCTTTTGTATAGGTCCCATAAGGTCTTTGTTGACAAACAGCCTAACAGCAAGGTAATATTTATTATTCTAGAGCGGAACTCTGGACGATCATGTAGCATGATATGTATTACGTGTTGTGATGCATTCATGTCCTTTAAGCAGTGTTGCTTAATGCTAATCACATGCAACTACGTGCTGGCATAGTATTGATAATCCGTCTTATTTTATTATCCTGCAAGATGTATTAACACGATCATAATGCAAATTGGAATAGCTGCCTTAACGTTTAGGTTGTTTCACAAACCATGCATTTTTTTCGTCAAATTCAAAAATACTAACAATTGGACAACAAGAACAGACGTCCAAAAAACAGAACTATTCTCGAAATTCGTACCTATGCGATATCCTCGCATAGGACAATCGACTTTTTTCCTTTTACTGATTTTCCTCCTTCATATTTTAAACACGGAATGGTTATAATCTTCACTAGTTAATACTACTATAATAAAGAGGACGGCAATTGGCAATTTGCCGTCCCATCGGGTTATGAGAGTGAGGGAATAGGGAGTGCACCTGTGTCAGCGCAAATGCTTGTGCACTATAATATGTCCTGCGCAGCTGGCTGATCTCCTTATATGAGAACAGCCGCCTTGGCCGGTAATCAGCTAGGACGCCATCATCATCATTATCATCAATAAAGAGGAAACTTTTATTTGTTTGTACCTCAAAGGCGCGGAAACTAGTGCTCTGATTTGAAAAATTCTTTCACTGTTTCAAAGCTAGACTATCCCTAAGTACCTATGTACCGTAGGCTATATTTACGGTCCGGGTACGGGAGGGAGTTCCCTCATACAATAGGTAGAATTAGCCAAATAATAATTTCGTGTACCACCTACAATTTATGTGTGTTAAATTGATTTCAGATGCTGTTGCGGCTGCTTCGTACCGTACTGCATGAGATCCTGCAAGACTGCCAACCACTACTGCCCTCAATGCAAGGCTTTCATCGGTTCCTATACGCCATCTTGATCGAAACAACATTATATTCAACGTATTTCCACAAAACTTCCATATTTTGATTAGCTTTATCGTGCTAGAAATCAAGATTTATATGAAGTAATGAATAGCGTGTTTTAAAAGTAAATCTCATGTGATGTATCTCAATTCTCATTAATTAAGTGACTCACTCTGCCAGGTGCATATTCGCCAATTTGTTGGCATTTGAATACTTACATAGTTTACCAATATTACTAATTATATTTTACGGATAGGACTTATTTCAGAGCTAAGAAAATTACATTTTCCAATATGTTAAAAATATATTAGATACGTTCGTTTTCTTATATAATTTATTTATCACTAGCGTTACAATGCATTCCCAATGTAGGTACAGAAACGAATGCTGTCATGCAAAACTGCATAATTTCCTAAGTACATAAAAATACACATAGTATAGTAAAGTACCATATCGGCATCTAAACTTATAATTTCCTAATTAAATTTCGTAAGACATCATTTAAAATGTTTGCGTTATAAATAATATGATATGAATATTATGTATTTGATCACATTCGACCAAATCCCTATCGAATTTATAATTTATTATATGTGTTAGATAATAGCTTAATATTAAGTATATTTTTTAATGAAAAATATAATTTATTATAAAAAAGTATCGCTAATTATGATAAAAATGTATATTCGGTTCTGTGATATACTTTTCAAGGGTCTTTCTTTTGTATGATTTCTACCTACTTATGTTTTAATAAATAAACCTATGAATAGTTGTATAAGACTTATTCGATTCTCCTTTTAAATCTTACACCTATTTTGCAGACTGTTGCAAATCTCAACTCATTTATATTCACTGTTCGAACCCGAAATAGTCGAGGCAATACCTCGTAGGTGGTAGGTTTACTAAAAAGTAAAAAACTGTGACGACTATTACACCTACAATCAAAAATTTGCACTTAGACTGTTTTGTTTGTGTCAACAACAATATTTCTATTGGTCATTACTTAGCTGTTCATTCAATTTAGCTGCCGTCTTTCCCTATCCAAGTAATTGTCAAACAAAAGGAATCTAAACATGTAATTCGTACTCTATGTCTAAAAACCTAATGTCAAATTATTGAGGAAAAATTATTTATGGTTTATAAAATAGCAGGTCGCCTACTATACATTCCCAAGTATCTACGGCAGTTGGGACAGTAATGCTCCACATTTTTCCACCTCTTGACAAAGTACGGGATTATGCAGCAACACAACCACCTGTAAACAATTAAGTTTTAATTCAGTTTCTTATAGACGTGTTTTATATTATGATTGCGATGCTATGGCCAACTACACTACCCTGAGGTACTCCAACAATATCAGTAGGTACCAGCTAAACTCCTATCTAAATGAATTGAAATCCTTGGTCGATATTTTTTTGGACTCTCTAAACCCTAGTATGCAGTCGTATTATGAAAAAATATGACCAACTAAGATTAAGTGTCGATGAACGAGGATTTATTAATTAGAGCAACCATTGTAAGTACGTTCGTTGAGGTGCGTGCTAATAAAGAGAACCCTTGATACCTGCATAGTAATTTGATTATAGGACAAGCGTAAAGTCAAACCACATCTTTATAATAACTTAATAAAAATAGATACCAGCTATCTATTTTTATATAATGGGTAATCTAAATAAATATGATGGCAATGATTCTCTATAATTCAGTCAATGAGTATAAAATAAAAAACTTACCAGAAAAATATGCCGAGTACAACAGCAACTGTGTGGGTTAACCTGGTGTTTCTGTAGTGGGCTTTTGTCATGACATCTTCGTAGCAGTAGGGACACCGCATGCCGACCGGCTCCGATCCCACGTGCAGCAGTTCCATCTCGATACCCGCCACATTCTCAGTAACCGGAGCTATCGGATGATATGCGTTAGACTCCACTGCGGAATTTACAAAATTTCAAAGTTAATTCTAATGCCTATAATGACGGTCCCTACAACACCTAACATTGTGCAACATTACAAGAAAAATATTGTGCAATTAAAATTTTATTCGCTAAAAGTCATTGCGCAATTTTCATAGAAACTCTAAGTACACGGATAATATATGCGCGTAAAAAGTAATATTGTGAAATTTTATTGATCACCCAGGAAGTGCCTTCGCCTAAAATCCTTCGAATTCAAAAAAACTTATATAGCACGGATTTACCTACATCAGGACATGAACACATGTATGTAGTATCATTCCCAATTAAAGAAGAGAATGAACACATCCAAGTTCACTGTGTCTTTCAATAGCACTTACATTTTAAAACTAACAGATCGATCTATCATTAGGGTCTTCCCCCGAATTACTGATAGAGCAACATCAAACCACACACACTTCTGTTTTAAATGAAATACATTTAAAAAGAAACGAAAACACCTTTAAAAAAAGTTTTACGATAAATAACTTCATAGCTATACTAGTACGTAAATATGAACACTGATATAGCAGCTATGTGAACCTGAACCTTGCTTATTATCTATCACCTCGGTGAAATATTATAAGTACAATATTTTACAACACGTAAGCATGTAGGTACCTAACACACTTTCTTGCTTTTCAATGGGTAACTATCCTCTGGGGATTCATTAAATGATTACCTATCCAAAATAGTCCAGTGTCCACGTTTTAATAACATATTTAATCGATACTTTCCGTAAAGGTAGAGATTTAGCTAATTACTTAAGTACTTCTTGCAATAATTCGTAATTAAAATTCAAGATGTAAAATACATACTGGTTTACCTATATTTGTCGCTTATAATTTTAAAGGCACCACCTATAATGCCTACGTTTACCTCATAAATTATTTTATTTTATTCATTATAATATAAATAATATTGTTCAGGTTCTTACTTGTTATTTAGAAAATGCGCCGTGAGTGATAACGTTCAAGTGTCACCACTGATAAATCCTTCACACACAATACCGGAATGTTTGATTACCACAAAAACCAATCAAGCAGCGATCTAGCTCAGATTAATTGATAACTATTAATCGTAACGTATTTATATCTCGGTTACCTAATATTTTTATTTAAACCTCAATTTATGTTCAACTAGTTATTTATGATATACGTTGGTTGTGAGCGCCCGGAATGCTATCAATGAAGTGCGATATTGGTTATCGAATAGATAATACCTACTTAGGTAGTGTAAATCGAATAGGATATTCTCTTTGTATCTAGCTTCCTCCAGAGTAGCTGCATTGCCTACGTAGGTATCAAACCCGCCAAATTCATTTTCAGAATTTCAGTTACCAATGTACAGGGCTGGGCAAAATACATGCTTTGCTTTAATTGAAATACAAATTACAAAATACAGTATAGCAAGTAATTAAAATGCAAAATACAAAATACCTTTAGGTAAGGTATTTGAAATATAAAATACAAAATACAGTATTTTAGCCATTTTTAATTGAAATACAAAATACAAATTACATAATTACTAAAACTATTAAAAAAAAACCCGCCTTCAAAAAAACAAAATAACCAACATTTTAACCCTTTGTTAGTTCAAAAATTTAACCCAAATTCTTGTCAATACCAAAAAGAGAGAGATAAGTTCATTGAGATAGAATTGTGGGATTTCATCATCATTCTACTTTGTTTTTATGAGCAATCATGAGACCGTATTTTTAGTGGAACCAGTTTATATTGCGGTTCATGTAATAAAATAATAATATTGAAATAGGTGTTATTTAGAAATGTTAGAAGAGAATCATGGTTGTAGTTTTCTTTCCACCTCTGCTAAAAGTTTATTTGTATCTCACCAAGATAACATAAATGTAAAAAAGGAGCCAAGTTCAATAAAGAACCTATCTTGGTTTTGTGGGCTTCGCTGCAAAAAGAATGGAGATCTATATATTGAAAGCCAATTTCTAATACAAAATGTGCAAGAATATGGTATTTATAATGAAAAAATAACACTGGATGAACAAGTATGAAAACGCTGTTGTCTATGTTTTATTGGATACCTATGTTAGGCTGTCGTCCCTGTGTCGTAAGATTGAATTTTATCATTCATGTGGACGACTGTTGTTCTACCTGTTCCCATTATAAACGATTTCACTGTCAATCTGCCGTCACTTGGGCGAAAACGTTAGACGGACAAGTTATCGTGTCGTTCTTTTAGTGAACACCTCCATTTAAACCTATAAGCTTCGACACTTAAACTATACGATCATCTTTCTTCCCTCACATAGTGACGACAGGGTAATAATAGGAGAAGATTTCATTTAGTTACGTTAATATTGTAGATTATCTGGGCAAAATAAATGGATTGTGCCACCTGTGATTTTTGTTTTGAATAGAAATAATAAAGTTAAAACTAACTAAGTAAAATTTTACTTGACTCATACGCGGGACTCATTGACTTGGCAATACATATTAATTGTTACTGGTTTGTAAGAAGTTCGAGGAGGGTCTTTACACACATAGGACATCAGAAATACTTTGTGGGATAGTTATAACGCTCAAGTCTATGGAAGATCACGCCTTCGATATTGAGATGTTAGACGTTAGTGTAAGCACATTAAAAAATTAAAACGGTTTTACTATCTTGAATTTCCCGCTTAGTCGTCGCATTCACCTTAAAACTGCAGCTATCAGCACTGCAATGGGTTTATTGGTGGTCTACACGCTTGCACTGTACCGGTTGTAGGGGCCACAGTAAAAGGTTGACAAAGTATTATTGTGGATGTGCATTTATGTAATAATTAGAGAAGTTTTGAAAATTACCTATTTTTTAATGAAAGGCCACTCAATGCGGAACTTTATCAGACTGCTATATACTTGCCGATGAAGAATTAGCCATGCAACGAGTTCCTGTCGAGCACGTGGTATTCTACTACACGAGTATGATGATTATATTCCTGGGATAGTGCGAGATTTGCGTGTAAATTCGTTCAAGATTTCTAGTAAGTTAGAAGTTGAAGTCTGTGTGAAGATAGGTAGTCCTGGAACATGGATTGCTGGCTGTGAATACTTCCTTCCGTACTGTTTGTATCTATCCATGTGCGGAGGCGAGGGGTTCCGGCGTTTGTTTGCCATCGTCGGCATACGCTCTTGCCTGTCGGTCGCAGCAGAGCGTACGTAAGCTTCATGGGTGGTAGAGTGGCTGACGTTCCGGCATCCAGGCTGCAGTGCTGTGCCGACAAAGAACCGGGGCGTCTTGTCGGTGGGCAAGTTGTTATTCTTCATACAGTGATACAACTTGCGCAAGATACAGTATACGTTGTGCAAGTCCAGACTTGCGCCAAGTATACGTATCTGTGTGGCTGCCATTAGATTGGGAAAATTCTCTCTGTATAAAAATTAAACAAAAAACAACTTAAAAAGTTTTGGATATGGTCTTTCCAGTCAGTAAGTAAGCTCACTGTCGTTCCCTGGCGGGGCAGTTTGGCAAAGCCACCTAGGAGGCAAGCCCAGACTTTTCTGACAGTTGTATGTCATAGCATCGTTAGAATTATAAAAAAAGATTTCTTATTTTTTCGTTTATACATTGAAAATCCGCCATATACGAACCTTATTTGCATTCATTGTTCTTATTTGGTAAAAAGTGAGTGATACTTTTAGTTGTTCAAGCAGTTTAGAATCCAATAGGTAACCCCAGCCTCGAATTCTTGGTCGCTGTCATATTACGCCTCATCTACATTCAGATATCACATGTTATGGTTATATGTCAAGCAAGTCAAAAAATATAACTCTCTGAAATAGTTTTGTTTTGAAAATATTCTTTATTTCAGTAATTAATGAACGCTTGGTTTGACTAATCAGTTTAACTCCAAAAATGTCAGGAAAATAGTAAGATAATTGTAATTTTGTGACCTCTAACTTTTAAGTATTTATATTTAAACTTTCACTCAACGCAGCCAAATGGTTCTAATTTAGTAATTTCAGTATTACTTTTTACGATCGAAAAGATCTATGTTCAAAAAGTTACCTTCACGTACCGAAAAACAATTAGCCAAGCCTACAATAATTCTTTAATCGGAATCTTATCCATATCATTGCGTGTTATAAAAGAATAACACTACTGTTCCATGCTTTTGTTATAGGTCCCAATAAGGTCTTTGTTGACAAACAGCCTACAGCAAGGTAATTTTTTATTTCTAGAGCGGAACTTCTTGGACGATCATGTAGCATGATAATGTATTAGTGTTGTGATGCATTCATGTCTTTAAGCAGTTGTTGCTTAATGCTAATCACGATGCAACTACGGTGCTGGCATAGTTTCGATAATCGTCTATTTTATTATCCTGCAAGAATGTATTTAACACGATGCATGAATGCAAATTGGAATAGCTTGCCTTTAACGTTTAGGTTGTGTTTCACAACCATTGCATTTTTTTCGTCATAATTCAAAAACAAACCAATTGGAACAACAAGAACAGACGTCCAAAAACAGAACTATTCTCGAATTCGTTCCTATGCGATATCCTCGCATAGGGACAATCGACTTTTTTCCTTTACTGATTTTCCTCCTTCATATTTTAAAACGGAATGGTTTAAATCTTCACTAGTTAACTACTATATAATAAAAGAAGGACGGCAATTGGCAATTTGCCGTCCCATCGGTTATGAGAGTGAGGGAATAGGGAGTGCACTGTGGTCCAGGCCAAATGCTTGTGCACTATATATGTCTGTCGCGAAGCTGCTGATCTCTTATTGAGAACAGCCACCATGGCCGGTAATTCAGCTAGGAACGCCAATCATCATCATTATCATCAAATAAGAGAAACTTTTATTTGTTTGTACCTAAAGCGCGGAAACTAGTGCTCTGATTTGAAAAATTCTTTACATGTTTTCAACAGCTAGACCTATCCCTAAGTACTATGTACCCGTAGGCTATATTTGCGGGTCCGGTACGGGAGGGAGTTCCCTATACAATAGGTAGAATTTAGCCAAATAATAATTTCGTGTAACGCACATACAATTTATGTGTGTGTAAATTGATTTCAAGATGCTGTTGCGGCTGCTTCTAACCGTATGCATGAGATCGCTGCAAGACTGCCAAACCACTACTGCCTCAATGCGAAAGGCTTTCATCCGTTCCTATACGCCATCTTGAATCGAAAACACATTATATTGAACGTATTTCCACAAAACTTGCATGATTTTGATTATGCTTATCGTGGCTGAATCAAGATTATTATAATGAGTAATGATAGCGTGTTTTTAAAAGTAAATCTCAATGGTGATGTATCCTCAATTCTCATTAATTAAGTGACTCACTGCTGCCAGGTGCATATTCGCCAAAATTTGTTGGCATTTTGAATACTTACATAGTTCACCAATATTACTATTTATATTTTAACGGATAGGTACTTATTCAGAGGCTAAGAAGAAAATTACATTTTCCAATATGTTAAAAATATATTAGATCACGTTCGTTTCTGCTTATATAATTTATTAATCACTAGCGTACATGCATTCCCAATGTAGGTCAGAACGGAATGCTTGTCATGCAAAATTGCATAGATTTCCTAGGTAACACATAAAAGTACAGCATAGTATAGTAAAGTACCATATCGGCATCTAAACTTATAATTTTCCTAATTATTTGTAAGACATCATTTTAAAATGTTTGCCGTTTATAGATAATAGTGATATGATATATTATGTATTTGAATACATTCGATCAAATCCTATCGAATTTATAATTTATTATTGGTGTGTAGATAATCAGTTAATATTAAGTATATTTTTTAAATAGAAAAATTAATTTATTTATTCAAAAAGTTTGCTTAATTATGATTATATAGTGATATTCGGTTCTGTGATTATACTTTCAATGGGTCTTTTTTTTGTGATATTTCTATTCTACTTATGTTTTAATAATATAACCTATTAATTAGTGTTGTATATGAGACTTTATTCGTATTCTGCCTTTTTAATTCTTAACACTGTTTTGTTAGACTGTTGTCGAAGATCTCAACGTCATTTATATTCACTGTTCGGACGACCGAAATAGTGCGACTTGGCAATGACCGGTGTGTGCGGTAGGTTATTTTTTGTGGTTAGGTTTATGTAGATTGATATAGTAATACTGGTGAACTATTATGTCACCTCTGTAATTCGATTAATAGAGTTTGCGACTTAGAGCTGTTTTGCTTGTTGTGTAACAAGCAATGATATTTCTAATTGGTATTTACTTAGCTGTTCATCTATATTTTAGCCTGCCGTCTTTTCCCTATCCAAGTAAGTTGTCAAACAAAAGGGAATCTTAACATGTAATGCGTACTCTATTCTAAAAACCTCTAATGTTCAAATTATTGAGGAAAAATTATTTATGGTTTATAAAAATAGCAGGGTCGCCTATTATGTATGATTGTCCGTTCTGCAAGTAATCTTACGGCAGTTTGGGACAGTAATGCTCCACATTTTTTCACCTCTTGAGCAAAGGTCGGATTTTTTATGTCGAAGTGGCAACATCAACCACCTGTAAATCAATTAAGTTTAATTCAGTTTCCTTATTGTAGCGTTGTTTTATATTATGATTGCGATGCTATGGCCACTACAACTACCTTGTTAGGTACCTAACAATATAGTAGGTACTTGCAGCTGAAACTCCTATCTAATGATATTGAAATCCTTGGTCGATTATTTGTTGTAGCGACTCTCTAACCTCTAGTATGCAGTCGTATTATGAAAAATATGCCTAAATTAAGTGTCGATGAACGAGGTATTGTATTATTAGAGCAACATTGTAAGTACGTTCGTTGAGTGCGTGCTAATTAAAGAGAACCCTTGGATAACTTTGTCTGCATAAGTAATATGTTTATTATGTTGATGCGTAAAGTTGTCAAATTCTACATCTTTATAATAATTAAATAAAATAGATACTCGAGCTATCTGATTTTTATCTAATGGGTAATCTAAATAAATATGATGGCAATGATTCTCTATAATTCGTCAAATGAGTATAAAATAAAAAACTTACCAGAAAAATATGCCAGTCAACAGCAACTGTGTGGGTTAACCTGGTGTTTCTGTAGTGGGGCTTTTTGTCCATGACATCTTCGTAGCAGTAGGGAAACCGCATGCCGACCGGCTCCGATCCACGTGCAGCAGTTCCATCTCGATACCCGCCACATTCTCAGTAACCGGAGCTATCGGATGATATGCGTTAGACTCCACTGCGGAATTTACAAAATTTCAAAGTTAATTCTAATGCCTATAATGACGGTCCCTACAACACCTAACATTGTGCAACATTACAAGAAAAATATGTGCAATTAAAATTTTATTCGCTAAAAGTCATTGCGCAATTTTCATAGAAACTCTAAGTAAACGGATAATTATGCGCGTAAAAGTAATATTGTGAAATTTTTTGATCACCCAGGAAAGTCCTTCGCCTAAAATCTTCGAATTCAAAAAAACTTATATAGCACGGATTTACCTACATCAGGACATGAACACATGTATGTAGTATCATTCCCAATTAAAGAAGAGAATGAACACATCCAAGTTCACTGTGTCTTTCAATAGCACTTACATTTTAAAAACTAACAGATCGATCTATCATTAGGGTCTTCCCCCGAATTTACTGATAGAGCAACATCAACACACACACTTCTGTTTTAAATGAAATACATTAAAAAGAAACGAAAACACTTTAAAAAAAGTTTTACGATAAATAACTTCATAGCTATACTAGTACGTAAATATGAACACTGAATATAGCAGCTATGTGAACCTGAACCTTGCTTATTATCTATCACTCGGTGAAATATTATAAGTACAATATTTTACAACACGTAAGCATGTAGGTACCTAACACACTTTCTTGCTTTTCAATGGGTAACTATCCTCTGGGGATTCATTAAATGATTACCTATCACAAATAGTCCAGTGTCCACGTTTTAATAACATATTTAATCGATACTTTCCGTAAAGGTAGAGATTTAGCTAATTACTTAAGTACTTCTTGCAATAATTCGTAATTAAAATTCAAGATGTAAAATACATACTGGTTTACCTATATTTGTCGCTTATAATTTTAAAGGCACCACCTATAATGCCTACGTTTACCTCATAAATTATTTTATTTTATTCATTATAATAAAATAATATTGTTCAGTGTTCTTACTTGTTATTTAGAAAATGCGCCGTGAGTGATAACGTTCAAGTGTCACACTGATAAATCCTTCACACACAATACCGGAATGTTTGATTACCACAAAAACCAATCAAGCAGCGATCTAGCTCAGATTAATTGATAACTATTAATCGTACGTATTTATATCTCGGTTACCTAATATTTTTATTTAAAACCTCAATTTATGTTCAACTAGTTATTTATGATATACGTTGGTTGTGAGCGCCCGGAATGCTATCAATGAAGTGCGATATTGGTTATCGAATAGATAATACCTACTTAGGTAGTGTAAATCGAATAGGATATTCTCTTTGTATCTAGCTTCCTCCAGAGTAGCTGCATTGCCTACGTAGGTATCAAACCGCCAAATTCATTTTCAGAATTTCAGTTACCAATGTACAGGGCTGGGCAATACAATGCTTTGCTTTAATTGAAATACAAATTACAAAATACAGTATAGCAAGTAATTAAAATGCAAAATACAAAATACCTTTAGGTAAGGTATTTGAAATATAAAATACAAAATACAGTATTTTAGCCATTTTTAATTGAAATACAAAATACAAATTACATAATTACTAAAACTATTAAAAAAAAACCCGCTTCAAAAAAACAAAATAACCAACATTTTAACCCTTTGTTAGTTTCAAAAATTTAACCCAAATTCTTGTCAATACAATTTTTCTGACATGATGTGCACTAGAATTAGAATATTAAAAACTTTTTACAAAAAAAACAAAACCACTTACTTTAGAGTACTTCTAGGTGTGAAAAAGTTTTATTTTTTTATCCCTTTCAGTGTTTTTTTTTGTAAGTCGGTTTTGTTTTTTTGTAAAAGTTTTTAATATTCAATTCAGTTGCACATCAATGTCAGAAATTTGGTATGAC
>NWSH02000519.1:7531211-7550751 GCA_002382865.2 Heliothis virescens | reverse complement strand
AGCTGTATAATATTAGTATAGATTAAATACTCTTAATCAACAACAATATTTATTATTTATTTGGATAAAGATTAATATTATTACGTTGATACAACTCTTAACAAATAATGCATTCATTTCCACCAAAGATTACCATAAAAACGGTTCTAGAGAGTTAATCTTAAAAGATAGACATATACTGTCGCGGACATTTTTTTAGCTCATTTCAAGAGGAATAATTCTTTCGTACATATATTTTTGGTATCTTGAACCATTTTCGCAGCGTACGCAACGAAAGCCCTCAAGGATGAATAATCTTTCCCGTTTTTTCCACATTTTCCCTTATTTCTTCGCTCCTAATAGTTGCAGCGTGATGTTATATAGCCTAAAGCCTTCCTCGATAAATGGTCTATCTAACACTGAAAGAATTTTTCAAATCGGACCAGTAGTTCCTGAGATTAGCGCGTTCAAACAAACAAACAAACAAACAAACAAACTCTTCAGCTTTATAATATTAGTATAGATTTTAAATTATATTTTTTTACTTGCCAATGTACAGACGGCAGCAGGTCAACGTATACAGTATCTATCATTTTTTATCAATCGAACATCAACCTTCCACTATTATGATAAGGTTGAAAATCTATCGCAGAAATTTGATAGATTATGGTAACTTGATGTGCTGTCGTCTATACCATGAAATCTTACGCTACATGAGTAATCACAGTGTTAATTTTAATAAATAGCTTAAAATTGTGCATAATGATACCAAAAAAGAATCGATTCGACTTTCTTGTTTATTGCGTTTTATGAGAACATTTTCCATAGTAACGTTTATTTTATTCTAGACTATCATAAAATAGAGATATCAGCGAATAAAAAAACCACCGATTTTTTCAAAAAAGCTCATATTTTGACGCGTGAATTTTCGATTGAAAATTAGGGTACTTTTTTGTTATTAAATGAATATCAGGTGAAAAAATAAAGATTTCAATTCCAAAAAATTAGAGTGTGTTTGGTACATACAAAGACAAGTTTTCACCAAATTTGGTAAGAAAAAAACTTTTTTTGTAGAAGATAAAAATAAAAAACCAAAAACTTAGTTTTTTGAATTTTCTACAAAAATTATGAGGTATGTGAAAAAAGTTGAAATACAAAAGTTGTAGATCTTTTTATTACCTACAACTTCGTCATTCAACTTTTTTCTATAGGACTTGTAGTTTCGCCGAAAATCGCGATAAACTGATTTTTACCCTTAAAAGCCCCCCCCCTCCCACTTCCCGACCACGAATGGAGTGGAATTTGTTTTTTCTTCCATTTTTATCATATTCTCTTCCTTTTGGAATAGGTTTCATTCTACTATAATTTTATTTGACTTTTTGCCTTGTTGAAAGGAATTGGCACTGGTCTAAGGAGGGAGTAGCATAAGTTACTTTCATTTCAATGCTTGCCATCTTAATTGCTCCTACAAAAGAAGATCTTTGTATCAAAACTAGGAATAACCATTTTATACGTAGCCTTGGTTGTTATGGTGATAATTGACGATCAAAATCATCATCGTAATAAATGCAATATGCTAAGATGCGTAAAATTACAATCAAATGCTTCCTCGACAATTCCGGAGTAATTAGCATAGAAGGACAAATACAATGTTAGGCTAAGTTTAAATTCGCGGTTGGTACCTATCTACTTATTTATATCTCCCTTTCATAAAGCAGGTATAAAAAGATTGTCTGGCACAAAAACATTGTGTTGGCAGTGTATGAGCAAAAACATTTCCTTCTATCGTAACAATAGGAACTTACTCGGGATACTTTTTTCGTCGCAAATACTTTTGCTACCAGGACCAAGATCTGTACAAAATACTGTTAATAATTCATCGGGACTGATATTCGGAATTACATCTAACAGTAATAAATTAATAAAACTAACGTTCTTAAATTATGAAGAGACTTGTAAAGAAAATACTTTTCTAAAGTCCATTTTATTAGATGTCTTCGACCGCAATAAACTTTGTCTGGTAAGAAAATTGCGAAGCCTACCTAATTACCTATACGTAGTACCTACCCTATTTACTATTATGTACCATCAGGAAAATAGTAGATACTTTTAGATGTATTTAAATTCATTAGGCTACCTACTACCTGCACTTGCAACTAAAGGCTATAAACTTTACGTCTCGTATCAAAATTGCGAAGCCTACCTACTTATACATAGTAGGTACCCAGTTTATTGCTACGTACCATCAGGAAAATAGTACTTGTACAGATGTACCTATATAAATTCATTATTACCTGCACTTGCGACTCGTATTCCGAGGGATACAGCGGCAGCCCGTCGTTGTTCATGGTCGGTCTATAAAAACAACAAACAATCAGTTCAGTTTTCCTTAAAACTGTATTACCATAACCTTGAAACCTTGATCTTGAGATTGAGAATACGAAATCGATTATGAAGGTCGGCAAGCAAAACTCGAATAACTTAATTAAATGACGAATTAAATCAGTAAACCGTTAACAGACGGTTTGTGTTTTCCAATATTATTTATGAAAATGACTGCCTCGTTGGTCTAGTTGTCGCATATCGGCTATGCGAGCACGAGGTCTCGGGTTCAATTCCTGGGACGGGCCGAAATCGCTTTGTGGGTTTTAGAAAACTTTCACAAAGCAGCCCGGAGTTGGAAGTTGGTGATTGATTCACCCGTGCGGAGAGCACGTTAATGGCGGTCCTGCGCCTGATCTCTCTCCGGTCGTGTCGGATTGCCGTCCCATCGGGTTATGAGAATGAGGGAATAGGGAGTGCACCTGTGTTAGCGCAAATGCTTGTGCACTATAATATGTCCTGCGCAGCTGGCTGATCTCCTTATATGAGAACAGCCGCCGTGGCCGATAGTCGGCTAGGACGCCATCATCATGAAAATGTAGAAACGGACCCAAAATAATAGGTAATGCGGTTAGACAAAACAGACCGAGCGCCAGTTTCACAGGTTCCAGATAAAGTTCTTGATCTGACAGATCATGCCATAGAAATGTACGTAGTCAAAATTAAAAACATTTCTATGGCCCTATCTCCTAGATAGCTACCTATCTAGAAATGTATCTAGAATCTGTGAAACTCGCCATAAGTATTTCGTATTACTCTTAGCAATTAGACTGAGTATTTCGTAGTCGCACCCCGTTATTATATAAACCGTAGACGAGTCTTAATTAATTGATGTGACATGAGTCTTTTAAATTAGGACTTGTTGTCTGCCACATGTGACAATTTTGACCTCTACAGTTACTTGAACTGGTGCAATATAAGCACGTACTTATATTTATAAATATGGCCTTTATAGTTTCCACAAAAATATAAGAAACATCCTTCTCTTCAGAATGTCGGTATACATTTTTATAATTTAATCATGTCTGCAGGCATAGGTATACGTTGACAACCAAACAAGACATTCAATGACCGCGCTGTGTCGACGCGGTCATTCGGAACGTGTCCAAAAGCAACCTTACGCACTATTAATAAGTTCTTGAAAATAAAATTTAGGACTATTTCATTAAATATATTTTATATCTATCAGTAATGCGATTTTGTTATAATAATGACTTATTGGCTATTTATAAGGAAAAAAAGCTGCATTTTGCAACGCAGCGTTACATGTGCAGATAACAGACCTGCAGTATCGTGTTACTTTTGTACAGTTCTTGGAATGTTGAAGTCTGGAGATGTTTGTAAATATATGTAAATGTTATAGTATAGGAGTCGTCATAATATAATACCAGTCCAAGGATTTTCTGGCCTCCTTCCCAATCCCGACCTCATATCAATCTTGATTTAAAGCGAGCCACGCTCATTTAAATATCAATTGCGTTTCCCGAAATAAACAGTTTGTTCAATGACACATGTTTAGGGGATTTTTTGTAATGTTCACTATGATAAGTCATATAAATAAATTGCTCTGGTGCCATATACGCAGATCGTGATTGCAGAAAAATTGCGAATGCTGTGTGCGCTTTCATGTTGTTCGTCCATTTTCCTTGTTTCTTCAATAACAGATTAATTCCTCAGGCTCTATTAAAGGAGCATAGAAAGATACCTAGGGATTTCTTTCAGGAAATTATGAAATGTCACCTCCCATTATTTATAACAAGAAAAGAATACTCCAGACAGACATAGTGGGTACACCTTCTGGGGCTATACTTAGTGCTAAAAAACATATGTGTTTTTATATAAGTTATCTGTTTTGGAAGTTTCTAATGTTCTGAAGAAAAAACACATATGTGTTTTTTTTATTTAGAACAAAACAGATAGCTTTTAACCATTTGGTGATTTATTTATTGGATAATTTAGATATACAGTAGGTACGTATTACTTTTATGAACATGACTTTTTCTAACTCATGTTACTACAACGGGCATAAACAGCAGTATGCGAGAAAAAGTTTTGGTTTCTCCTATAAGGAACCCCTATAGAATAAGTTACTCCATTATTACGATAAGTCTTAAAATCAACTGCTTTTTAACAGGAATGTGTTATCAAACCATTTTCTTACCTCCTATGTGTTATATAACATTGCATTAACTTTTCAATAAAAATAAGAGGGTCTAACAACACAAAACGTGTTATAAAAGTTCATATATGTTTTAAAAATAATAACAGCTTAATTATACCAGAGGCATACTACATTATCACAAAATTAAATATTTATTTTTATATTTTCCTCAAGTACTTTCTATTTTTCACCGAATTCAAATAACAGGAATAATTAGAAAACATCCTTATCCTTTGAGGACTGATAAATTAAACATGAAGCGTGGCTTGAATATCAAGTAGTCTCTTCACAACATAACACCGTTAGCGACCTGAGTGTTTGTTATTAGTCGAATATTCAAGGTTATCTCAAAGACTTGCATTTTATAAAAACTTTTAGAATATCAAAAACTCCTCTTACCTGTGTCTTGATTCCGATTAAGATGTAAACAGGTTTTGGTATTCACCAAATTTTGTTTTGTACACTTAAGTAAACCGGACTGACAAGATACTCGCGACGCGACTTTACAATCTGCCGGACTCGACGGACTGGCGACGAATGGTCGCGATCAACCAACTTCTGTTGAACAAAGCTCGAAATCTATATAGCTATGTACGCAAAAAGCGTCCGAGTCGAACCAATCCGAGCTCACCCGGACTTAACCGAACGGTCTTTCAGTATTCCCAATCCCCTTATGATAATGACATCATCTACTAGTATGTATGTACTGTCTCATGTCCATAGGGAACAATGGTCCGAAAGATGACGTCAAGGCGCCAAATGTAGATTCCTCGTGCTTATANAAATGTAGAAACGGACCCAAAATAATAGGTAATGCGGTTAGACAAAACAGACCGAGCGCCAGTTTCACAGGTTCCAGATAAAGTTCTTGATCTGACAGATCATGCCATAGAAATGTACGTAGTCAAAATTAAAAACATTTCTATGGCCCTATCTCCTAGATAGCTACCTATCTAGAAATGTATCTAGAATCTGTGAAACTCGCCATAAGTATTTCGTATTACTCTTAGCAATTAGACTGAGTATTTCGTAGTCGCACCCCGTTATTATATAAACCGTAGACGAGTCTTAATTAATTGATGTGACATGAGTCTTTTAAATTAGGACTTGTTGTCTGCCACATGTGACAATTTTGACCTCTACAGTTACTTGAACTGGTGCAATATAAGCACGTACTTATATTTATAAATATGGCCTTTATAGTTTCCACAAAAATATAAGAAACATCCTTCTCTTCAGAATGTCGGTATACATTTTTATAATTTAATCATGTCTGCAGGCATAGGTATACGTTGACAACCAAACAAGACATTCAATGACCGCGCTGTGTCGACGCGGTCATTCGGAACGTGTCCAAAAGCAACCTTACGCACTATTAATAAGTTCTTGAAAATAAAATTTAGGACTATTTCATTAAATATATTTTATATCTATCAGTAATGCGATTTTGTTATAATAATGACTTATTGGCTATTTATAAGGAAAAAAAGCTGCATTTTGCAACGCAGCGTTACATGTGCAGATAACAGACCTGCAGTATCGTGTTACTTTTGTACAGTTCTTGGAATGTTGAAGTCTGGAGATGTTTGTAAATATATGTAAATGTTATAGTATAGGAGTCGTCATAATATAATACCAGTCCAAGGATTTTCTGGCCTCCTTCCCAATCCCGACCTCATATCAATCTTGATTTAAAGCGAGCCACGCTCATTTAAATATCAATTGCGTTTCCCGAAATAAACAGTTTGTTCAATGACACATGTTTAGGGGATTTTTTGTAATGTTCACTATGATAAGTCATATAAATAAATTGCTCTGGTGCCATATACGCAGATCGTGATTGCAGAAAAATTGCGAATGCTGTGTGCGCTTTCATGTTGTTCGTCCATTTTCCTTGTTTCTTCAATAACAGATTAATTCCTCAGGCTCTATTAAAGGAGCATAGAAAGATACCTAGGGATTTCTTTCAGGAAATTATGAAATGTCACCTCCCATTATTTATAACAAGAAAAGAATACTCCAGACAGACATAGTGGGTACACCTTCTGGGGCTATACTTAGTGCTAAAAAACATATGTGTTTTTATATAAGTTATCTGTTTTGGAAGTTTCTAATGTTCTGAAGAAAAAACACATATGTGTTTTTTTTATTTAGAACAAAACAGATAGCTTTTAACCATTTGGTGATTTATTTATTGGATAATTTAGATATACAGTAGGTACGTATTACTTTTATGAACATGACTTTTTCTAACTCATGTTACTACAACGGGCATAAACAGCAGTATGCGAGAAAAAGTTTTGGTTTCTCCTATAAGGAACCCCTATAGAATAAGTTACTCCATTATTACGATAAGTCTTAAAATCAACTGCTTTTTAACAGGAATGTGTTATCAAACCATTTTCTTACCTCCTATGTGTTATATAACATTGCATTAACTTTTCAATAAAAATAAGAGGGTCTAACAACACAAAACGTGTTATAAAAGTTCATATATGTTTTAAAAATAATAACAGCTTAATTATACCAGAGGCATACTACATTATCACAAAATTAAATATTTATTTTTATATTTTCCTCAAGTACTTTCTATTTTTCACCGAATTCAAATAACAGGAATAATTAGAAAACATCCTTATCCTTTGAGGACTGATAAATTAAACATGAAGCGTGGCTTGAATATCAAGTAGTCTCTTCACAACATAACACCGTTAGCGACCTGAGTGTTTGTTATTAGTCGAATATTCAAGGTTATCTCAAAGACTTGCATTTTATAAAAACTTTTAGAATATCAAAAACTCCTCTTACCTGTGTCTTGATTCCGATTAAGATGTAAACAGGTTTTGGTATTCACCAAATTTTGTTTTGTACACTTAAGTAAACCGGACTGACAAGATACTCGCGACGCGACTTTACAATCTGCCGGACTCGACGGACTGGCGACGAATGGTCGCGATCAACCAACTTCTGTTGAACAAAGCTCGAAATCTATATAGCTATGTACGCAAAAAGCGTCCGAGTCGAACCAATCCGAGCTCACCCGGACTTAACCGAACGGTCTTTCAGTATTCCCAATCCCCTTATGATAATGACATCATCTACTAGTATGTATGTACTGTCTCATGTCCATAGGGAACAATGGTCCGAAAGATGACGTCAAGGCGCCAAATGTAGATTCCTCGTGCTTATACAAATATAGCCGATTTAAGCTCCGTTTTTAAGTGAGTGACTGTAAACTGTTGGTTGTATTGAAACTTAGATGGGGTATCTTCGTGTGCCCCTAAGCATGAGGAATCCAGATTTTGTTTGTAGATTGACGTCACCTTTGAATCAGCCTGTATAAGCATTATCCGTCAATGTCTTTTGTATCAACAAGTCACAACTCACAATTAAGAAGTACATAATTCACATTAGGTACATACCATTTGAACCACGGAACAAACTAGTCCCAGTTCCTACTTATGCCCAAGTCCCAGTAAGTCACTCCTAACATAGTATCTATACTAATATTGTAAAGCTGAAGAGTTTATTTGTTTGATTGAACGCGCTTATCTCAGGAACTACTGGTCCAATTTGAATAATTCTTTCAGTGTTAGATGGCCCATTTATCGAGGAAGGCTATAGGCCTTAGGCTACAGACATTTATCGAGGAAGGTTATGCGGGTGCGCGCAGTAGTTCCCACGGGAAAACGGGTGAAACCGCTGGCGGATTCTAGTTTGTTATGTAAGTTGTTTATTTTTAATTTTGGCATTGGTAGGTACATACCTACATTTTAGTGATTTCTATTATTATCCTGATTTAAATGTAAAATGTAATGCTTTCTCAACACGGAGTGCGGAAAGATGAGAGTCTCAATAAATGTATTCCTTACGAATGAGGGCAGTTGCATTAAGTTGCATTCCAACGAGTTTAACAGTTTACTTTTGCCGTGCGGGAATCCCCCAGACAAGGATATTTATAATTAAAATACGTGTGCTCTTCTGTAGTGTTCAAAAGTCGTGGTAATATTTTTTTAGGTTCCATTAATATAGGAATACTTTTTACGTACTATTAGCGCGATTGAAAACTTAAAACAGACTAGGTTAACCCAATTTTGCTGTTTTCAACGAAGTAGACATACCATTGATTATTTATTCGAATAATGACTTATGCAAACCTTAAAATTTTTTTAAATAAGTATCTATATTATACCTACCTGCCAGCTTCGTCCGCAGTTTCAACCGTGTGCTGAGGGAACTACTCTGTGCACCTGGATAAAAGTAGTAGGTCCCTATCTAACACATTAAAAAAATCTTTGAACAGTTCCTGAGATCAACTAGCATTGACACAATCGAACTCTTCAGCTTTATAAATAGACGTTTTCATATTTACGTAGAATGTTTTATCATTCATCATCATTCAAAATTCAGCGCCAATTCGACTTCCTCTCTTCGTCGAAGTCTCGTGCTGTGTTACCTAGTTTACTTAGCGTTGCACTTTATTTGCAGGAAGTAACCATGAAGTAACTTGACAGTAGGTAATGACGATCCAACTTATCCCTATGAAGAATTGCGATTTATCTAATAAATACCAAAGACTCCACAAAAATAAAACACTATGTTTCCAACTAGGTATGTTTATTCAACAATAATATCGCCTATTGTTAATTATTTTGAAATCCTTTTGACACATTAAGTTGTTTATAAAAACGCGATGCAATTCCGATGTATCATTTTGTAGGTATTCATAATATCTTCATTATGAGTCCAGTTAATGTTATACAGTTTTAACGAAAGTGAGATAAAAGCAGCAACTTCAGATAAAGTTCTTGAAAATTAATCACACTCGTGCTCAAAACTGAAGATTATTAAAACAATGCAGATACTCCACTAAGTAGGACATACTCGTACACTGAAATAACTATAACCTATATTGATAAACCAAATAATATGTGACGATCATCCAATCAAACAAACAAAGCGCATTGTTTCACATTTTCAGTATCAGTATCCTATTTAAATCCGTCAAATTACACAATGTACTTATTTATCTATTAAACCTACCGTCAGCGGCAGTTTAAACAACTCAATGTGCAGATGATTCGACAAGAGAATTTACAGTGTAGGAAATATCAATTCAAGATTACAGTTTGCAGTCATCCTGCTAAGCCTCTGTCTTCTACTCCTAATAGTCAGTCCTCTATTAATGTGAAAACACACACCGTTCATAATAATAGGCCAGTGCAACTGGTACAATCATAGCTTGATGCAAGTAAATAGATTAGCGGCGCCAACTCCGAGAGCGTTCGCGTACAGTTTAACATACAATCAGGTACCTGCAGAAGTAAAAGACTATTAAGTCTCATAGCACTTGTTCAAAAACTCTCTTTTGCACACACACTGGCAACTTATTTGGCGATCTCGTAACATAATATTACTATCCACAAAGACACTTTGGAATAATGCCTTCACAAAAATTATCTACATACATAGATAGATACAATTCTCAAAAGTTTAGCTTGTGACGGGATTTATAAAACATATTCCATCAGCCTGATAGTTAAACTTTATACAATTTTCAATCACATCATAACCATTAATTTTAACATGAAATCATGTACCTAAGTATGGCCACCTATGGTTTTATACTTATGTATTAGAATTTTAAGTTAAGATTTTGAATCACAGTCAACTAGCAAGTACGTGTAAGTACCTACCTACGTCGGAAATGGAAAATGTGCAGAGATATAAATCCAAGAAGTCTTAGTTCTAAACAGTATCTAACAACTATTACGCTGCAGTGAGAGAACAACAAGGAAAATCAACATTACCTACTCGTGAACTATGTTAGACAACACTTGGACTTATTATATTATAGATTCAGAAACTGGCTTTATTTGCATTTTTCCTTAGTTCGTTTCTATGCCACGTTTTGAGCCACGTACAGTCAATAAATAATAACCCAGGTAGAAGAATAGTGTGTCAATAAAATGATAAATATAATTATCTATTGATTATAAGATTCATTAACTACCTCTAACGGATGGGGATGATGAAAATCTGCATGCAAATGTAAAATACTTATTACGAAAATCACTTTCTTTGAAAACTTGTTATACCTATTGAACCCTCTCCTTTTGCACCAAAAGTCTGCTGAATTTTTATAGCCATTGATAAAGATAGCAATGGCTATAAAAACTGAATTGAATTGAAAAAAAATGATATCTTGTTTCATTAAAAAATCTCATAGATACTTAAACAAACCCTACTTTTACGGACGTGGTCTTAACATGGCAATAAACTTATTATATTTTATTAAAAGTTTATCTCAGCACAAAACTTAGATACATTGAGGAGCAAAACTAGACATTTGTGAGTTTCTAGATATTACGCGCCAATGCGTAAAAAAACAATAATCTATACGACGAACGCTTCGAGTGCCAACATAGCGAGAGCTGCGATCGCCGCCACAGCAGGAACAGTCACCACCCACGCGAATATTATGTTCCTGTTGCGGGAATAATATAATTAGCCAAAAATTGATAACAGTAAACGTAAAAAACAAACATGCATTGGATAGCTGATAGATAGTGCAATTAAAAAGAGGTATGTAATCCACAATTGTTTACTAAGTCCGTCATCTGCAATGATATAACCCTAATGACGTAACAATGCTTATCGATCGAATTATTCAATGAAATTAAATCATACTAGCAACAAAATGTCGTTAGGCTGAAAATCGTATGAAGATAAGCCTATTGAACGTGTTCATACAGTTATACGCCCCTTTTGGACAATCGCAATTCACTAAATTGGCTGTCGCAACGAAGCCCTCTCACAAGGGGACAGGAGCAATACTTTAATTCATCAAAATTATTATTATTTTATAATCTTACCGGAACAAGCTCCAGTCGACGGGCTTAGCTGAGAAGTAGCCGATGCAGACTACAGACCCGACCTTACAGTGCGTAGTGGACACTGGCAAGCCCGCCTTGCTGGCCACAAGGACTGTTAGCGCAGCGCCCAGCTCGATAGTGAAACCCCTGACAAATCACAAACATAACCGGGTGTAGCAAAAATCTTGAATCACCCAAAATTTGGTATTTTACACTATGTCTATGTCTAAGTTAACTTTACTTACGTATCTGGTGTAATGCTGGTGAGGTCTTCCCCGACAGTACGGATGACGCGGCGGCCCCATAGCCACAACCCGAGTGCTATACCCACTCCGCCAAATATCAAGATGGCTAGAGGAGTCTCTGCGCGGGAGTGTGCCCCACCCTCGGAGTATAACAGCCAGAGAGCCACCAGAGGACCGATTGCGTTACTGCGACAAATTAATAAAATGAATTAATCAGCTTTCTAATTAAGATATCACATTTGATACTACAGGCATTAAATTTTTGGGAATTAAAAACTGTTCAAGCGAATTATGCAAGACTACATTTCTACCTACCTAACGTCATTGCCACCATGAGCGAACGCACCGAACGTGGCGGTGAGAACCTGCAGGAAGGAGAACAGACGCAGAGCGTCGGGCGGGGGAGCGGGCACGGGCGCGGGGGGCGGCGATACGGCGCGCAGCAGCGGCGCTGCGCTCGAGTTCGGCGTGATGCCGGCCGCGCGGGAGATAGCAACCTCTGTCGCACCACAACGTTCGATGCTCCACGCACTGCCACCTTCTGGGCCCTAGAAAATATAAAAAAGTACTTGAAACTCCTTAACGAAGCATGATAAACCCAGGCATGTTCCTTTTTCAATGTCAAGTGATATCCACATTTATAAGGATTTACGAATCCCGCTTACCTTATCAAGTCTGGGTGGCGGGGTATCAAACTCCACGCAGTGTGTGGCTCTGGCGGCCGCCAGCCTGTCGAACTCCCCACGTGCTATCGTGTCGCACGAGTCACCCAAGAAACCGTTCCTGGAGTCGTAACTCTCCCCCATACCGGCCATTTGCGCAGAATCCAAACTTTTACAATAACTCAACGTCTCATCTATGTATTTCAATGTGTTTATCTGGGGATCCGCATCTATGAGTTGTAACCGGGACTTATTTGTTGGGCTAAGACTTCTGGATAATATACTGCAGTCGTCCATGGTTGCGAGCAGTGCTCGGTTCCTGGCATTCATCACCCCGACCGAGGTCCTGTCTGCATCGCTCAAGGTGACCATCTCGGCACTTTCCGCGATAGCCTCGAGCACTTTACCATCTTCGGAAAGAAGGGAGGTTGGACGTTGTGGTACGCTACTTTTATTAGAGTGTGTTGGAGTGTTTGCTGGAGTCGTTTCTGAAATAATTGAAGGTACAAATTATTTTTGACTACCCGATGATAATTATCATATTTGTGCATAATGAAAAATCCTCACCGTTCGATAACCCTAGCGAGAAATTGACAGGAGGTGCGACAAGTCGTCGTTGGTAGTAGGGCACTAGAAATGCGCGCACGCATATGGCCACCAGCGCACCGAATGCCATGGAGCACACCAGAGCTAGCCACAGCGGGATGTTGTCCATGGCCAACACTGGAAAATCATGTGTACAATTCTTTTATTAATACTTTTATTAGGTATGTAATCGTTCACTTTAGAATTATAAGATATCCACCAAAACTTACACTTTGGTCCATCATGTACGACGCTCAGCACATTCACAGCCACGGTAGCACCATAGAAGAATGGCAACGCATTAAGACCAGCTTTGACGGGCTGTGGCGACCTCAAGATGAACCGGCGCACAAACCAGTACAGGAGAGCTGATGCCGTGCCGCTCAGCGCCGGCGATATGAACCACGACAACACTGGTAATAAATAAACAAAACATAATCTATATCGCACATAAGAAAAATAATAATCTTCTGTGTAAGAAGCTACGAAAGACTACGAAGAAAGGCTACGACTGCTACGACGTAGTCTTCTGTCGCTTCTGTAGAAGAAGCTACGGATTACTACGACTCAATGTTACGACTACTACGACGTAGTCTTTTGCAGATTAATTCGTCTTCTTTTTCTTTCTATTCAATATCTACACCTTTAATTTTGAACATTTGTCGATAAGAACTAAAATTAATTATTTATCAAATACAATCTATACATAAATATTTTTAAATTAAGATTTATTATCAGTCTCAAACCATTGCTTGATTTACAAGGGACTTAAGAAATTGTATTTCCCTTTACGTTATTACCCAAGGCTAGAGAGTACACACATCCCATTGTAACAAAATTAATGAAGCCCTTACATGTGTAAACATACGAAATAATGTTAGTGTTAATTGGTTTATCACATGATACACCTACATAAGGAAGATAATTATAATTGGTAATCACCAAAACTGTACTTTTTGGTTATTTTTGAGAGACCTTCCTAGTTCAAAGTAAAAATTATCTAGTATTAAATCGTTCCACGAATTCTATTCAATGCATAAAACTTCCAAACCAAATCAGTAGTAAAGCTTTAACCTTGAACTGAAAACATCGTACAATAGCTGTACCTACCTAAGTACGGATTCTGAATAATCAAGCGAATGGATCATAAATCTGAAGACATCAAACAACTCCTGTGTATAATTTTATGAGTCTCTCTTATTACTTATACCTACCTAAATAATACTTGGTCTCCAATCACGATATACCTAGTCTTTTTTCAATGACTCGGTTACGTAAAATCAAGTTTTTATGCTTATAAATTATATGAATCTGAATAGATTCAAACAAAAATAAAAATTCGAGGACAACACAAACGAGGTGCATTGTTCAGTCGAATAAAGTAGGTAAGTGTGTACAGACGACAGCACATCAAGTTACCACAATCTGTCAAATGTCTGCAATAGATTTTCAACCTTATCACAATAGTTGCCGGTTAATGTTTGATTGGTAAAATTTGACAGATTCGGGTACCGTGACATGCTGTTTGTACATATAAAATTTTGCTCACCAATAGCTCCGAGAGTCGACCACCTCACACCGATTGGACCTTTGGCCGTGAGCGTAAAGCCCACGGTCGCTCCAACCATGGAGTGTGTTCCCGAGACGGGGAGGCGCAGCGCCGTGGCAACGATCAGCCAGATGGCGCCTGAAATCAGCGCCGACAGGCACCCCGCGGCCAGCAGCTTCTCGCCCCCGTCAGCATATAAAGACACGTCCAGAATGCCTTTCCGCATTGTGTCCGATACCTTATACCCTGTGAATGAATGATTTATACAATAGTTTGTAAATAAAACTGAACAACTGAAACCCCCGCCTCTAGCAAGATTTATTTCAGTCAGTAAATTAAATTCATATACTTGTTGTTCATTACATGAAATACCTGTGTGATTATGGAACTAACTAAACCTATTTCATCAGTCTCATACACCTAATGAGGGTGATGAAATGAAGCTCAAGGCTATGGATGAAAATAACTCTTAATTAAAATATGATTAGGTAATTTACTAAGCAGAGTTTTGAGACTGATTATCATGGATTTTCACCTAAAAACTATCTTAAGAGAATACCTGAGATCATGTTAGTTTGCAGGAATTTGACTTACCTATAAGCACAGCGCCGGCTATCTCGAAGATAGTTGCAAGTATACAGGCCTGCGTGAGCGTGAGTACCTTGGACCCAACGCTGGTGCCAAATGAGTTGGCCACATCATTGGCACCAATGCCGAAAGCCAACACGAACGCCACCACAAACCCGCTTACCACAAGCCATAGCAAATCATCAGAAAATGGTTCCATTATTATTTCGGTTTATCTTTAAGTTATCAATTTTCACTAATTAATTTTGGTATAAAAGAACATTTTTGTAGCACCTAACCAAACGCAAATTTAACCATAGTTAACAATAAGCTTGGCTCTATATTTTTTATATAAATTCCTTAACACTTGTGGAAAACAATCCTTTCTTAACTGTAAACAGTCGAATTTCCATTCCTTATAGAAAAATAACTATAAAATGTGTAATAGCTAGAGATCTAATTACAGTAAGTCATTAATTGCGACTTCAAAAGCAATCGATAAACTATTTAAAAATTTATATATTTTAGAAATAAAGTAATTCGAAACTTATGCGGTGGTTGTGCGTCACAATGTTTGATGTTTTATTAGCTTTTCGTAGAGATTAGGGTGGCTCGTTAATTTCGGCTTCATCATTTCTGTAAAAAAAGTAATTCATAGCTACAGCCTTACAGAAAAAAAAATATTACCTACCTATTTTGTTTGTAAGATGAACTCTATATTAGAAATAAATCCTAATAAAAACCTAACGTAGCTACTTACCAAACGCTTTCAAGTTTCTGCCTATTGATAGATCTACATATAAGTTAGTTTTCTTGTAGGATTCAAATATGAATCCGATCTGACCTTAATCTTACACCCTAAATCTTCTAGCATACATTAAAATACTACGAACATCCAAAATGGTTGTCCACATGTTTCCTCAGTATTGATTCGACGCCATTTGATTTATTAAAATCGTGCTAAATAACGAACACAGGCAGACAGAATCAAACGTGTACCGCAATCTACTTGGAAAAGTTATCTATTCATATCCTCATTGGGGCAGTTTGGAAAATTAAAAAATAAATGAACAATAGAGCACAATACGTCCTGAGCTTCCATCATCATGTTATTTTTAAAGTGTCAGATCATGTCACGGCTATCGTACAACACGTGTATGTATTAACCACCATGTCACTGCACACAAAATCCGATTAGCGTTACACTTGTGATTCAGTTACGTAATCTAATATTGATTGTAATATAANTTGCCGGTTAATGTTTGATTGGTAAAATTTGACAGATTCGGGTACCGTGACATGCTGTTTGTACATATAAAATTTTGCTCACCAATAGCTCCGAGAGTCGACCACCTCACACCGATTGGACCTTTGGCCGTGAGCGTAAAGCCCACGGTCGCTCCAACCATGGAGTGTGTTCCCGAGACGGGGAGGCGCAGCGCCGTGGCAACGATCAGCCAGATGGCGCCTGAAATCAGCGCCGACAGGCACCCCGCGGCCAGCAGCTTCTCGCCCCCGTCAGCATATAAAGACACGTCCAGAATGCCTTTCCGCATTGTGTCCGATACCTTATACCCTGTGAATGAATGATTTATACAATAGTTTGTAAATAAAACTGAACAACTGAAACCCCCGCCTCTAGCAAGATTTATTTCAGTCAGTAAATTAAATTCATATACTTGTTGTTCATTACATGAAATACCTGTGTGATTATGGAACTAACTAAACCTATTTCATCAGTCTCATACACCTAATGAGGGTGATGAAATGAAGCTCAAGGCTATGGATGAAAATAACTCTTAATTAAAATATGATTAGGTAATTTACTAAGCAGAGTTTTGAGACTGATTATCATGGATTTTCACCTAAAAACTATCTTAAGAGAATACCTGAGATCATGTTAGTTTGCAGGAATTTGACTTACCTATAAGCACAGCGCCGGCTATCTCGAAGATAGTTGCAAGTATACAGGCCTGCGTGAGCGTGAGTACCTTGGACCCAACGCTGGTGCCAAATGAGTTGGCCACATCATTGGCACCAATGCCGAAAGCCAACACGAACGCCACCACAAACCCGCTTACCACAAGCCATAGCAAATCATCAGAAAATGGTTCCATTATTATTTCGGTTTATCTTTAAGTTATCAATTTTCACTAATTAATTTTGGTATAAAAGAACATTTTTGTAGCACCTAACCAAACGCAAATTTAACCATAGTTAACAATAAGCTTGGCTCTATATTTTTTATATAAATTCCTTAACACTTGTGGAAAACAATCCTTTCTTAACTGTAAACAGTCGAATTTCCATTCCTTATAGAAAAATAACTATAAAATGTGTAATAGCTAGAGATCTAATTACAGTAAGTCATTAATTGCGACTTCAAAAGCAATCGATAAACTATTTAAAAATTTATATATTTTAGAAATAAAGTAATTCGAAACTTATGCGGTGGTTGTGCGTCACAATGTTTGATGTTTTATTAGCTTTTCGTAGAGATTAGGGTGGCTCGTTAATTTCGGCTTCATCATTTCTGTAAAAAAAGTAATTCATAGCTACAGCCTTACAGAAAAAAAAATATTACCTACCTATTTTGTTTGTAAGATGAACTCTATATTAGAAATAAATCCTAATAAAAACCTAACGTAGCTACTTACCAAACGCTTTCAAGTTTCTGCCTATTGATAGATCTACATATAAGTTAGTTTTCTTGTAGGATTCAAATATGAATCCGATCTGACCTTAATCTTACACCCTAAATCTTCTAGCATACATTAAAATACTACGAACATCCAAAATGGTTGTCCACATGTTTCCTCAGTATTGATTCGACGCCATTTGATTTATTAAAATCGTGCTAAATAACGAACACAGGCAGACAGAATCAAACGTGTACCGCAATCTACTTGGAAAAGTTATCTATTCATATCCTCATTGGGGCAGTTTGGAAAATTAAAAAATAAATGAACAATAGAGCACAATACGTCCTGAGCTTCCATCATCATGTTATTTTTAAAGTGTCAGATCATGTCACGGCTATCGTACAACACGTGTATGTATTAACCACCATGTCACTGCACACAAAATCCGATTAGCGTTACACTTGTGATTCAGTTACGTAATCTAATATTGATTGTAATATAAGAAAAAAAACTTTGCCACTTACTTTTGAATAGAGTAGGATTTTATAGTCCTAAATTCGTTTGTAGCGAAGAAGCACGAGGGATCGCCTTGAGCTCCTCAGGTGTGGACTGAAGTTGACGAGGGTCGCACCGGGTCGCCGACTGAATGGAGCATGCGCGAAGGGCACTAGCCACCCCACTCCGTACCCCCTATTCAGACGCGAATACAATGAAAATAACCCTTAACGTTACCAAGTGTATTCAGCTAGGAAACCGGCTTAACAAAGCCAAGTAGCCTATGGTAGCAATTATAATTTATGTAAGTTTATTGAGATCGAATATAGTCATAGGTTTTTTTCTTGACTTCGTTTCTCTAAAAAGCTTAACAAGAAAATATTTTAATGATAAATTGGAATTCCGAAACATAAAATACTTGAACGAAAGCTGCAAATCTTTAACTTTGATGCTGTAATGATCGTTACTACTTTAATAAACTTAAGAGTCTGCTTCATACCTACCATTATCTTTTGTTGTATTGTAATATAGGTACCTACGATATCTATTGAACTTATTTCTTTTTACATACATTGCGAAATTAATTATAGAACTATGAAGACAAAGGTTCTCAGCTACGTCAATAGATGGCGTTACTAGTAAAAAACTCATCGTCGTGTTGACATATGATTTTTATGGGTAGCTTATTCTAATCCACCTGCCACCAGCGATTTTAGATTCATTCCACCAGTTGACAAACTAGTATACTCGTACGGGCACTCGTTTATACTTATGGAACATTAAAATTTTAAAGAAGCCGCCTAGCTGCTCTAGCCATAGCGGTACGCAAGGCCCAATAAATTCAGCGACAGGATCAGGATCCTTTAGATTTGGAAATTCAACGAAAAAATTATACTCATAGGTACTTAAAGTTCTAGATTCTGCCAGCCCCGGATCTAGGGGGGGGCAAGCCGGGGCCTATGCCCCGGGCGGCAAATTCAGGGGGCGGCGAAATGCATTATTTAGAAACGAATAGACAACTTATAATTTACGTAAATTTGCTACAGAATAAATAAAAGAACTTTCACTCTTATTTTACTATGACCATATCAACTCAACCGATACCCAGGGGCAGCACACGGAAAATGTGACATAATAATCGCGAGGCGCCCACCTAGGCGTAAGTATTCCAAAAAGCGCGCCCTTTCGCCCGTAGAAACGAAAGACCACGAACACACGGATGCGTGCAAAGTGCGAAGTGTGTTCGCGAATAACTTCGTCGTTTATGAGCCGATTTTGATATTTTTTTTTATATGAAAGGGTCTGCTGCACATTGGCTCCCATTGTCATCAAGTCAGTGTCTGATGGTGGAAATTGTAGGCAAGCATCAGGTGAAAACTTGAAATTTATTTGTACATA
>NWSH02000519.1:7468297-7528569 GCA_002382865.2 Heliothis virescens | reverse complement strand
AGAGAGAGATGATGAGTCTATATGGTGAAGATTTGGACTTACTGATGTTGAGCGAAAAAGATAGGGTAACTCACATGGTATATAGAACTAAGTATCTTTGGCTTTATTTTTTACACCGATTTATGTTAAGACTGCATTTCTGATGATAGCGAAAGGCAAAGTGCGTTTTGGGAATCTTACGGTTGATGCAGACCTTGTATTAGTACTTATAGGGTTCGGTTGAATGTCGGTATTAGATAATATCGTTTTCGCCAATAAACTGAAGCTAATAAATTTTCAATGCAGTGGCGTAGCAGAAGGGCTAGGCCGGGACAGCGCCGGGCCCCGAGTAAAGGGCCGAATCATTAAAGAAATTTCGATCACACTAATCTATCTGCAAGATGTTATTATGGAGTTGATAATGTTGGCTATTTGTAAATAATAAAGACAAGGTTGCAACAGTTCGACTTTCAGAATAAGATGTTTTCGCCGCGTCGTTCGCTCGCGTCTAGAGTTCTTCCTGTCCTTCTTTTAGTCATTAAATTAAAAAATCGCGCTCGTTCGCTCGCGTAAATAGAGTGTAATTCTGTTCTTCTTTTTATGTCATTAACTAAAAAAATCGCGCTCGCTCCGCTCGCGTCCTAGAGTTACTTCCTCTTCTTCTTTTTAGTCATTAAACTAAAAAAATCGCGCTCGCTTCGCTCGCGTCCTAGACTTACTTCCTGTTCTTCTTTTTTGTCATTAAACTAAAAAAAACGCGCTCGCTTCGCTCGCGTCCTCCAATTGCAACGTACTGTTCGTTTATGTATAGTCCTATCTCAAAATAAAAAAAGGGGTCGCGGTTGCTCCACTCGGGCATCTTTTACTATTTTCTGCTGTTTTTTATTTTCTTCAAACATATAAAAAAAGAGATTTTTTTTAATTTGCCAACATCCTCCATCACCCGTCCAAAAAACAATCTTGGTATAGTAACTCGAGGAATAGTTCAAGTTTGGTCGAATCGGCCCTTAGTGGACATCTGATAGCTGAAGAAGTAAAATTATAAAGATGATGAAAGGAAAAATAAATATAAGTCGGCGGGGGCGGCATATTTCACTTTTTGCCCCGCCTAAAAAAAATTGAAGATCCGGGGCTGGATTCTGCCAGTGCTTTCACCCGTATCCCATGTGAACTCCTTCGCGCAATCGGTTACAAATGGTACCTAAGTACCTTACCTCACACGATAAATGGTTTATTTAACAAAGATAAAAAAAAATCTATTTTGAATCAATACTTCAGTCTCAATAGTTTCTGGGATAAGCACGTGTAAGCAAACAAACTCCTTGGATACATTAAACCTAAGCATTGATGTACAAAAAACCCTTTTTTGTATATCAATGAACCTAAGTATCCATCCGAACTCATGAAATAAATAAGTACCTACCTATAATTAGCTACATGTATGGTGATAAACTATATTAAGCTCACAAAAAGATCAAAACAATTTGTTGCAGAACCTATCTAGAGATAGGTAGGTATACTTAACTTAAACCAGATTTGAATGTCCACTTCAACATTATGACCTTGGCTACTTTCAACCTGTAAGCGTCTCTATTTGCACTCAATAAGGTTTAATTTATAATGTACGTGTAAGATAAGTGCATAAGATACAGATTTGGTCTTCTTGGAAATCGCACTCATTTCTGTTATTTTTGGCAAAACACGGGTGACGTGCAGTAGTGTTCTAAACTTTTTTATAAAGTTAATTGTTGTGAAGAAAGATGAAGTGGAATTCATAACATCCTTATATATTTGTGTGCCTATAAAAAATGCAGGTTTACGATGCTTTCGGTAGACCCAGAGGAAATCGTGCGCGACCGACACGTAGCTTTGAGTTGTTCTTACTTAATTGTGATAGAGAGAGTACAAACCGAATACTTATCGTGCCTATATCTCAGTGCTTTCCCTATATAACTTATTAATTACATTCAACAACACAAACTCTTTTCCGGGTGAGTAAATAATAATACCTACGTATTCTGTAATCTGTTAATACGATAAGCAAATCATGCAACGTGCGTACTTAAAATAGCAGTGATTAAAAATTGACCTTTGCTTATTTTGCTACCTATCAATTTAATTTTGTGTACCTAAGCATACCTGCACCTACTAGCTATTTTCCTGCGGTTTCTGTCACGTCACGGGGGAACTTCTTTCAGAAATATAGCCTGTATTTGGGGATAGATTAGCTAGCTTCCCAACATTTCAAATAAAAAAAAAATCGGTTCAGTAGTTTTGGGAGCCTTATGCCCAATTTCACCAACAGCCCCTAAGTTTGATCCCCTAACAGGTTTGGGGGTTACTACATTCTATGGGGTTGGGTAAGGGGAGTTTTTAAGTAAAGGATCCCATACTTAGGTGGCAGTCATCTTGGTGAAATTGGGCATTAGGGATGCAAACAAACATTGTATCTCATTTAGTTAGCATAGTAGATAGTATAAAAAAGTATAGATACATATAGGTACTACTGTATTTAATTATCTTTATAACAATATGCAACTAGGTACCTACTTCATTATCACAGGTCATGGACTCTTGGTACAGTGGGTATGATATTACATACCTATAAACTTACCTACTGCTTTTGTAGCTTCATCCATTCTCTAATCAGCATGAAAAATAATAACAAGACTTAGAATAAAATTAAATTTATTAAACATTTGGAATGATTAATAGAATATATAATTTCCCTTTAAATGCCCATGATAAAATTGAAAATGTTAAAAAGTTATTTTCCTTCAACAATTTCATAATTCAAATTGTTTTCAATAAGTTTCTTAATTATATTAGTATTTTTGAAAACTGCACCAGGAGTTACAACTCCACCAGCTGCAGGTAAATTCTCCTTTTCCTTGAGGATTGTGAGAGCTGCCATCAGCAGTGCTACCACAGTGGCCCCATAGCCTGGGTTTGTGCCGGACACTTTTGCAACTACAGTCTTATTAGGCTTTGTGTTCTCCACATCCGCACCATTCTCCCATCCCTTCCCAACCAGCTCAAACGTAAAATGTGTGTTGTTCATTACATTGTCAGTTGGACCCTCCCTTGTTATCATGCCCATAGAGCAAGCCTTCGGATACTTCAGTAATATGTTCCTAGTAAATGAGAACTTTGTCATTATGAAAAGAAGGATTCCACCAAAAATAGTAAGGATGGATTGCATCAAACTCCCAGATTTGAAGTAGGCTTTAAATTGGATTGGTCGCTGTTGTTCCTTTTGGTATAAATAACGCTGGGTACGGTAGACAACTGATTCATCAGCTCCTAGGAATGGTAGATACCATTTACTCCCCTTCTTTTGTAGCTTTTGCCGATGCAGCTTAGGTTTAAGCGAGGGTAATGAGTCTGGATATAATTTCTTTCTTAAGGCTGGCAACTCATCATGGTGAGCTATACCATAGACCAGAGACTCCCAAGTGCCATAATTGATAACCCCTCGTTCGCGAGCCTCGGCTTCTATTTCAGGGGGTAAGTATGTCTTTAGGTATGACTCTACTGAGTTCAGTGTACCAGCAAAGTTTTGTTTCAAAAAGATGACACCCATATCACATGGAATGCTGTCCCAGCCACAAGCGCTGACGATAAATACTCCTGCATCACGCGCCTGCTCGTTATAGCGCAGTTGCATCAACTCCATGAACTGAGGTTCACCACTCACATCGACATAATTCGCCTTATTTTCCACGGCAGATTTAACGACAGGCTCCCCATACAAACGGTAAGGGCCACAGCAGTTAACAACCATTTTGGTTTGTGTGCACATGTCCTTGAGAGATTTCTCGTCATCTACGTCTGCTATAATAACCTTGACGTTGGAGACATCTTCTCCAGTTTTCTTGGAGACTTCCGTCATTAAGTTGGCAAGTTTTGTCTCCGATCGTCCTGCGACGCCCCAGGATCCAAGGTCATATTTCTTTGCAAACTTAATCATATGAATCACAGCCTGTTTACCCGTAAAACCCGTAGCTCCAAATATCACCAGGTCTAACCGCGACATTGTGAATATTTTTTTCTTAGAATGACTTGACAAAAACTCGGAATGGAATCTTTTTCTTGTAACACAACAGCTGATACCGGCCGGCCTATACTAACTATCACAGGACTTTCTTTCACCTACACAATCTTTGCAATGCAGTACTTATTATACATATGCAACTTACAAGTATGCAACAATATCACATCACGTAAATGACATTACTGACAATGACAAATGTACAAGGGTTAAGGGTACAAGGTCGTCCACTACACTTTTTTCTATTATGTCAATGTATGGTAATACTCTGTAGATAAAGGGACAATCCCAATAACCTATCTACCTCTAGATTTGCTTACTAAAGATAGAATTTTGACATTAGCCCCATACAAGTAATGTCAAATTCCTATCTCTAGTAAGCAAATCCAGAGATAGACAGAATATTGAATTCCGCAGAAAGACGTAGGTAGATAGCCGGTAGGTGGCCGGTAGGTATAAAACCCGTCAAGTGCGGACTCACGCACGAAGGGTTCCGTTCCATTATCTATGAAAAATAACGTTTCTATCACCCACAACTAGCCAAAATACAAAGATATTCGGGAACAAAAAATGACTTTGTTTTTCATACAAAAATAAGAATAACAAATTGATAATTTGCAGTTACCAAAAAAGTACTATGTACCAAAAACTACTATTTGTATCATGTTCAAAATAATTTTCCTAGAAAGTTTGTATAAAGTTCTCCTGTTGTGATTTTTTTCATAATTTCTAAAGTTATAAGTTCAAAAGTTAGAGGGGAGGACGCCCGTTTTTCAACTTTTGGAGCAGTTATTTCCGAAAATATTAACATAATAAAAAAATAAATTTAGTAAACCCTTATTGATTTTAAAATACCTAACGAATTATAATCATTATTAATCACACGTTAGGGTTGGAATGGAAAAAAAACACTCCCCCTTTACGTTTTATAGGGGAGGCACCCCAACAAAACATTATTTTCCACTGTTATTTTTGCACTTTGTCGATGTGGTTGATTTACATATTACACCGCGCACCCGAATAAAAAGCCTTCCTCGATAAATGAGCTATCTAACACTGAAAGAATTTTTCAAATCGGCCCCGTAGTTCCTGAGATTAGCGCGTTCAACCAAACAGACAAACAAACTCTTCAGCTTTATAATATTAGTACAGATAAAAACCGGCCAAGTGCGAGTTGGACTCGCGCGCGAAGGGTTCCGTACCAAGCTGTAGTTCCACGCTTGAGTAACAGATGGCGTTGTATTCAAATTGCACTGTCTTTATAATTTATTGTATGGGGACCCCCCTTAATATATAACTTTTTTTAATTTTTAGTATTTGTTGTTATAGCGGCAACGAAAATACATCATTTGTGAAAATTTCAGCTTTCTAGCTATCACGGTTAATGAGATACAGCGTGGAGACAGACAGACAGACAGACAACGAAGTCTTAGTAATAGGGTTCCGTTTTTACCCTTTGGGTACGGAACCCTAAAAACCAGATACCTGGAAGCGGGACATTCAAATATATTACAACCGCAAACGATCACGCCTTCACGCCTCATAATGAATGTTAACTTAGGTAAAACATGATAAAAACACTTTATATTTGAATTTCCAGCTTCCAGGCGATAAAACAAAATATTTATTAAACCTATATTATAATTTTGTACGTATTATGAATGTCTTATAGAGGAAGGATCCATTAGTTACAGAAGTATATGACTAGCTAGTTTCCTATATGTTCAATATTCAGTTGAGTTGATTGTATTTATGTTTGTATAATAAATATCTACGAGTTTGATTATCCCGCTCGCGGTCTCTAATAATTTGGTAGAGGGAAGGCACTGCAATGGCGTTCTGAGCACGAGGACTTCTAGAAAGTTTACTACGGTTCCGTTCGTTGATTTTGACTGCCTATCTAAATATCCCTAGTAGTCAATTTCCGAGCACTATGAAGGAGTTCTCATCAAGAACTGTATTTTATTGTATGTACCGTTAAGACAAGGATTATACGATCAGTTCATTCCATCAGATCCATTCCATCAGTCTGACCCGGCTCAGACTGATGCCAGAATGACGGACGAAAAACATCTGGACCATCAGTCCGTAAATCAATCGGTTACACGATAATTCTCCCATCATTCTGACCAGACTGATGGAATGAAATGACGCCAGACTGATCGTGTAACCCTTGTCTTAAACTTTGGGCTCGACTCTATTACAACCTCATCCGATTGCATTATGCTGCAAATGTCACTGTCACTTTTTTAATAAAATTACTTGTCAAAGTTATTGGATTTGAAATTTTTCCTAAATGTTTTGTAATACATTTGCATAACATACCAAATAACTACGCTCTTTATAATGTAACAGAATAAGATCATAAAAAAAAACAATATAATGTTCTTCAGAAATGTTTGGTGTGCGGCTGAGATGACGAATAGCTGGTACGACAATTTGATAAAACAGGTTAAATTAATTAAAATTCAAAGTTTCACTATGTGTTTGTGTATTTTAGCAGAAAGTTGCTGCTCCAGCCAGGCCGAGGTTACCCCGGCAATGTACGCGTGGTGTTTCGCAACTCTCTCCACAATAGGCGAGGCGGCCGGCGGACGGTCCTCGAACCCGACCCTCTGTCACAAATACAGATAGAATCTGGATCACTAAACGCTAGAACGCTATGGAAACCCTTCTTTTTTACAGTTGGAGTGAGTGATGTCATTTTATAGAAGCTCCAAAGTACATTATTTGGAATGGAGGCTGTATATTTTTTAAATAATAAGGAATTTACAAAATCATTTATTATTAAATTTTCACACTATCATACTGTAAAAATATTAATATTGTTCTAGTAGATAATATTTAACATAGCATTATTTGAGTTTGAGATATTTATTGTGATAACATACATTACCAACCCATTTTAGGTAACCACATTAAGTCTAACTGGCTGTGTGATATGGGAGTATGAGAACCTACGCGCACATGCCTCGTCTTTTCTCAAAAAACCTGGCACCTGGTTGAGTGCTCAGCAAAGAAGATTCAAGACACATCTTGTAAGCATCTATCATATAGATTTGTTATGCCATTTTTGCAATAATTTTGTAGTGTAAAACCATGTTATTTTCTTTCAGCAAAAAGCTGAACCAGGGCCGCTGACCAAATGGTGGAGGTCATTGAGAGACAGTGATAAAGTATTTTACCCAATATTGGCTGCCAATTTATTGGTGTTTTNTTTCAGCTTTCTAGCTATCACGGTTAATGAGATACAGCGTGGAGACAGACAGACAGACAGACAACGAAGTCTTAGTAATAGGGTTCCGTTTTTACCCTTTGGGTACGGAACCCTAAAAACCAGATACCTGGAAGCGGGACATTCAAATATATTACAACCGCAAACGATCACGCCTTCACGCCTCATAATGAATGTTAACTTAGGTAAAACATGATAAAAACACTTTATATTTGAATTTCCAGCTTCCAGGCGATAAAACAAAATATTTATTAAACCTATATTATAATTTTGTACGTATTATGAATGTCTTATAGAGGAAGGATCCATTAGTTACAGAAGTATATGACTAGCTAGTTTCCTATATGTTCAATATTCAGTTGAGTTGATTGTATTTATGTTTGTATAATAAATATCTACGAGTTTGATTATCCCGCTCGCGGTCTCTAATAATTTGGTAGAGGGAAGGCACTGCAATGGCGTTCTGAGCACGAGGACTTCTAGAAAGTTTACTACGGTTCCGTTCGTTGATTTTGACTGCCTATCTAAATATCCCTAGTAGTCAATTTCCGAGCACTATGAAGGAGTTCTCATCAAGAACTGTATTTTATTGTATGTACCGTTAAGACAAGGATTATACGATCAGTTCATTCCATCAGATCCATTCCATCAGTCTGACCCGGCTCAGACTGATGCCAGAATGACGGACGAAAAACATCTGGACCATCAGTCCGTAAATCAATCGGTTACACGATAATTCTCCCATCATTCTGACCAGACTGATGGAATGAAATGACGCCAGACTGATCGTGTAACCCTTGTCTTAAACTTTGGGCTCGACTCTATTACAACCTCATCCGATTGCATTATGCTGCAAATGTCACTGTCACTTTTTTAATAAAATTACTTGTCAAAGTTATTGGATTTGAAATTTTTCCTAAATGTTTTGTAATACATTTGCATAACATACCAAATAACTACGCTCTTTATAATGTAACAGAATAAGATCATAAAAAAAAACAATATAATGTTCTTCAGAAATGTTTGGTGTGCGGCTGAGATGACGAATAGCTGGTACGACAATTTGATAAAACAGGTTAAATTAATTAAAATTCAAAGTTTCACTATGTGTTTGTGTATTTTAGCAGAAAGTTGCTGCTCCAGCCAGGCCGAGGTTACCCCGGCAATGTACGCGTGGTGTTTCGCAACTCTCTCCACAATAGGCGAGGCGGCCGGCGGACGGTCCTCGAACCCGACCCTCTGTCACAAATACAGATAGAATCTGGATCACTAAACGCTAGAACGCTATGGAAACCCTTCTTTTTTACAGTTGGAGTGAGTGATGTCATTTTATAGAAGCTCCAAAGTACATTATTTGGAATGGAGGCTGTATATTTTTTAAATAATAAGGAATTTACAAAATCATTTATTATTAAATTTTCACACTATCATACTGTAAAAATATTAATATTGTTCTAGTAGATAATATTTAACATAGCATTATTTGAGTTTGAGATATTTATTGTGATAACATACATTACCAACCCATTTTAGGTAACCACATTAAGTCTAACTGGCTGTGTGATATGGGAGTATGAGAACCTACGCGCACATGCCTCGTCTTTTCTCAAAAAACCTGGCACCTGGTTGAGTGCTCAGCAAAGAAGATTCAAGACACATCTTGTAAGCATCTATCATATAGATTTGTTATGCCATTTTTGCAATAATTTTGTAGTGTAAAACCATGTTATTTTCTTTCAGCAAAAAGCTGAACCAGGGCCGCTGACCAAATGGTGGAGGTCATTGAGAGACAGTGATAAAGTATTTTACCCAATATTGGCTGCCAATTTATTGGTGTTTTGCGCCTGGCGTGTCAGGTCACTGCAACCCTTTATGATCAAATACTTCTGTTCGAACCCCTCAGGAAGTATGTTGTATTTATTTTGTGTTGTAGATACTAGATATTCTTCACAGTTTCGCTCTGGTCCCAGGAAATTATTTCCTGCAATTTTAATAACAAGAGACGATTATTGTTAAGTTTCATTAAAATCTTTTCAGTGTTTCTAGTTTATTAACAAACATCCACAAAAACTTTGATCATCCTACTTTCCACTTTGATAACCATTACTTAAATGAACCAGATGAAAAGTGAAGTGATTATTATTTAAGGTAATAACAAAAATGTGCTTGTAAAACACTAATTTTTCCTTTCCAGGCTCAAGATGTCTCCCGATGTTGTTGTCTACATTCAGTCACTACTCAGCAATGCACTTGGCTGCAAATATGTATGTCCTCTACAGCTTCATGCCAGGTAAGCTTATTAATCTTAAACTATTATAGATTTTAAAAAAAATCTAAAGATGTTTTTGAAAAATGATTTGAATCATAAACCACTTTTAATACAAAGGAACCCAATTTAAAATATTTCTGTTTGGTTCATTCTTTCAGCTGCAGTAGCTTCATTAGGAAAGGAACAGTTTGTTGCCATGTACTTAAGTGCTGGTGTAATAAGCAGCTTTGCCAGCTTTGTCTACAAAGTTCTACTAAATCAGCCTGGCCTGAGTCTCGGTGCGGTAAGAATACACTTCCTATTTTCTGTTAACTAATTATTTCTCATGGATTCGGTCACATCTTTATATTTCCTAATGCAAAGTGCAATCTGAATTTTTTGTTTATCATGTTTAATTGTTTCAGTCGGGAGCAATAATGTCAGTTTTGTCATACGTGTGTGTGCAGTATCCTGACACCAGGCTGAGCATTATTTTCCTACCCATGTACACATTCGCTGCTGGCACGGTAAACTCAACATATCAAAACTGTGTATCTCAATCTGATTTTGCATTTCGTTATGAAATGTGAGGTCATTCAATCCAACAAATAAAATTATGTTGCAGGCTATAAAGGTTATAATGAGCGTTGACCTAGCTGGCGTAGTTTTCGGATGGAAATTCTTTGACCATGCTGCTCATCTTGGTGGCGCTATGTTTGGAATGTGAGTATCAAACCATCAGAATATTCTCTATACAATACAATACAAAGATGTATCGATAATAATACTAATGTATTGTTCAAAACAGTGTGTGTACAAGAATTTTAAGGACAAAATAAAGAAATGTACGAAAATAGTCTGATTACAGGTAAAGATTAGGATTTTCTAATATAGTGTAGCCAGTTTTCTTAAGTGGGATAATGGCGACGCTCTTATCTATCATCTCTTATATATCATCAGTATGTACGGATCCGTCGCTTTTTTTGTAGAAATTGCATCACGGGTTGAGCCGTTTTCTTGTATTTTGCCGTCAAAGTTATGATATCGTCGTTGGTTTTTATCAATATTACCTACTCAATAACACGTGGATCCATATTAGAGACTTTTTATGTATGTAAACTGGTAACTCTAGGCATCAAGAAGCATCGAATATCGATTCTATGGTCATGAATAAATTAAAAAAAAACAAAAGAAGCGTCGAGTACAGTTAGGTGTTAGGATTTCTTTTCGGTTTCTCAAAAACCTGGATAACTCGAAAAATATAAACTCAAAATATTTAATAGCTTGTTACGGTATTTTCAGATGTTAATAATAATGTTAAAGTACAGCTTGACAGACTTTTTTAGGCGTTGCAAATGTGGAGGATATATAGATTATGATAGATAGAATTTATATTTTTATAAATCGAATTTTGACAGCTAGGTACTATCTCTCTCCAAGCTAGGCTAACGCACTTAAAACCCTTAAATATAAGTCATGTCCATTGATTTACTCACTTTGCCATGATACACTTTAGTTGCAGTTACTAGGCAATTAAGTTTGATAATTCTAATGTAGGGATTATTATGGTCCTGAATGATCTCAATTTCTTCTTATCAAACGTTTTTCACGCCTAAAAGAACCTACCAACTGCCGATTAGTTTCCTTCGAACATTGTGTTAATTTATGACATAAGTAAAAAAGAAAATATTTCAATTTCAGGGCGTGGTGTCACTGGGGTACTACAAGCATATGGGGAAACCGAGATAAATTCCTGCAGTATTATCATACTCTTAGAAAAAATGATTCAGGAAGGTAGCAATTCAATGTTCTGGGAAATGCATAGTAAAACAATTTTTGTTAAGACAATATTATAAATGTAACCTGACAAATTATATTTTAATGTTTTAAAACTATTGATTCATTGTTCTTATTGGTTTATATGCAATGTGTTCAGTGATGAAATGAACAGAAATATATTATTTATAAATAAATAACAAGATTTATTAAAAATATAAAGGAATATTAAAATGTACATAGTTTACAACATGACTATGTCAATGAAGTAATAACATATTATGCTTTGAGTATTTTGGCATGGAAGTCAAAATGTTCGCCGATGTAGGTGGAGATATAGTAGTAGGAGTGATCATAGCCTTCACGCAAGTTAAGTATGACTGGAACACCGGCAGATCGACACGCTTCCACCAAGTTTTCGGGAAGCAGTTGCTTCTCAATGTAAAATTTGTCGCTAGAACCCTGTAAAACAAAACGAAGCTATGTTAACCATTCATATGTCAGTACTTATAAGACAATAGAAAATCAATTGTTTGGCGCATATTTGCATTATACTTAGGGATAAAAATATTAAATTGCAGGTAAAAATAAATACTGGTTATCAACTCCTATTTCTTTCATGTTAATTGATTACTCAAAGTACGATACGCATATTAATTTAAATGGCCAAAACAAATTCTTCAATCAGATCACATGAGACAAAACCATAATTAATAGCACACCATAATTACTTACAAGACCTAATTTTTTTATACCTATGTTTTATTTTACAAATAATAAAGACTGACTAAGCTGAGCGAACTCTAAATAGGTAGTATTTCGAGTTCGGGATTATCACAACACATTTAATTATTAAATGGTTTTGTTTACCTGGTCGATAAGCAGTGTTAGTGGAGGTCCATCATATTTCTTGACTAGCTCTGTAGCGTCCCATTCAACCCACTTGCTTTTATCCTCTCCCAAGTATCCACTGAAGGCTTTAACACCCCATGGACATTCAATAGGGTTGCAGATAGGTGCAAATGCGCTCACTGATTTGTACAGACCAGGGTTTCTTAGGGTTGATACTAAAGCTCCATGACCACCCATACTAAAAAATATAGATTAAATAATTAACTCTAATAATAACTTGAAAGTGTAATATGGTAACATTTTAATATTTAGAGTGTTGGGAGTTATTCACCTACTGTGACTTGTTAGTTTGGATACATCTATTGACTGATTATTAGGTGCTTTATAACAACTAATTAAAATAGTCAATTTCCAACATAAAATTTCATTCATTTCAAATAAATAATAATATTCATTGTTAATAACAATGATAACTTATCATATACTGTTTTATACCTGTGCCCCATAATGCCGACTCTGTCAGCATCAACCACATTGCTGAATGCATGCAGTATCAATTCATACAACTCCTTATTAATATAACTGCCCATTCTATAATTTTTTGACCATGGGTCTTTAGTTGCATTTAGATAAAAGCCAGCAGCTACTCCGAAGTCCCAGGATTCATCATCGCCAGGAATCTTCACACCTCTAGGTGATGTGTCAGGACCCACAACAATAATGCCATGCTGAGCTGCATACCTATAAATACAAGAAAGGATTTTATTTCTCTAATTCACTAGGTTCCAGAATATTTTTCAGGTAAATTTGCGAAAAAAAATTATAGATTATTTTAACACTGAATTAGTCCAGGACAAAAAGGTCTAGCATGTCAGGACTTGGGAGATATACCAATCATGCTAAAACGTGAATGATTTTTACTGATGGTAGCTATATTACTGAAAAGTTGGATTGTGTGTTTAGTTATTATCAGAGTAAGGGTTACAAATATCCATCCATATTCACAACTTGTAGGATTGGTTTAAATAAGTAACAATTATTGTAATAGAATGATGTGTATAGCATGTTAAATTACATAAGTAATCACCATATTTAGAAAATAAATAAGCTTATCATTATCATGACTTAATATTTGTGATAAGCCCAATTATTTTTTACCATTGATCATGTAATAATGGTCATGCCATTTAACAATCTTAAAAAGTTCAAAAAGCTAACAAAACATACTTTATTACTTAATAATAGCAAACAGATATTGTTATGACACATTAATTAGTACCTACATAAGATAATGCAAAAGCTGGATAGGTCCCTAGAATTATCCCCCTTATTATGGTATCAAGATTGTGTCTTCGACATTGGCTTAATTCAAAAGGGACAGACAGAAATGCGGACCTCCCTCGAAATGGTCTTCATATAAAACAGATAAACTGAAACATGGCAAGTTTTTTTTTTATCAAATTCTCCATAATTACACCTAAATGTATTTTTTTTTTGTAGCAAGACCCAATGTCTTGTATCTACAATCATGACTAATACAATAAAATTTATGACCTTAATTTATAATAACAAAGGAACATTAGTACTTACTTTTGGAACCCTGATTTAGAGATGAAGTTTTGTTCAGAGCATGTCAGTCCTGAGAGGTAGAATATAACAGGCAATTTGACATCACCACCTTCAGCCTGAGGTGGCAGATATATAGAGAAGTTCATCTTGCAGCTTAGTTGAGAAGATTCATGAGAGTACACCTTTTGGTGACCCCCAAATATTTTATTTGATGAAACCAGCTCTAAACTATCCATACTGGTATGCTGAAACAATACATAATTTACGTAACACCTAGTAGCATTATAAAACAATTTCTATTATGCCACTGTAAAACTAGCAACTACCTACCAACAATTAACAAGAACTTGCCGACAAAAATGTATTTTTTTTACTACAAGTCTACAATTATGCAAGTAATTAGGTAATTCAATGACTTCAAAGTTTTCCTAACAATATGCAAAATTAAATAGTTAACCTTATTTTGGGCGTGACCATGACTTTGTAAAGAAATTAGGCACCTGCCGGTGTTTTTTTTTTTAAATTCATTCAAAGGTGCGTATCTAATGGTAAGCATTCAAAGTACATAAAGCGAATGTGTATAAGCATTTAAACACCTTACACAATCAAAAATACTCAATAAATCATAAGTTTTAAATATTTACCTGTTTTGACACTATTACGCAAAATGCAGTGGTACCGGTCGGGTAGAGTAGTGATAATAAAGTTCGCGAATGCGTGAATGTCGACAGACCGATACGGCGGAATGTCATAAGTCTATAAGTATTTATGGTTCAAAGTACGGAACAGAAATATTCATCACCAAGGAACATACCTTAGGAACATACCGATACTCTATATCTTCATTCAATGTAACTCGGAACGGAAGTTTTTATTTTCCTCTGTCTACGAATTTTTCAGTGTAAATGACATGAATTTTGACATTGACAGAAATACAGCGACGTAAGCGGGAAATTCAAATATATTTTGCGATATTGGCGTAAAGGTGTAAACTTATACGCATAATACACAATAACACGAAACACCACAAAATCATTCTTGACGACTTTTTTTACTCCGAAAGATCAACATTGTTTATCTAAACTTATGCCAACTAAAATGGAGAAACATAAAATAAAATTATTGAATTATAATAGTATTTGGTTTTCCCTCTGTAGTTAGAGCTTCAACTATAAGATTCTTCTCCTTTAATCCCTAGACAGAAAAGAGACCTTGGGCATCTCTTTACATGGGTGATGGACATAGTTCTCTCAAGCAGGATTATCATTAGGTTCATGATGAAAATTCTCTACAACTTAATTTAAATAAAACAACATTTATCTGCCATATTTTATTAGGTAGGTAATAAAAAAATAAGATGCTTTGCTTATGATTAATGTCCAAATGGCACTTGTTGTTTGTAGTAAGAAAATTCAATGATTTACAAAATATGTGCTTAATACATAATATTCCTGTTTAATTACAATGCTTTCAATTTATTTGACCAACTCCCTTTGTCTGTTGGTTTTCCATGACAAATATGTGTTCCAAAAAAGTGCAACTACCTGGACAACTAAAACTTGATATTGCAAGGGAACAAAGGTAAAATTTATTATTTGTACCCATGGCCAAAGATAGTAATTTGTTTTTAAGACATCAAAATAGTTGGCTTCTAAATCTTTTTTAATATTATCTATATCCTTTCCTTGCATTACGGCTACTGCAGAAAGAATTGAAAATAAAAATATTGGTGCAAAAATGATCTGATCAATGAACACTTTCTTCAATGTTACGGTTTTGCCACTTGAACCAATAAACTTGTATAATGCTCCATACCAATAACGTAAGGCAGGTCCCTAAAATGAAAAAGTGGGTATGACTAACTATATAGTAACACACATTTAAATAATAATGAAGTAGCTAAACGACTTCAAGGACAAGAATGGTAAAGGAAATACTCACCCCCACAAAAAAGCCTATTGATGAAAATTTCAAAGTTCTCTTAACATCTATATTAGTGACGTGTGTTTTCTCAATGAACGTCTGGCTGATTATATCACCGGAACCCATCAATATACCAGTTTGTACTGCTGGTACTAGATATGGTCTTTTACGTAAAGATTCCTGATAAAATTTAAATAAACCACGCCTGCTCATCTTTAAAATAATTGTGAAACACACATCAATTATTAATATATTTTAACCTCAAAATGTATTCGGTTATGGTATGTAATCTGATGGATAATTGACCTGCTCAGTTTTCTGATTTGAGGGAGGTGAGTGAGGGAATTGTGAGGGCAGATCTAGGGCAGATGAATGATGGAGTTGATGGACCACACACAATGACACAACCAACCAATCATTATTCCTGACATTGACAGTACCCGATATGCGGTGACATTTGACAGGACAGAAAGACAGTTTAGAACAAGAACTTAACAAGATGTATGGAGTCAGTAGTCAAGAACATCCTTAGGCGGTGCCTAGACGGACAATATAATTCCACAGTATTACGATAAAAATATTGTGCAAATAAAATTTCATTCGCTGGAAATGTTGGAAATGGAATCGTTGGAAATAATTCTGATCTGAGGGAACATCAAAGCATATTCAGAAACGTCAAAAACACAAAAAGCTGTATTTTAAGAGGGGAGAACTCTTAGCGTAAGAAATCTGGTAAATTCTGGTAACCGTAAAATTAAAACGTAGCTATGAATATGATATTTCTAGTCAAGGGCTTCTACAGGGCAGTTTTGTTGACACGGATGTTATTTAAAAGTTGTATATGTTTGATTAAAGAAAATATGTGTTATTTTTAACAAAATTACCCGGGACACTAACCTCAGTGGTGGGGTAAAAAATGTGCACTCTTTTGCTCGAATTCTTGCCACCCGTTCGAATTGACTCCATACTTCACCAGATGACCAGATACGTGTATAAATAAACTTCAGTAAAGGTAGCTCCTAGACCTACCAGTACAATATTACCATAAAAATATGGTGCAGGTATAGTTTTTGTTGCAGAAAAATATTGCTATCGATTAACCCTACCCGGTTAATGCATTAGCATAACACGTAGTATTGCGCTATTTTATGACCCATCTAAAAAGCATCTTATTTTTAGGTGATTTATACAAATTAATAAAATTGATCAATTGATTTCAAATTTCATACCTGGCAACTTTGGTTGTAGAGTGAGATGTTCGTATTATCGTAATTCCTAAATTCTTCTGGGATTGTCTTAGTTTTGCAATATAATTTCTAGTTCACGTTGTTTTAAACCGTTTAATCAATTGGATTATTAAAATGGATAAAAGGAAACTATCAACTGCGGGGGACAGCCTCTATCAAATATTACAAGTCCCGAAGACTGCTACACAAGACGATGTCAAGAAAAGCTATCGGAAATTAGCGTTAAAATACCATCCCGATAAAAATCCTAACAATCCGGAAGCCGCTGAGAAATTCAAAGAAGTGAATCGTGCACATACGATACTAAGCGATGCTACAAAACGGAATATATACGATAATTATGGATCCCTTGGGCTATACATTGCTGAGCAATTCGGGGAAGAGAACGTCAACGCCTATTTCGTAGTGACGAGCACTTGGTGCAAGGCTCTGTTTATCGTATGCGGGATTCTGACGGGATGCTACTTCTGCTGTTGCCTGTGTTGCTGTTGCAATTGCTGCTGCGGCAAGTGCAAGCCGCGTCCGCCTGAAGAGTCCGGCGACTACCACACGCTGGAGCGAGATGACTCGGATGGCGTGCAGGCCGTTACCGTGCAGCCGGGTGGAGAAGGCCGTCCCAAGGGAGACCAGGCGCCTCCCATTGCCATGCCTGCACCTCCTCCATCAGGAGCTTCAGAAAACACTGGCTTGAACACAGGTGGGGTCAATTATGGAATTTCAAACTAAACTAGCCAACAACAATACTTCATCAAATGTCAACCCCTTATTTAAGTATCTTCCAAACAATTTCAGTTACATTACAGGTACTAATAGAATGGGAAGTGATACAGTGACTTATTTATTCTGTACTACTTCCTTAATGTATGGAAAATGGTTATCTGAAATTAGTTAAACTTTCTATGCAACAATCTTGAAAATATTTTATTATTTGATATGAATAGGATATCTATATTGATCATTATATATTATATAATAAGGATTACAATTCACTTGGATGGAAATATTACCTTATAAATGAAGTTTTATGTCCAACTGGATAGCTTTAAAACTTAATTAAAATATTCTTATTACAATAAACATATTGATAGACTTGTTTCTGAGTGTAATCACCATGAATGGGTTTATTTTAAAGCTATTATTCGATTTTCAATACATTAAGCCACATTAAGTGATAGTGGGTTAATGTATCTATACACCATAATGATTGAACTTCAGCATAATTTTACACACATATTCATTCCTAATTTAAAATGATATCAACATCTTTATTTCCGCCTTTCTCTAAGAACTAAAAGACTAACAAATTAAACTTGTGAACATCTTACAAATTCAGGGGTTAAATCTGCATTTCCTTCTACATGTATAGCACCGTGTTGACAACTCCATAGAAGAGCAATGAGCAAAACAATAATAAATTCAGAGAAATTATGCATTACGAGCAGTGGAACATTTACATTATTTTACAAGTCTGGTCTTAGATGGTTGATAGTTTACTAAGGGCCTCAATTTTGGCTTTGGTTGTTGCTTGCCTTAAAACAGCAACATGCACAAAATTTTGGTAAAATAAAAAACAGAAGCAGTAGTGTTTAGCGACTATAAGTGATCAGGAAATGTGCCCTTTGCATTGGTCTCTAACATTCTGAAGTTATGGTTATTATAGATTCTAAATTGCTGAAAAAATATAAGTGCATTCATGTTGGTGTATACTTGCAAAATGATTCTGCATAAAGGTACCTAGCATATTATGCAACGGACATATCTTGCATCTCTCTATGGATGTGTCCTGCATGACTAACACAGACCTGCATAAACACAGTGTTGGTACTGGTCTTTTCCCACTACTCTTAAAAACATCAAACTAATTTCATTAGAAATCATTAATAGTAATTATATAAAAGTATTTCAATTTGGCCTTAAAATTTATATTTAGGAGTAAACTAGTTATTGGAATAATATTTTTAGTCAAACCAATGTATTATAATTGGAGATTATTATATTATAGTATTAATAAAGTTCATAATTGTTTTTCTTTTTTATAAAAAAAATATAGTAATAATGTTGTTTGCATCATGTCAAAGAGTACAAAGTGGCAAAATATCAGTATCAATATTACATTCCCCACTATGATTTCAATGTTACCTTTTCCAATATGTTTCATCTCATCTTTTATGTATGTATTTATTTAAGACATTTCTGAGTTTGCCAGTAAAATAAAATCATTTTCTACTGTCTGTTTAGAAATATAACTACATACATAGACATAGTGACCAAGCTTGAGATTGTCATGTATGCAGGTCCAAATTGTGTGATGTTTGAGCATCAATCAATTAAAAAACTGTCAATTAACAACATTGTTTTCATGTCATGGTGTCTAAGATAGAAGTGGGTTTATACTAATTTATTTGAATTATGACTTATTCTCAACAAAGTAAGAAGTTTAGATTAGAAAACACTAGTACCGCATTGCTAAATATTGTTCTGCTGAGTCCTACCCAGCAATTGCCAGTAAAAAAGCATATATATAATTAAATCAAAATCAACTATAACACAGATTTAAACAAATTTTGACATGGAAACATTTTCATACTGACAAAGTGTTGTATCCAGTATTAAGTTGAAGTTGGCCCTTGGACATTTTAGGATAGCAGCCGATGTAGCCTGTAACTGAGGGGCTGTAGAATACATAAAGCTACTAGACTGAGACATTGACCATAAACACCCATTTATTGGGTGTAATACCAATGGGCTGGTCGGCCTTCCATTTTAAAAATCATACTAGAATAAAAGAATAAATACCTAGTCTCAAAACACTACGATATTGTTTTGATAATGATAGTGTGTTATGATGGGCAGACGCGCAGCGCCCTGCGGACCGCGGTGCCTCCGCCGCGCCCAAGCCCCAGCCCGACTCCACCTAAGGTCGCTACTGTCAATGGATAAAATGTATGCTGCTTTATAATTTATTACTTAATTAAAAATATATTAGGTAATGATAAATATAAATATATGACAATTTTAATTTAGGAATGTGTTTATTTTTCTTCGTCATATTTATTAAACAAAAAATAATCTAAATACAGTGTATCAATATGTGTTATTAAATCGTATTTCAGTTAGTGACTGTAGTATTTAACTATTACAATAGCTTAGTTTCGTACATATAGTTTGCATAGGATTTAAGTTGGAAGGTTAATTAAATATATACATACCTACACTGAGGTCTAAAGATTCGAACATAAAAGATTCTGTAATGTAAATAATTTACGTTATGGAATGTTTCATTTGCAACATTCAACATTCCAACCTAGTATAGTTGTAATAAAGAAATAACGCTGACCTCTGTTGACCCCGCGTTAAAAAATTAACGTCTTGCTAGGGTGAAACTATGTCATATTGAATTGAGCCAAAAACTACATACTCGGCCTGCAGTTGGAAGCTATGGTGATCTCATTCATTAAAACAATTTTTGTCAACCCGTAAGTAGGACTTATTGACGTAGGTGTCACTCACTACTGTAACTTTATTATAGTTGATTTTAGTCGCGTGCTCGCTTTGTCCACTAAGATTATAATACTTAGTAATTCGTAGATTGTACCAAAAGTAATCATTTAAAAGCCATGATAGAATATTAACTATAATTACTGTTAAATGATCTAGCTCTGATCGGAACTTACTCGTGTACCTTAAATAATGTATGATAATCATAAGTGTAATGATATTGCTCACAAACATCGACTGAACTTAAATAGGAATAGGTATTGCTGTTAATAATAAATTGAATGCTGGAATGAATCAGCTCCTCTTAAAAATACAATTATTCGTAATTAAACTTTGATTCACAAGCAAATCGTGGCCTCCCCGTCTAAAGGCGCGGCCCCACGGCGGTGCACGCTGTGCACGGGCACGCGGCGCATTTTAGCTGCGTGTATTCATTTGTTTGACAACGTGGGTCTACGTTTCCACTGGAATACACGAATATGACACACGACTATGTATAGCGTGGCACGGCGCACGGAGAGGCTACGCTGCGATAAGTGAGCTGTACGTAGTCGACGGTCATATTCGTGTATGGAGTACACCCACGTGGAAACGTAGACCCACGTTGACAGCGTTGAGCTATGTAACCGCCTATTCGAGCAAGCCACGCATGTATCAATGACGTCAATTCGTGCGTAGCCTCTCCGTGGGTTGCAGTGGACACAACCACATACATTTTCTTCCAAAGCGAAGCTTAATACACGTGCGTAGTCTCTCCGTGCACTGCGGTGGGGCCGCGCCTTAAAACTTGTTAGCTGACAGGTCCATGACTACACAATTTAAAAGAAAAAGTTAAATCGTTTAAACACTAAACCATCCGTAGGTTCAATGAACGATATTCAATAAGTAGAAGCTTCTAGTCTAGCTAGACGATCTAGATATTCTTGGCTTTAAAATGGTTAAATTTGGGACAGCCTATTTATCACTATATGGTGTAAGTACTAATCTTGTTATAAATATAAATACCTATGTTCATTTCATTTTTCTTCGTAATTTATCGACCGGTATAATATGTTAGGTGTATGCATTATTTTTGTACTTTTGCTTGATTAAAAAAAAATGTGCATATATCATTAATGGATTTAAATTGCTTTAATTAGCGTACCATTTTCTATGTTGGATGTTTTAAATGTTTTCTTAAGCGAATGATTTTAGCGTGTATATCTAGTTGTTGACCAAAATGGAACTTATGAGGTAATTTGTAAGGTAGTAGAAATTACGACAGTTATTCGAGTCTTAAGACTAGGTGTATTTCATTACATAACTCTTCCTCTTCAATGTGTTAACACATTTAAAACAGTTTTGTGTTTAGTAACCTTCATTTGTGATCGAATTTAAAATTATTTTTGTGAGCTTTAAATGTTAATTTGTAAAATCCTGTTAGCATTAAATCCGAAAAATAAACAAAATAGATATCTATCTATCTTTAAAACCTTAGCCAAACAATTTTATCAATGTCAATATACCTTTGCAGATATATTGACAGAGAGATCCATGATGTATACCATAACATTACTTAATCTTTTCTTGCTTGTTATAAATTGTATGCTAATGTACGGATGTACGATAGGTCAACCTATAAGGTAATAATAAAATGATCATTTGTAAAAAAATGATAGATAATGAAGAAGTTAGTTAAGATCCACTTTGTAAGCCACGGCCAGTCACGGCAGCTTGATGATTTACAATACTTTATTGAATTCGTATGCTACACATTTTTAATATTACACTGTTAAATTTTTATCTAATATGAGCTACCTATATTGCATTAGATTCAAATGTGTGTGATAATGTAAATTATTGTAGTTGTTGATGTAACCGTTCGGAAATCATTAAAATTTAATGAATGTTCGACTGACTTACGTTGCTGCGAACAGGAAAATGGACTAAATGTTACGTCTCATGTGTATTATTATAAAGTTATGGTACTAGTCAACGAGTATTTATAACGACAATGTCAAGAAATAAAAATGTTAAAATGTATCTACACTTGTAACTTTCAATTAAATAAAAATCTACTTAAGAAGTTATATCTATTATTGAAATAACCAACACTTTCATCTCATAAAGAATACCTTAACAAATCACGAAATTTTGAATACAAATTCTTTTAAAACGCGTAACAGATTTAATTTGTCTTTTTTTTCTTGTTTCCAGGAAGCAGTATTCCAAAATACACATGAAGTATTTACAACTAGTCTAACATAATTTGTAAGTGAAACGAGGAACGTACTTGTATAACCACCAGCTTGAATACATAGGTACAGATTTAAGCCTAAATAAAGTTATGTTCGTCTTATTATAACATATTTTTATACGTTTATTATAATAATTAATATTTTTCGCTCTAAAATATATTATACAACCTAACATTGTTTTTATTGGTCAATGACGATTTTAGTTTTATGATGTCGGTGACGTTAATTAATCAAATCTTGCCGTATTGTTTAAATTGGTGATGGTGACTATTTTAGAATATATTTTAATTTAGATAAAGATTTACAAAATGCCATATTTAGTAAAAAATCGTTTTGTACCTATGTATGTATATTGAATAGATAAACTTAATTGTGTGACTATATATCGAATTGTTCTTTCACACATTATAACAATTATTAAGTAGTTGTCAAACAGACATCGTGAATGTGGATATTAAACGAATGATGTATAACAATTATTAAGTAGTTGTCAAACAGACATCGTGAATGTGGATATTAAACGAATGATGTATTTATTAGATAATATGTATAATGTAAACGATACGCATTTAAACAATTAAAAATACTCTTTAAAAAAATCGTCCAGGGCTTCCTGCGTAGCTTGCATTTGCTTCTAGATTGTTATTGGCTGTTAGCGCATCTGTGACACTGTATACCTTACCTTCCCTATTTCTTGTTGATCTATTTATATTACGAACTGATTATGTAAATAAAATATAATATTACACATCAATGGGACCTTGTTACTGAATATTGTCTATTTAAAAGATACTCTAGGTAAATACCTACACTAAAAAGTAAATACAACTCCACAATAAAGGGTGCGGTTAATAATAATACTTGCTTTGGCTGACGTAAAAATTGGTACAGCAATGGGTCGAGTACGCTTTATTCTTAAAGCTTATTTGGGTTATTATTAGTATAATAGTACTTTATGCACTGGAGTGCACTCTACAAAGACGTAGTGCTTCACAGGTAGTGTCCGTGTCGGTATCATTAAATATTTTTATTCGGTTGTTTGGTAATCTTTTATCAAATTTCAACGATTGAGTCAAAGTAAAATTAAATATTGATGTATTCTAATGAGATATCTCAAAACAAGGATTTCTCAACATCATTTCAAGATCTCTTACTCTTCGTGAGACAGACTCCGCGAGTAAACTGGTTATATTTGCATAATGGATATTAAATGTTTTATTAACTTAGCAGTATTCATCGTGGCTATTTGTGATAAATGTGATAATCTAGTGCAAACACATAATATGTCTATATACGACCTGTGCCCATTTCATAAAAAAGGGCCAAGTTTAGATGTTCGCGATGTGGTTGGAAGTTGGATGACTGTCTACATGCAACCGAAGACTATTGAGTGCTTTAAGTTTCACATAAGAGCTACAACGGAATTGGTATTTTATATCAATAATAATAAGTATACTGTACTTACATCATCGATATAATATGCATATTATGCTACTAATATTAAAATGCGAGATTGTGAGGATGGATTTATGTGTATGTGTGTTTGTTACTCTTTCACGCAAAAACTACTGAACGGATTTTGATGAAACTTGGCAGTAATATAGCTTATACATCAGAATAACACAGGCTACTTTTTATACGGGTACGGGAAGTAGTTCCCTCGGGAAGCGGGTGAAACCGCTGGCGGAAGCTAGTCTATCATAAAGGAATACGAAAGTGAGTTTGTTACGCTTTCACGCTAAAACAGAGTGTCTGTAAGTAGAGACTTGTACGGAGTTTTACCTACCTACCTAATCGAAGTAATCGACACATTTAGCGCATTGATTGTCCAGAATAGGTATATTCTTACTGTAAGCATATTGTTACTAGTGAAGCCTGTAAACCTCCGTCTTAATGGTAAACTTTAGTTTATAAATAAAGTTGCATCAACACGTTGCTGGCGACATGTTGCTAAACGGCAGCAGGGTGAAATTCCACCAAAATGTTTCGCACATTTGGAGTTCACTTTTGTTTCGCATTTCGCGAACAAACTGTCTGTTCTAATATAAGGAGATCAGCCAGCTTCGCAGGACATAGGAGTTATAGTGTACAAGCATTTGTGCAACCACAGGTGCAGGCCCTATTCCTTCACTCTCATAGCCTGAAACCCATTCACTCTCATCAGGCGCAGGACTGATATTAACGTGATCTCCAATGCGTGGGTCCAGACTACGGGCCGCTTTGTGAATGTTTCTAAAACCTGCGAAGCCAATTTGGCCCGACCCCGAGACCCTACGCACAGTAGAAGCGCTATACGACAACTAGACCAACGAGGTTGATTTTCTCAAATAGGTAGGTACACTGCGTGTTGCAGACTTGATAATGGCAGTGGCCAAGTTCTCGCCCGACGCAATTCATAAAAAATGTGTTTTATCACAATCCGCTCCTAATCAATATCACTATATTCACTATCTTGCAGTTGCCGATAGGTTTGGCAGTGCCTTGTGGCACACTTAACAAAACTCGATCCCCTCTGCGTGATTTACGAGTTAAATCCTTGAAATTATCATTGTCAGTCAACAGATTATAATAAAATCAATAGGTCTAGCATTCCTAGCCAATTTCAGTTGCTACTTCTTGCAGTAGGTACCTGTCTAGGATTCTGTGAATGCTTTACTCAGTGCTTAATTAATATTATGCATTTAGGAACGAGAACAATACATCATAAAGTATGGCGAGTTTGATGGTCGAGTGGATTGGAATCTATGTCTTCTGCAAGTGGAGACACCATTTGGCAAACACTTTTTGATGGGCAATGGAACGCATTCCGGACTAATGGAAAATATTATTATCATTGAGGACAAAAACGGTAAAGCATTTTGTTTCTTAATGTTTACACGAACTTCGAAACATCCAAAATTATAACCCGGCCATAAGCTGTACTAAGTGTTGGCAAGTCTTATCACCTTTCAGATATAGGCTGATACTAGGTTGACTCATCGGTAGTAAACGGAATTGGCACGTACCTACCTAAAGCATTTTGAATGAATAAACAATTATTCATATCAATATAAAGATAGGTACCTACCTAGTTACCTACTTAGCAAAATTATGTTAAGTGAGTATAAGAACTTAGAGTTCTTATTTTTTAGTATTTTTTGTTACAGTTGCATGCAACAGAAATATTTTTACAAAGTCTGTAAGTTTCAACTTGCTAGCTATCACAGTTCATGAGATACAGCCTGGTGACAGACGGACGGATGGCGAAGGCTTAGTAATAGGGTCCTGTTTTTTACCCTTTGAGTATGGAACCCTCAAAAAGATCCCTTGGCCTTCGGTAAGGCATATATGTCTGTTGCGGCCACGGGTATGGTGACTGCAGCGCCGATTGGAAAAGGGGTTTTGTTCGCAATGTCAATCTGAATTATATTTTACCAGGTGAATACGCAATACAAAACCAGAGCGCGGACCAATGGATGGTATACGGCCGTCGGGGCAGTGAGGTGTTAATGATCCGAGATTGTTACGGAGACACCGCCGCAGCGTTTGCGCGCGTTCCCTACTGGCCGACTGCCCCTGAACTGAGTGCAATATTCCACCGCAGCGGAATCACTGCACAAACGTACGGCCGACTACTCTGCGAACCACCCGTCAGCCCAATGACTCAGCTTAAAACTATTGAACCACATAAACCAAGAAGAAATTATTAACAACAATTCCATTGTTACTACTACATGTGTTCCTCTCCCCAAAGAGGGTAAAGTTTTTAAGTTGAAAGTATTTGAATAAAATCTGATTATCTTTAATAATTGTGTTTTATTATGTTCCTAAGTACTCATAATTTACAGAACAAAATGTCCATTTAACAGAGTGATGTTACGCCAACGTACGAAAAATATGTAAGGTCTATCCGCAACGACCTCCAACTCTGGTGTCTGGTCCCATTCGATACCTTAAACAAAAGTAAATTTTAACTATAACGGTTTTCATCTATTCGCGTACCTATAGGTATAACACGGTAGGTATATAAAACATGATTAAATAACATGTACATATGTGTCTATACAAAGTACATTTGCAACCTGATATCATTTCAGATAATGGATTGGCGGCTTATCTATAACCACATTGACCATTAGGTACTAATTGACATAATTTTCATGAGATTATTTCAATGTAGTTGTAGAAGTAAATTTTAATAACACTGAATAAATTAAAACACAGCTAATTACAGGGTACCTATAGGATAAAGGATATCTAATCTTAGAGACTAACAAACCGTGTAGAAAAATCGTTATTACTCTTCGATTGGATTAATTATGATTCATTTTACCACTCGGTTCCTACTAGATAACTGTCCGAATTGTCATCATACTAACTATTTCTTAAGGATCGTCATGCTAAAATGACATGGCGCTGTAATTGCCGTTTATATTCTTAGAAGAAGACCACTCTAAAATACCGTTCCTCCGTTCCCGCAGGCAACTACATCGTGGGATATAAGTAGTTTGATAAATAACTTGTTTCGTTGTCACAGCCTAAAAACATAAACCTTTTTGGCAGTCGGGTAAATATTTTTAGCTTAGAAGCTGGTACAACTTGTGTAAGATAAAATAATAAATAGAGAAAATAACAATAATAGTATCATCGACGTAGAAAAGCGTAAGAAATTTGAAGAGTTCTCTCGATTTCTCCAGGATCCCATCATCAGATCCTGGTCTCCTTACCATGGGACCACCTGTGAAGAACACCCTTTCAAACAAAAAAATAATTTTGAATATCGGTCCAGCCATCTTCGAGTAATCGGTGAACATACATAAAAAAAGAAAGATACGGTCGAATTGAGAACCTCCTCCTTTTTGGGAAGTCGGTTAAAAATCAGGTTGTAAGGCAAATGTTCTGGGATTACAACTGTTCTTTACAGCGATAAGTGGATATTGTTGCACGTGTAAGCTCGGTTTTTCTCCGCGCGATAGATCTCGAAGGGCAAAGAATCTGTCGCGCTGTTTTCAACGCTTACGAACCGAGCATGGTAGATGCGATGGTATGACCCCGCTCTTAGGGTCAAAAATAAGGCTATTTTGACTCCTCGTCGTAAAAAAAACTGCCAGCCAGCTAAAAATAAATGTATTTTTACCAAATCCGCAAAATTCAGATTGCTAGGAATGGTACTCAATCCTTCTAAAATTGGCTCCTTTATTTTCATTGCTTGCCTACTGGGCTTGCCTGGACTTTTTATTTACGATTTCAATACAAGATAGCAACAAAATCCTTTGTCTGCAAGTCTATTTAAATCTCAAAGGACGAATAGGACGTGGTACGTGAGACCAGCTAACTAATATCGATTCTGTACTTTTTGCAAATGCCACCGACCAAACGTGAACTGAACTGGCCGCATAAATTATTTACGTGTGATTTCTGGGGTTTGGTGGCTACTACAGTATTGGTAGATAATTATACTGAATACTGGAAAAGGGACGTTCTATTTTCGAAATCAAATTGCACATAAGTAAGGCTGTAAAGAGGACCAATTAGGTCCAAGTTAACCTAACACAAAACGTCCGTTTTGCTTAAAACAATTGTTTACTTTGAAAGTGAACGTAAAAATTCATAATAAACTGTAGTTTTGAGAACCGACGTTTATGTTGTCAGTGAACTTGGGCCTCAAAATCTTATAAAATCTACAGGTTCCAAACTTCAAATAAAAAAGATAAGCATGAATTTTAATTGGGTTCAAATTCTCTTGCGCCGGAAATTCCACCATACCTAGGTACTCCGTCATTTGACCAGCAAGTTCGTTGATAAAACTGAGAACTAAAACTTGGCACACTTGCCAAAATACTGGTACATACTAGATTAGTAATTTAATGAATTTAGAAAACAATGGCTTAGTAAGATTTTGGCGTTCAGCTCTAGTAGGTATGGGTAAAAATGTATTTTTACTCAAAGCAAAGAATGGTTAAGTTTCTTTTTATATGTGATAGCGGGCAAGCTGCGAGATGGCCAGGTATTTTACCAGCATTGATTGATGATCCATACATATTTCTTTTTCATCAGCATGTTAGGCTTACTAAATAACTTCAGTTTCATCCTAAATTGCTGTGTTACAAAAGAAATTAAAGTGAAACAGATTATTTCATGTATTTTTTGGCTGAATAACTCTCTTGTGGGAGTAATGAAAACTTTTTTAACGGCTTAAAACACAGCAGTAATCTATACTGCATGGTATTCTATCTTATGATAAAACATGGCTTAAGAAACACCAGCTTTAGTGCTAGGTTTAAGCCCTAACTTCAAGATTATGGGTTAAACCTGTGCTAGGTTTAGCATGGGTACTTTTTTAAGAACACATTTTATAATTATGCATCTCATGTTCTGATTTAATTAATGGATGTGACAAAAGACTTGGAGCTATTACTTTCAATGCCATGTTTTACATGATATTCATTTAACTGTTAAAATGCATGATATTAACAAACAATGTAAACCCGATGAGCCATGTAACTAGCTTTTTTTATGTCTGCCAAAGACAATAGGTTTTCAATAATAAAATCTTCAGAGTTAATGCCTTTTTAGTGCAGCAGTTTTTATTATGCCTTGCACTTATTTAAATATGTTTTTTTATTTGAAACTATCATTCATGGTTTTCTTACATCCTTAGATTGCAATTTGCAGCATATATATTATGTGATGCATTTGTTAAAAAAATTAGGAAAACATTACTTAAATATTCCTTAAATCTTAAAAAAAATATTTAAAAAGTATAACCAGGTATATAAATAAATTGAAATAACATAAAAATTAATCATTATGATGCAATGACTTGAAATAGTCAGTGTGTGATAAAGCACACTACCGTAAACAAACTTAATATTGCCGTTCACATATTTTTTTAACAACACAATTAATATTAAACTTTATCAATACAGCTGCACGTGTAACTTTGTAAACTGTGGGGATAATGACTTTGTTTCTTTGTTAAACAATTTATTTAACTGAATATGTATTTTATGTTTAAGTGTTTCCGATTCTGTGTGTGTTTATTAAGTTATTAGTATTATTAAGTNAGATACGGTCGAATTGAGAACCTCCTCCTTTTTGGGAAGTCGGTTAAAAAGAGGGGATACTTTACTAGGGCGGAAAATTTGGATACCAACCGTCATCTTTGAATGCGTTACGTCCAGCCTCCGCCCAGAACATGATCCGTTGCACCGCATGGGACAGCCTTAGATAGCTGGTCTGTGTCGTGTCGCTAACTTCTAATAGCTTCTGTATACCCATCTATCAACAAAAGTGGAAGAAAATATAACGAATGCTAATTTTCGAGTTCATGTCAATATAATATAGGACTGAAGGTGGCAATGGCAAGCATAATTTTGTGTCATGAAATACTTAACAAAACAACTTACAGCCTGCAATTTATTAGGTAGCAATAAAGTCATGCGTAAGGTGTAGATTGGTAATATAGCCGCTACTCTCATGGACTTCATTCTCGCGATTATTTCCCCGACGGGCTTACTGCTTACATGCTGCACCAGCTTCTTCAGCGAGTTACTGCGAGGTATCAGCATCAGAACGGTGAGGCCCGGCGTTGCATAAGATATTTCTATGGCCTGAAATTAAAAATTATCAATCTGTCATTCTTCTACCTATGCTAAGAAAATCGACACTGATCCCACAGTAAGCTAGGCTAGGCACGATGTATGTTTGTAGAATAAATAAATACATAAAACATCATGTTAAAAATATACTTAAGTTATTCCACTGAAGGATTTTCCTAGCAGGAAATGCAATTTTTAACTTGACATTTTACTTTACGTAAATACTTATAATTGGATTGCTTTTAAAGAATTTTCCTGATGTCGATTATTATAGATGAGTTACAGGTAGGTACCTCTATTCAGATATCTACAGTAGTGGTAACATGTATTATTACAGTATGGGCCTGGGGTAGTAACAAAATAATAAAAAAATATTAATTTCATTTACGTTCGTAGATCTGTAGGCGATATTGGTAAATAGAACAATTTGTACCAAGTTACAGCTGTTGTGTGCAAATAACGAGTATCAAAATTTTATCGCGGTGGGCGGTTCATGGTATTAGATTTCAAGAGAAAATGTGCTGGGCTATGTTGTACGGGATCACATTGTTGTTTCGATCATGTCGCTGTCCGGTACTCTATGTGCCCTCTGCGCACTGTTAGTGCTCACTGGAAGCCTCGAAGCAGCTGACTGTCCACCAGATCGTGAGGAACCTACTCATAACGAAGCTAAACTACATAAAGATTTGCTCTGCGCATATAATTATGATTTTCGACCAGTAAAGGATCACAAGCAAGCTTTAACCGTGAAAGTACGCTTCGCAATCAAATATTTAAGCTTCGATTCTTTGGAAGAAACCTTCACACTACACAGCTGGGTTGCAATGACCTGGAAGGACGAACTTTTAACATGGAGACCTGAAGACTATGGTGATATAAAGGAGACACAGATGGAGAGCCACGAAATCTGGACACCAAGGATGGCATTGTTTAATGCAGATGCCTCCATGTACCAGTCAGACTCGATCTACACAACTTGTTCATTAGCAAGCGACGGCACTGTTACCTGCGTGCCCCACGTGGCGCATTCCGGAATATGTCGCACGTCATTGCGAAGCTGGCCCTACGATGTGCAGAACTGCACATTGTACTTCGGATCGTGGATGAATACGGGAGAACAAGTTAATTTTACATTTTATCAGAAGCAACCTATTGTAAAAAATGATTTCCAAGATGGTCCCGGCTGGAAATTGCTGGACGTAATTAACGAAAGATTATCAGGGAAATACAGTTGTTGTCCCAACAGCACTTACCCCATGTTGAAGTATACGTTTGTATTGAAGAGATTAGCAGCGGGACCAGCAGCTATCGTGGTTGTACCATCCATCGTCATAGTAATACTCACGTTGACATCTCTAGCAATGGATGCCAAAGATAACACGCGACTGATGCTGATCTGTTTCAGTTTGTATGGACACTTCATGTTCCTTACCGAAATTGGATACGACATTCCAAAGCACAGTGCAGACACCCCGATCATATTGCTTTTCCTTCGTGATTCTATGATAGTGACTTTGGTTGGGATCATAGAAACCATATTTTTAATGTACTTGAGACGACGCAAGATGCCAGCGCCTGATTTTATAGTGACAGTGAATCGACTGGTGACTAGTGGTCCAGGCAAGTACGTAGTGTTCACTGAGTTCGATGCTAGCGATGCAATGGATACTAAGGAGTTGACAGGTCACAGTTCAGATATCACTGGCGACAAACCACCTCCAGCCTTCGACTGGATTCAATTTGGCAATATTTTAAACCGACTCAATTTTATGATAGTTGTACTCGTTTACATAGTGCTGATTGGTACTTACATTCCTCACGATGATTAAGTGAGTTAAACTCTGTAATTTACTGCGTTAACAATCTTCTTTTATAGTAAATTTCTGGAAACTTAATGAATGAAATTATTTCAATAAAAAATCGAAAATGGCATGCATAGTTTATTCAGATACTAACCTGCGCATCCCACTCAGACAAGTCTGCATACTGCATGATGTCGTTGATCTTGATCATGCGCACATCCCGCTTGGGGGCGTCGTCGGCGTCGTGGAAGGGCCTGGTGCCGTTAAGCATGGTGGGGGCGGCTCGCCAGCGCCCGCGCACGTACAGCGTCGTCAGAAGTATTGCGGTAACGCCCCCCGAAACGTCATCCTCTTCAAAAGTGTCGTGTATCGCACCCCCAGAATCTAATTCTACCTAAATGAGATTTTGGTTTTTAAGTATAAGTACCTAGGTATGTTTCCTTTGTGTAGGTACGTTTCCTTTTTATTGAAATGGAAATAATTTACCCTAGCTATTTCCCGCGATTTCATGTTTTTCAAATCGTTTCAGTACCTTCGGAGCCTTTAGAGAACAAACAAACAAAAATGGTTGTAGTATAGATTTTAAAAGCTCAGGGTTTGTAGGTAACTCTGCGGAAATCACGACACAATGCGAAGGTAAGTATTATAGGTACAATTAACGTGTTGAACAGTTTACCTTCTGGTTGAGTATAGTAGTAATTTTTTCAGACGTCTCAGTGCCGTTGAACTTGTCCACTTGCAGCTTGAGAGCAGCCGCCTCAGCTGAGCCGCCTAGATATTGCGAACTCCATTCTTTCTTCGGCCATAGCATCAGGCGCGAGGATTGCCTCAATTTCAGCGTATCCGAAGATTTTGGCAAATTTGATATGAAATGTTTAATAACACCAACGTTATCCTAGGAAGTAAGTAAGTAATTGAGTCATTTAGAGTTATACCTTCAAGAGGTTTTAGATATAATGGTGGATAATATTAGACTCCCATCATTAGTCCCAAAACTTTTTTATCATTGCTAACGTACCTACGTATCTATGTACTAACCAAATCTATATGTAGCTGTAGCTATTATTGGGTGACCTCGATCTGTATAGAGAAGTAGATATCTCGAACAAATAAATACCATGTCCGAAAGTTTAAATCCAATGCAGTGATCAATTTCAGATCTAGTATTGAAGTCGACGTCCTTAGATATAGCCATCAGCGTCAGGAGTAAAAAGAAACTAGATTGGACGAAACTCATTCCATTCTCCTGTCGATCTACAGGACTTATGGCCGTTAATTTTGTGAAAGTGACCTGGAACAAACCCATTAACTGGTTTTAAAACCACTTCTTGCAGTTTCTTATGTGAGCGCATTATGATTTTTCTACTAATATCGAAGATTAGAGACAAGCTTAACATCGTTTCAATTAAAGTTGACAATACACTACAATATGAATTTCAGTTTTATAACCGCATCGATACTGATAACCTTTCAAGTAGTACGGTTTGAATTAATGTACTAGCGCGTACCAAAGCCACATTCAATATCAAACAATAAATCACATTTATACGATTGTAAGTCTGCTTTGGTCACAGTAACTCACTTATCCAAATAATGTAATTGTGTTGTTGAATATAATTGCCGGTTAAAAAGTAATTCTTGGTATAGGGGAGACCGGGGACGAACGTAACACTTTGTACTTGTACCTTCATTTCTGGCTGGGTATTACTGTTGTCATTAAATTAATATACCCATGTATAAATTCAGTTTATGTTCTTTAGACTAGTAACTCGATTTTTTATATTGTGATGTGTTTTATGGGAAAAACAGCTGCTTAAAAAATAATTGTCCGTTGTTACTTTCGACCACGTTGGCAGGTCGAAAGTAACACGTTGTGAGTCGAAAGTAACAAGACATAGTGGTTGCTAATGAATACAATATTATACTATATGCTAACGAATAGTTAATAATATTAAGTTTTTTTAATTAACGATGACTGAGAATGTCATAAACGTAAGAGTAGACAACTATAATCAGAAAGCTTAGAACTGCTGAGCTATCGGGAATTACCCGTGTTATTGTGAGTCAATCATAAAAGATAGACATATGCTGTCGTGGGATATTTTGTATATTATTTTAGGGAGAACATTTTCTTCATACATGATTTCTGTGTAGCTTTAATCATTAAGGTTGCATAGGGTTTAACGCATTTGGTGCACTTTTCAACTTGTAAACCATGCTCAAATGGTGAACTTAGCAACTGGTGCACTTCTTAATTGGTGCACTTCGCAAAAGGAGCACTTTTTAAGATGAGCGGAGATTTGGAAAAAAAAAATTAAAATGAAAGAATCTAAAGCAACATGTTACTTTTGTACCCACAGGGCTATGTTACTTTCATACCCGTCCACATTTTTGACAAAACGTGCAACAGAACCTTAAAACGGAACGTGCTACTCAAATATGAATTTAAGCAATGTATAATCACTCTAATCAAGAGGAGATATCGAAAAATTCAGAATCCTAGCATCCTTTTAAGACTACGTAAATATTAAATAAGAAAACCTCTAAAAACTTCCTTTTGGTTTGTGAAAACACATATCGTCCTGTCACACAGCCTAAAAGCGCGTGGCGCACGCGGCGACTGAATGAAATTAAGAGGGGTGCTCCCGGCTATCGTCTGACGGGGGCACAGCGATGTTCGCTTTTTAGATAAATCTACAGAGCGCTTGTTACTTTCGACCCGCCGTTACGTTTGTCCCCGGTCTCCCCTACTATGTGGTCCTTTACTTTGCAGATTGTTTTATAGAGCATTAACTGTAATTAACCAGTCCTACCTGCGCGTGCTATGGTCGCATAATGATGATCGATAATTAATTATTGTTAACAAGTTCCTACTTAGTGAAAGTTCAAGTTCATTAGTGTTTTGGGTAGGTCAAATTGACATGATTTTTCTTTTTACAATGTTTGTTTTGTGAATATATATCGTCCATCCACGTCCGTGCATCCATCTTAATAATAATATTATCTAATAATTCCTCTGCTATACACGGGTAGCAACATTTACACTTATCCATCTTCAGGCCGTTTAATACCGATGGGAGGAGCATATGCTTGTGTCAGGCCGTACTTTACCTATCTATCTTATTACTCTATTGTTATTTCCCGAATTTCTCAAATGAATAACGAGCATATGTATATGAGCGAGTATCAATTCGATTTTATCATGGATTGCTAAACAACAGAATAATGAACAGCTGTGTCCAACACCAAAGAGAAATGCATTTACATTATTGATGTGATCTAACTGCAGTAGAAATAAATGTAGGTCCATAGCTTACCTTATAAAATTGTCGTTCAAAGTTATCTAAGCTTTGGGTGAATTCCTCGATCGAAAGCATGTTTTTATGAGGAACAATTTGTTGATGGACGTCGGAGACAGCCAACGTCGGCGGAGGTTTCAATGGTAATCGGTTGCGAATAATATTACTCGAACTATTAGCCCGTGTGAACTGCGCTGCCGAACTTATTCCACTAGAAACGTGCGGCCGTGGGTAATGTGCTCCCCACACACTATAATGCTTTATATCAAGCGCCGACATTTGATTAAAAGGTCCAGGACGATACAGTGGGTACTTCTGATGAGGCATGGTGCCGGTTCCATCAAACATGGGTCGAAAGATTTTAGGAATCGTTATATACATTCGCCTGGACATCGGTGGTGCTGACTCAGACACGGACGTCAAGGTAACGGGATACTCCTGAGTTCTTTTAAATGATCTCACATAATCATGAAATGGAAAAGCATTTTCGTCGAAAATCTTCTTCGTCAATCTGGTTATTGAATCATATAAATTTGAATTTGATTTGCATTCCAGCCATTTATTGGCAAAAAAACAATAGCGTTTATTTGACCATTCTTTATTTGTTGGCAAGGCTGGTGCGTAAGGCTTGATATGGTCAATCTGACGTTGATTATAATTTGGAATATCATTTGTTTTCACTGGCAATATGCTAACTTGAAAAAATAATATAATAGACGTACATTCTTGAATCATATCTAACGTCAATCATTCAGTGAATTTCAACAAGAGGTCAAGTTTACATCAATTTGCGAAAACATTTTTTGTTACCATGATGTTTCGGACCTTTCCTGCTTATCACTGAAAAAAATATAGTATAATTAACCTAACTTAGTGGTAGTTGTATAATTACAGACGCTTAATTAGATGCAATTGTCAGCGCATGATCTAATCACAAAACACTATAGATAGCCGTAGCAGTAGTAGGTAATACTGTGAGCACTCTGCCATGTCTGCAGCAAATCCAGTCAGTTACGCATAAAACTTAACTAAGTAAGCACTTAACGCCAAATTAATGGGAGTAATTAACGTGCGGATTTATTCGATAAGACTACTTTATTTGAACACAAATGAGCAAAAATTGTTAGAATTGACTGTAACTGTTTCCAAGTACCATTATAAACGATTAAGTATTTACAAAAACCGTCCACCTCAATATAACTTTCATAAGGACTTATTCGACGACTTGTGTGTTAGAACTAGGTATTAATCTAAATGTATGTTATATATCTACCTAATATTGGCCTTGAATCGTATAATTTTGGCAAGTATTCAACATATTTATTGAATGTTCTACTCCTACACAGTCTACACTGCCCTATAAGCAGCTTGCTAGCTGGATCCAAAACATGGCTAGTTTTGAAACGGAAATATTGCTTGTTTATTGTACCCAACATTTATCAGAGTGCGGAAACTCATCATTAATACTTCTACAGATCGCCTCATTGTGAATATTGTATGTAGTGGTATCAACGTGTGTGTAGCGCCACAGATTACTAAATAGTTACAACGGTGCAGTTATTGATTTTCAATTTCATCTGCGCACTAAAACTAGGTCACGAATTGTGATGTTTTAACACCATGTAGGTACGCAAATAGAATCCTTTGATAGATTGATATCTTTTTAATTAACTGATTTGCTCGCTTAGATAGTCATTTTCTTACTATTTATTTCTTTCATATAAGTATGTCTTTCACAGTTGACTATTATATACTTCTAAATAAATAATAATAAAAAATAATGCAGTTATACCTATGTATAGGCACCAGGCCTGTACACATAGATAAACGGCCATTGGAAGATAATCACATTACGAAATCTCAGAAACTACAATGGTTCTGTGCGTTCTACTTGAGAATTTTCTTTTATTTCGACACATTCGACGACAAAATTACTAAGAAGAGCTATATGTATAGACTTTTTCACTGTGGTAATTTGTTTCATTACATATTAGTTATTTGTAAAGTGCGTGTTAACTATGTGCCTAGACTAAGGTAGCTAATTAGACAGACTAATACTGATTGAAGTGCGAAGATAAAGAGACATTAATGGAATCGACTTTACAGGTTGACATGACTTCTAACTCTACAATAAGGTTCACTGCTAAAGTACGTACCTACCATTCTAAATACCATACTTACTTTTATACAAGTGCTTTATCGATAATTCATACTTACACTTATCTACAAATAGGGTAAGAGTTGTGAAAGTAGACGAGATGCCCCTCCGGCTCCAGTAAGTAACGTGACATTACGATAACCTGTTAATCCGAAGTTTATTGTTGCCTTACATCATACATCATTCTAAATCAACTACTTACTCGAGTTGGTACTGTAGTAGGCACAGAAATATTAATAACAACTTCTTTAAAATATCTATGGTACTAGGGATGTTCAACGCTTGTATCACAACAAACGTCATCTGACTAACCGTTTCCTAGCTACCTTGGTGCCGACTTCTAGTCTAATTGGATGCAGCTTTTACCAGTGATTTACCATCACCTCCTCAAACTTATACTTATGTTATTTCGTTGATACCTGGCCTTTTCTGGTTAGACTGGAAGTCAACATCAAACGTGGGAGAAGGCTAGCCTTTTCCACTTAAGGGGATGATGTGATATTGGCGTACAAATCTACACAGATGTTATGTATACTTTGGACAGATAATGAGTAAGAAAAATGCTTCACACCTTCTACCAATCCTCGTCGTCGTCGATATCGCCTCTATAAGAAGCTAAAAATATTGCGTATTTTTTTCGCCGCAGAATGAACAAGACTGGGTGGTCACAATTGAACTCCATGTTAACACTTGCAGACATTCTCAATACGCCCATCGCTGCAAAATATTGTAACAGGTAAAGTAGGTTTTACCTATAATCTATACAAATTGGGTTGGTTTTACAGTCACGTGAAGGAACGTTGCCGACACTCGACAATATGGGAAGTTAAATATTTTTTGAATAACGTGTAGCTCATAGCCATCGAGACGCTGAGCGCACACGATATACAATCACGCAACGCCTTGCGTTACCCTACTTACCAGCCAAACACAAAGGACTTTGGGGTATTCTCATTGTAATTAAGTGAAAGCTTACAATTATGAAATCTGTGCATTAGAATTGAATTGACCATTTTTATTTACGGGTTTTACTTAAGTGCAGTAGGTAGGTAAGCAGTAAATTAACTCTGTCGATACTTTCTCTATATGTTTCATCGTAACTAGGTACCTATTTAAGTACCTATAATTTCTTCAGGACAAACAACGAGTGTAATGTCCAAATAAGATTTTTAGTAGGTGTGTTTTAATGAGTGATCTTATGACAGAAGTAAAACAAGTTTGGAATCATAAAACAATCTTACAAACAATAACTTTATTAAAGTTTACTGTTTTATAATATTTATTCTTCGCTTCCACAGTACGCTGCTACGAAGTGAGGAGTTCGGTCAGTGAGTATGATTGCCAGAAAAGGTCTGTCTGCCACGAAGCTGGGCACCGGCGCGAAATTAATCATAGCCGAATACGTTGCAATGCCCATCGCTGTAAATAAAAATAAGATATTGGTAGTACGATAGTGGAATAACAACCTCCACGACATCCTCCAGCGACAACATATCACGACAATCTGCGACTGCGAGCTGACACCACAACTAGAAGCACACGCGATACACATTGATTGACAGAATTATTCTACAAACCGTACTGAACTCTTTCTGTAGATTGCAGGAGCTCCAACTGTGCACCTCAGATTGACAGACTTACGAACCAACCAACGAGTGCCAATTCAATACAAGAGGTACCTACTTATAGGTTTGAATTGAAAGTAAAACATAGGATGGGTATATATTCATGCAGGATTAAAACAGGCCGATAGATTTCTTTAATATGTCTAATTTATTAACGTGTTATATTTACGCTTTACACTTTAATAAATATACATAGCGATGATCATTATTTGTCGCCGTAGTATGCAGCCGTAAAGTATTGAACTCCGCCAGACATGATAAACACGAGGAAAGGTCGGTTTGCGACGAAGCGAATCACTCGAGGTGCATTTAGCATCGCTGTACACATTGCAACTGCCATCGCTGGAAAGGAATACGAAGATGCATAAAAAGACGTGGCATAAAGAAATAAATATTGTGCGTTAAAACTGAGAAGAGGATCTGAAACAAGGCTCTACGGGAGATCTGATTACTTTTTGACAATGCAAGCTTAATGGGCAACATTATAGGTAGGTACATAAAAAATATCTGGGATTAAATTGTCTAAATAAACTTAACAACTGGAGGGGGCTTCGGGGGGAAATTCATCGTAGACGAATACGTTGTCATTACCAACGCTGTAAATAACAAGATATAGGTAGTACGATAATAATAGAAGAACAGCCTCTATTGCGACAACATATCACGACAATCTGCAACTGCGAGCTGATACCACAAAAGCACACACGATACACATTGATTGACAGAAATATTCTACAAGCCGTACTAAATTATTTCTACAGATTACTGAAGTTCCAACTGTGCACCTTAGTTAGATAGACTTACAGACCCCTAACTACTCCCAATTCATTCCACACCTTCTAGGGCCAATTCAAAGCAAGGTATGGGATACAATGCACTTGTAAAATAGATACAGGACCATGTAAGATAGAGATTTCTATTGCTTCATGTTTTTATTCTGCATTCATAGAGATAATCGTTCTTTGTCGCCGTAGTATGCAGCCGTAAAGTATTGAACTTCGCCAGACACGATACACACAAGGAAAGATCGGTTTGCTACGAAGCGAATCACTGGAGGTCTATTCAACATACTTAATGCAGCACGCATCGCTGGAAAGGGATACGAAGTTGGATAATGTTAAACATTAACAACATCAACATTTAGGCTAAACTATTGATCAATCATACTATGAAAATGATTCCTCAGTAGTCAATAACTAGAGGTCCGTGTCTACTGGTGGCCGCTACGTTTATTTCACCTTTGTGTTTTCAGAAGACGATTTTTTTTTATTTTCGACTTTTAATTGTCTAGCAATAGATACCTGTCACAACATTACTCCAAATTTCTCATCAAAACCAATATAATAAGCCCAAACACGAAGTTCCTCAGAATACATACCGTTGCGAAGGTCCCTCGACTGTCTCTCGTCTCCAGCAACAAGTCAGCTTTAAATCTTCACTGTTTTATAATGTTATCAGAAATTCACCCTTTACCTATGCATGCCTACAAATTTCGAAAGTTGTCCTCAATTTCTCAGGGTTTCCATCATCAGATTTGTGATAATGGAACAATTTGGGAAGTACACTGTTTCAAACAAAAAAAAATGAAACAATGAATGAAATAAACAATGCAAACATCTGAATTGAGAACTTCCTCCTTTTTGGGAAGTTGGGAAGTTTGAAAATACTTTTGAAGACAATGACAAAAAAATAACCCTTGCCAGAGATACGATCTTAGGACCAACAAAGTAGTGCCACGAAACTTCATAAACAAGAAAAATACATAATGAATAAAAAAGGAGCACAGAAAAGGATCATTTCGTTTAATGATTAAATGGAATGATATTATTTAAATAGCATTCTAAAAATCCATATGATTATATTACCTACCCTATACACGCTGCAGAATAGTGCCACGAAGTACCTACGGTCGTTTAGCTATAAAACCCCGTACTAATTTGAGTATTCCCTTACAGTTACTACAGTACACGAAGACCGTAATAGATATGTTCCAATATCTTCTTCATCGATACCTCATGGCTGATGGTCGCGTCAACATGAGTTTTTGTTATGTACCATCACTCGCCAGGTCTCCATGTCTTCGGAATTTTTGCATCGATGTTGGACTTACATACGTCTTTCCCTGTAGGTATACGTCTGTCCAGTGGGTTGGCGATCTACCGCGTCCTCCTTTTTACACTGCTAATTCCAACAATATGATAATAATATCCATCTAATTCACCGTTCTATTCAAAATGATCTTGTTACTTTAATTTCAGATAAATAAACTAACGATACCAGAGTTATATTTAGCGAGGCGTTTGCGAGAAAAGTATGCAGTTGTTTATGCTTGATGTAGACAATGCTTTATTATTTTTACTAGTATATTTCTGTATAGGTAATCATGATGACGAAAATAAAATTTTATAAACTACTTTAGCTATGACATCATACGTCTGCGTCTACGCCATGTAGAAGTCAGTGGGAGGGGGATAACGCGATGCAAAGACACCCAGAACTACATTTTTTACGAAAACAAATGAATTAAACAGAGTTAAAATATTAAAATTTTAATAAAATCTTTAAAGAAGTATAGTAACAATATAAGTAAAATACTTTGAGGTATTATAACATATTTTTTTACGGTATTAATTTTTAGGACGGTTAAGTCGGTTACTAAATAATTGGCGAGAGCACAATTTATCAGTAGCAGGGTGTAGACTTATGAAGTCGTTTATTAGAAATGCTACCCGACTTGACATCTGTATCTGAATGTGAATTACAATATTAAATGTTGTCCAGCGAATAGCAACAAAGGTATCAGCGGTACTCTTATTCGATTACAGAGGATTATTATCCTAATTATAAGTCCAAAATTAATAAAATGAGTGATGTAAGCTTGTGGTGTTGAGACTCGTTGGGTTCAGCCGCGATAGACGCCCATGAAGAGCAGGGAGTGATCGGAGCCGAACAGCAGGTAGAGGAAAGGCCGGTCCGCGCGGAAGCGCTCCGACGGAGGGCGCGCGCACCGCATCATGATCACCATGCCTGCGCCACACACACCACTATAGTTCATCGCGGGCGAGGCGCGCGGGCGGCCGGTAGCTGCCGACCAGCGCCACCTGCCGCGCCACGCGCACCAGCCACAGCGCCGGCCGGTCGGCCGCGAACTGCACGGCCACCGAGCGTGCGCGGCGGGTCGCCATCGCTACACGCAGACACACCACGCGACACAGTTAAACCACACGACACGGTAGCACCAGCCCAACAGTACGCTAGCACCACACAAGCTAGACAAGCAGAACATGTACAGCAGGCTGCCCGTACAGACCTACCTTTCCCGTATTAAAATAAAACTAAAACCACGAGCATTGATCCATTGGAAGAGGAAATGTTATTTTCTATTCAGCACCCATACTTAAAATGATGTATGCAACTGAATAACAGGGTGATATTGGCCAAATTGGCTGATATTTTGTTAATCGACAGTTGTTATTTAAAAAATGAAGCTACGTAGTTAATTAAATAGTTTTCTTAAGTAATATTTAATTAATATTGCACACGATTTGAGTGGCCACTTAAAGATAAACAATCTTCGCGGATCGATTAATCATAATCATCGGTCCGTGCATGGGTTACCATCTCGTCATCACGAGTTCTTCCGTGTTTTAGAATGCACGTGAAATTGGTGGGTTCCATCCGTCATTTATACATCCATTCCATCCGTTACGGGTAGTCAGAAGCCAGGAAGTCTGACAACCAGTGTTAATAAGGGGTATTGGGATGCTCAGGTAACTGGGTTGAGAAGCTCAGATGGGAAGTCGATTCATATGAAACACTGGTAATCAGCTGCATGCGGTTAAATAGGGAGCCGACGCCGACTTAGTTGGGAAAAGGCTACGAAGATGGTGAATATACTTTTCATTAGTTAAAAAATAAAATGCGGCTAAAAATCAATGTAATAACGATAATAACAATTACTTTATCAATCGAATCGTTATTTTAAGTAGTTTATTGTGTCGAAACTAGTAAAAGTTTTATCAACATTGTTTACCTTAAGTGCCTCCTCAAACGGAGTATAGGGCAACGTCTATACTCCATATAAGTATCAATATTCTCTATATTGAACTTTACTCATTTATATCAAATGAAATTATATGAAAATAAATTATATGAAAAAAATAAATTAAATGCAGGTATGCTTTGCCGGATCCAATCACTTATCATAAAAATTACACTCAGATAAGACTAGATAATTGCAAAATATCAGTGACCAATGTCATTTCAAAATAAATTCCACATTAGTAATGGGCATGTAGATTGAAGATAATGTTATCGTGCAAAAAGGATATTGTAAGGTAAGAGTGGCTTACCGGTAGCGGCAGCAGCCTCAGCGCCCTCTTCGTTCACTTCAATGAACGCTTTCTGCACCGCCTTCGATACGAACAGAGGTTCTTCAACATTCAGAACCTTTGTCAGGCCTGAATTGGAACGGTTAAAGATGGCGTGGATTCCCAGCTAAAACAAGGCATTTGTTTTAATAAATCGTTAAATTATTTTAACGTCTACAATAAGGCAGATTGTGGTTGACAACAGCTCAAGGCAACCTATGTCAACAGATTGATTAAGGAATTCAATAATTCGGTTTGGTTACTAGAGATAGCAATTTGACATAACTTGTATGGAACTACTTAATGTCAAACTTAAATCTCTAGTAAGTAAATCAACAGATGGATAGGTTATTGGGGACGGCCGCTACTAATCGACAACATAATTAGGTATACAAATAGACAGTCGCAACAACAAATACTGAAAACTAGAATAAAATAAATGTTATAGGGACGTGATTTATTATTACCTACTTGTTAACGATTATTGCAACGAGTGAACGCTACAAAATATTCACTTAATATTGAGTATATTGCAACAAAGTAAAATTTATTACGAGGGGCGTCTCCCATGCAACAGTCATGATTTTTTTTACACCGTTTTATAGCTAACTGTTTCACCCGCGGTTTTACCCACGTTCCGGGGTTACTTCTTCCCGTATACGGATAAAATATAGCCTTTGTCACTCGGTGATAATGTAGCTTCCTAACAGCGAAATAATTATTGAAATCGGTTCGCTAGTGCCAGAGCCTTTAGGGTACAAACAAATGTTATCTGTTTATGATTTATAGGTAAGTGTATAAGTACAGATGGTACGGATCTTTCGTGAACGAGTCCGACTCGCACTAAGCTGGATTTCTTATCTACAGATATTTAGATAAAGTTGAATGACCAGCAGAATATTGAATGTCACCGAAAGATATACTACTACAAAAAAGAATGCTTGTTATTTGATTTGCTAAGGTAGGCTAACTTTATGATCAACTGGCTTCCGCCGGCGGTTTCACCCGCGTCCCAAGGGAACCACTCCGCGGACCTGAATAGAAAGAACACCATAGCCTTCCTCGATATCCAACACTGAGAGAATTTCGAATTAGTGCGTTCAGACAAAAAAGCAAGCAAACAAACTCTTCAGCTTCATATTATTATAAAGTATATCGATCGCTGTTTCAATATTCGAAAGACTAGATGTATGACCTAAAAAACTATTTTTGTTGTTGCTTGGTGTGGAAGGCTTAGTGATTGATTGATTGTTACATATATCAAGTTTTTGGTTGTGGAAGAATCGACAATATTCTTTAAATCCTAGATAAGAAACTACATAGCATTTTGCTACAAAAATATGTGGGTATTGAATAAATAACATTGACAATTGCGATAATGTTAACATAAAGAACCAACCTTGGGCAACAGCTCAGCCAAATCGATTTCAGTTTCAATTTTGAACTTAGGAATAGTTACTTGTACTTTAGTTTTGTACATTTTGTCCACTTCGGACATGAGGTTGAATCCATTGGCCAACTTGGACAACACGCTGTCAAGGCCTTCAATTTCATGTGGCAGCACTACAAGCATTGTTGCCTCTCCGCCTTGGTACGGCATTTCCAAGAGCTGAAAATGTAAATATGATATAATTAATTATTTTATAATACTGAAAACTCAGAAGTCATAGCTATTGGAATATTTCTTACTAAATCTCCTTGCAATTTCCCCTTGCCACGTACTATAATAAGTAACAGGTTGCGCTCTTGTACTTATCATAATGTTATTTAAGATATTGCATTTTATTTCAATTCCACGCTGCATTTAATTTTATTTTAAACACAATGTATGCATAATATTATTTGCAACATGTTCGAATTATAGTATTGAAGTATTGTTATTTTTTATTGGCAGACATAAATATTGATTCTATGCAGAGTGTTTACGTTATCGTTTTTAAACCAGCGAAATTATTCGAGGTATTCCGAGAATATCGGCGCGCACACTATTCCTACATGTCTATAATTATACCTGAGCCTGAAGGTCGCTGCTATCACCATACGAATAGTCGTCCTCTCTGTACATCATAGGCACTTCAACTGAAGAGTTCTCGGTAATGTGGAATGGTTGGTTCATTGTGTTTGCGGGATCGAATTGTTTCTTCCATGTTCCCTAAAAACACAAAACGTAACATAATTATGAATGCACTGTGGATCCATATCATAAATGATTTTGAAGAGAGGCTTACTTTAAAGTAGAGAGCGTTGATGAGCACTAGACGAGTGTCGCTATCCACACTGTCTGGGGAAAGCAGATCTTTAATCTTCTGATTGGTCTGGTTGGCTACCTGAAAACACAAAATCTTATATTTTATGAACCATAATTTGAATATATTACAACAGTTGAAATTAAGTAGATACAACCACCTACCCAATCGTTAATAACTTCGACAGCAGCTGCTCCACTTCCGAAGTTGAGCTTCTCTATGGCAGCATTAAAAACTTTGACTGCATCCTCTTTTAACTTAGGTTCTAAGTCATAAGGGCCTTCTTGAACGTACACCCTGTTCGCCACATTAAGAGTGACGCCTTTCAGGGCCTTCAATTTAGACGAAACATCAGAGAAAGATTTACGAATCTGAAAAATATAACACGTCATGAAACAAAGGTTTTTTTCTTATACAGATATGTTGGTATTTTATCGAATTAAAAATATCTGTTTTCCATTATAAATGAATAATTTATTGATAATATTAATTAGTCATAATTATCATAGTCAGATGCACGCACATGACTATTCACATTAGTGGACATGTCAACATGTGACTTCATGGAAATTCAGGGAAATGTAATACAAACAGATTGGTAAATACTTACAGATGCGTCATCGGGAATGCCCAGTGCTGTCAGTAGCTCGGAATGTGCAGGGTCCGTAGTACCCAAAGTCAGCAGAGCTAATACAAATTCTGCCGATAGAGGTGACGACACTACACTCTTGCCCTTCTCCAATTCCTATAGGGACAATTAACGTCATAAAAATAAACAGTTCACTCTTTTATGTACAGATGAACGCAGGTCAACCTATCCAAATCTGTCAAATTTTACCAATCAAACATTAACCTTCCACTATTGTGATAAGGTTGAAAATCTATTGCAGAAATTTGACATATTGTAGTAGGTTGATGTTCTAGCATCTGTACTTTTTTTACTAAAAGTTACAAAAAGTAACAATGGCAATTTAAGCCACATTTCAATTGTTGTTTTGACCTTCAATTTGCTTTAGTCTCTAATATGTATCACAGTAAAGTTTGTACATGTTGTGTAACAGATATAACAGTGATACAAAACAAAATTAAAAACCAATTAGAATCTAATAATTGGTGCTTGATGAGGTATAATAGGATATTTTAACTATAGGTAATTCTAGAGAAATATTAGCATTTTCAAAATTACAATAATTTTGAATGAATGATTATAGAAAATCTTTTATGAAAATGTTTTAAGAATCTATTCCAATTACAAAAAGGAATTTCCCCTAACAAAAGAGCCAGTAAACAGTATTTTTAAATCGCAACAATACTGTATGACTTACTGCAACAGCTACAGAAATTTCTTAGTGATATTATAAATAAACATGAGAAAGAGGATTAGTATCCAACCCAGGTAATTTAGTAATAAAAACTACTTTTAATGCTTTCTGAAAAAGTATGTAGGTAACATACTTTTTTAAAACATTTACATAAAACATCCACTTTATAGAAACAGTTAGTGTGTTTTGAAGTCAGTCGGTACGACACCAAGAATGAAATCTTAGTATGGAGGTTGAGAAACTGTGTGGATAAATCAAAATAAAAACTTTTGAAGGTATATCACTTTTAAAGTATATGTTTACCCATCTGTCTGTTACAATAATCTCTCCTAACTCATTTACAACAAGATGACTGGTGGTGGCTATATTTTTTACTTTAATTAGTTAGTATATTTTTTTTCCTTATTTGTATCACTGGGTATACATATATAAGACCATCTGAATGTATAAGGTCTATGGATTTTATAACATTATAGTTTTACTATAAATTAGTATAGTCTAGTGCATATTTCAATATTATTTACTTAGGTCTCAGAATTTAAGAAAATCAATATAATTGAGGTACTTACAATACAGAATTTGGCAGAAAATTGGGCAATAGCAGATGAAAGAGCCTTGGAATCCATGTCTTTGCTGGTACTGTTTGTTTGTAGCAAGAAAAGTAATGAAACTAGAACAACACACAAATGTATGAGTAACGGTAAGAGGTTGTGTCGCGGCAACCACACGCTAACACGACCCGAATGTTTATGACATCATTCGGCGGCGCGCGGCGCCGTCCCGCGTACCCGCCCGGCTGAACAACAATGAGTCACACAAATTGGAGGGGGCACCATCATTTTAGGCAAGCAATAGCTAATGTTCAAGGCTGTTAATACCAACGCATAGGTAGTTCAAAACAAAGCATGGTAATATGTATATTCACAAATAGCTCACCTAGAGTAAACAGATGCCACATCGATAAGTATGAAAATTATCAATAACCACAATGCAACATACTTCTGCAATTCCAGATATACCTTTAAAAGATAAGTGTTAGCCAATAAACTGTTTTTTATTTATCTTATCGTGACACATTCTCGAAGTGGGTGAATCATCAAATCGCTAATATCTTGTGATTTAAAATGTATAATATGTACACAGAGCTAGGTAGTTGCTTACTTTTCAATAATTGTTTAACTATAGTTTAATTAACGTAAGAAATCACAGTCACAATTTATTAAAACACAATAAAAAGTAATATAAATCACATTATCAACGCTACAATATTTTGTTTACAAAAATAAAATGACAGGTATGTGTTCTGACAAAAAATATGTCACTGTCAATGTCAAAATTTGACGTTAATGGTAATTTTATACTACGTTTGTGAAGTGGTTTCCGAAGGCACCGTGTTTTGGAAGGCACGATAAACTGGTGGGTCCCGGCTGTCATTTAAACATCTTTGGCAGTCGTTACGGTTAGTCAGAAGCCAGAAAGTCTGACAACCAGTTATAATAAGGGGTGCCAGTTGCCCGGCGGTAACTGGGTTTGGAGGGTCAGACAGCAGTCGCTCCATGTAAAACACTGGTTCTCAGCTGCATCCGGTTAGACTGAAGGCCGACCCCAACATAGTTGGGAAAAGGCTAGGCAGATGGTGTTTCTGAAGTGGTTTCTGAGGTTTGTTTTTTTCCAGGCGCATAAAATTCACGACTGACAACGAAAGTCACCGATCATACTTGTAGGGTTCCGTCCAAAAGGTAAAATAGTACGTTATTACTAAGACTGGGCTGTCCGTCTGTCACCAAGCTGTATCTCAAAACCAAATCGCTTTCACAGGTGATGTATTTCTTTTGCCGCTATAACAAACGGCATAAATACTGAACACAAAAATAAAAAAAAATTAGGGAGCTCCCGAACACAAGTGTTTTTTTATGAATAGTACGCAACCGTTGGTGCGCGACTCCAGCTCGCACTTGACAGGTTTTTAGGTATGTATTTCAGTATGGTAAGTCCCATTGTTTTTATTTATTTATTGACATCTAATAAGACTGCCTCGTTGGTCTAGTTGTCGCATAGCCGACTGCTGTGCACGAGGTCTCGGGTTCGATTCCCGGGACGGGCCGAAATCGCTTTGTGGGTTGTTTTAGAAAATTTCACAGAGCAGCCCGGAGTTGGAAGTTGGTTATTGATTCACCCGTGCATAAGAGAGCACGTTAATGTCGGTCCTGCGCCTAATCTTTCTCCGGTCATGTCGGATTGCCGTCCCTTCGGGTTATGAGAGTGAGAGAATAGGGAGTGCACCTGTGTCAGCGCAAATGCTTGTGCACTATAATATTTATGTCCTGCGCAGCTGGCTGATCTCCTTATAAGAGAACAGCTGCCGTGACCGGCAATCGGCTGGGACGCCATCACTAATGACCTAACTACTAGGTAGGCAGGTATGTACCTACTTCAAGACCATACTAACTTACTATAATCACTTCATACTACTTTTTTTTTTATTTTCAGTTTCGTATGTACATTTTGACACACTGGCGAACGTGGCGGTGAGCGAAGCTAAAAGAAATTCTCAACACAGTGCTGATTTTTTGCACCCTAACTAATTAATGTAGGAATGCTATAATAATTTAGGACTAGCTACCGCCTGCGGTTTCACCTGCGTGTTGAGGAAACTAATTCCCGCACCCGGATAAACAATAGTCTAGGTAAGTTGTTATTCTGATAAATAATACGAAGGATGCGGCGTTATCAAACAAGAGAGCAAAACATTGAATTTGAAGGTACCGTAAGGGTCTTATTAAATCGTCAGGCCGTCTGTCCCTCCTACGGCTTTGGACGGAATTTTTAAGTAGGTAAGTATAGATATTTTTGTCACATTATGAAACTCTCCTGCGTAGTAGGTATGGGTGTTAGGTAGGTACACACGAAGTGAGATTGCAATCAGGCATGGAGTCGTCACCGAAGCACGGTCTAAACCACGCTTGCACTACTTTCTGCGTTTATCATCAATGTCAAATCGAAGAAAACATTATTATTTTAGATAACTCTAAAATAAAACGTTCTCTAAAGGTGTGTGTATTATACCTAATGTAATCAGCCGTATAATAAGTAAATACGCAAGCCGCCGAAATAATACTCATTTGATCGAAAACCGTTTTGAATTTAGTACTGTCTGTTGACACCAAGCCAAAAATTAAAAACAAGATCTTATAATGTCAATTATTTAAATCAACATTTTTCTGCTTTCATCTTAGTTTCATAACAAAATTTTGCCGTTAATAAAATGTAATCAAAAACCCAAAACATTACACGGAATCTGAACAAAATTAGCTGTAAGTAAAGTACGATGAGTTGCCACAAAATTCGTAGTTTAAAATGTTTAAACAACGGCATTAGAGAGTTCGCGTGCTGCGCGCCGCGGCCGCCGCGATGCGGCTGTCCCCCGTCGCCAGGCACGGTCAAGCGCATGGCGCCGCCGGCAGACTGTCGCCCTGGCCCTGTCCCACCTAACCCGTGCGTGCCCAAGTTTCCTGGCAAGAACGTATGGAGGAGATACAGGAATATTGTGGTCTTCATTTGTTTCCCTCTTATTATCTTTCAAGCGTTCGCCTCACTAGGTCATCAGACGCCTTCTAAAACAGAATGTCGTGAATACGAATACATGCTGAGACGGACAAAGAGATTCCCGTGGGGAAGGAGAGGTATTAAGAGTTTATTCCACAACCCTCGATGTAACTATCTTCCGGGAGAATGTGGGCCTCCGGCCTTGGACTGTGATTAATTTTTGAAGTTAAAATTTATACGCTCATTTTATTATGACACCTTAATGTCAGCTGCTTGGTTTGCTGACAGCAGATAAATAAAGTGACCTAAATGAACTGAAACTTATTTTTATTTAACGCTATTTACCACGATAACAGCATCATCATCATCAGGCAACTAGACCTAGTACACAACAATCACGTAGAAAAAAATATATATTTACCGAAGTCATCAGCTAATACCAGAACTATCTAGGATCTTCAAGTAACGAGTGACAAGGCTCTATCTTCGACCGCATCTTCAAATCAGGTTAACTAACTAATAATGCAAGCCACCAGTGCGTCTACTTCGAGTTTTGCAAGTTAACTTTCTCGATGCGTAAATGAACATACCTACAACTTAATTACGTAGCGTTTATTTACTTTTAGAACTGTTTATTATATAAAACTGTCATCGACTTTTGGTCGTATTATAAACGCGCATATCATCGTCATATCACTCACGAAATAATAAACGTTATTAACCGGCGAAATGAAATAACTTGGCAACATTTTACATGATTTTTTTTGGTGGGATTTCAGTTATTTTGTAAGTTGGCACGGTAGTGTTTTTTTGTATTCTGAACTTAATTTATGTATGTACCAAATTTTGGCTTTCTAGCACTTCAGAAAGTATCCCAACAGTTTGAAGTCTCATACAAACTTCCACCCCCCATTTTAGGGGATGGGGGCGAAAATGGTAAGTTTATGATTTTTTTTGTTGGTAGTATGCTAAACTTACCTTACATAACCGGCTTTCTAGCACTTCAGGAAGTATCCAAACATTTTGATGATCGATGACGAAATCAGTGTATTTTAGATATCAATAAAATCTAAAGTGCTAGAGCTATTCAATTTAGAGTATGTTTAATTAGTCTATTATTGGCATCACCATCATCATCATCATTTCAGCCATAGGACGTCCACTGCTGAACATAGTCCATAATATTGGCATATCTTGAGAATATAATTTATTTGATCTATCTGGTACAGACGACAGCACATCAAGTTATCACAATCTGTCAAATTTCTGCAATAGATATTCAATCTTATCACAATGGAGGTAGGTTAATATTTGACTGGTAAAATTTGACAGATTCGTATACGTTGACCTGCTGTTGTCTGTACATCAGAAACCAACTCTATGAGGGTTCAAAAAAAACGACGAAACACTTCAGATCTCGAGTTCTCTACGCAGCTAAAGACTATCCCAGTCTTTATGAACTCTGCTGCCCCTCTAGCTGACCTATTTTATATACCTACATACTAATTTTAATGATTGACTACATAAAACGAGGATTTTTTTATCTGAGGCCGTAATACTGAATGTAAATATTTTCAAGATTTCTGGTATTTTATACGTGACCTGTATACATATTTCGCTTTCGTGTACTAAGATAAAAAACCGAATTTACAATACCCAACTACGCTGCTACGTGTGGCCTACGTCGTAGCTATCATTAGCTACAACGCTACAGTCACAATCTACGCGTTGGCTACGATGTAGCTCGTAGCTTATGACTTGGGCTACAGTCAGCTACGGTGTGGCTTGCAATGAGGCCGACTACGACGTAGCTATCCTAGACTTCGAACCAGCTACGCTGTAGCATGAAATTTTGTGATTAGTATCCAGTTTTGGGTTACACTGTGCACTTGTGGCACGTGCGGTTGAGAACACTATAGTTTTTCAAGTTGATTATAATTTATACATTTGCTAAAACGAACTTCATCGTTAAAAAAACAACCTGAGTGTGGTAGTGCCATCTGTCAGGTGGGTCATAAACTACAAGGTATTATATTTATGTATACCCTTCGTGGGGTTGTTTTCTTTGAAGGACGTTGATGCAAAACAAAAAGTCATTTTATGAGATGTTTTATGTTATTACTTTAATATAGTGAGTTACGTACTAAACTTAGAATTACCTCATTCATCTGGAAATACCCAAAAAGCTAAGAGATCTAAAAAGAGGGTTGCTATAAAATCTGTCTTTACCAATAAAAAATCGCATCTAATAGATTACATTTGTAGACATTTTTAACACTTTTATTTTGGTTGTATAGGAACCTGGCACAATATGATGATAGAGGTATATAGTTTAAGAATGTTAGTAAAATGATTAGATGTAAGCAGCTGGTGAGCAGAGATGTGTACACCTAGATCGTTGCATAGTTGATATGCGCACGCATATACGTGGTGGAGCGGGTGGCGGCGGGAGCGGTGCGGTGGCGCGCCCTGCCGCCGCGATCAATACCGCGCTGACGTCAGAGCACGGCGGCGCGCCATTGGCCCGCCCGGCATTATTAAATAAACCTCCGAGTGGAGTGGCGCGCCGAGCGTCGCGCCGCGGGCACAGCACCGCAGCACGCGGCGGGCCCGCGCACCGCTCGCGGCTCGCCGCCGCCCGCCATGGCCGACATGCCGGACCTCTCGCACCTCACGCCCGAGGAGCGCGCCATCATCGAAGGCGTCATGATGCGACAGCGCCAGGAGGAGCAGCGCGAGCACGAGATCATGAGGTGTGCCCACGTACCCCGCGCCCCGCGCCCCTCCCGTGTCGCCATCTACACAGTCGACGTATTGCACCACTGTTATTTGTGAAAGTGCTGTGATTCCATCCTTAACTGTACCATTCGGATGCTATTATTGATAGCCATTGCACATTGTTCGCTGCAAACTTTCATCCGCTATTGTGTTGTCAGATCCCATTCAGTACTACGTACAGCTATATACGAGTATCTATCTCGAGCGAGGACGAGTAGGTACATAAGTACGGTTCAGTATTGACGTAGATAAACAGCTTTACTAAGTGCTTAACTTTCTTTACAAGCATATTTTCCTAATAGTTTTTTGTCTTTACCGACAAATTTTCATGGGTGCTCCTAAGTAACAAATGCAGCAACGGGTTACAATAGAGAGTGTCGCATAAAATTTTATGCTGATTTTAATGACGCACCCCTATCAATTATGATACAATAATTAAATTACAAGCGTTTTCTTCACAGTAGGTAATATGTTTTCCTTCTGTGAGACTTTTCATTCCGGATTAAAATTAATCAATATCGAGTGAGACATTATATTGCACAACGGGGTATCTATTTTATTGAGTTAGCGCTTCAAACAAGTGTGCAAATTGAATTGCTCATAGTCGATATCCGAGGTATATCTGGAGTCGAACTTAGCACAGGGAGCATATTACTGCGTTTTATTTATCTGACCTACTTTTTGACCTACATTAGAGGTGGCTTTAATTTTGGATAGGATACTTCAGAGTCACACAATAGAATTGCGAGGAATATAACTGAATACGAATTGGAGTTTTCCAATACATCTACATCGGATTAAATGGATACCCATGGCTAGTTTCGGGGAGATTACTTTTGTAGGTGCTGTTTAAAAAGTTTAAAGTTACAATTTTAAAGCTTTATTGATTTTTAGAAAGTAGATAAGCCCCAACTATGCCAACTATAAATATATATTTTAAATAGTTTTTTCTCACAACTTGAAATCAAACACTCGCTTTGTCATTATTTCTCAAAATATGTGTTAACAATGCGCGAAGATTTCTTATTTCGCTACACACAAGTCGGATCGTCAACTGGGTAACCAGTTGTTGTTTATAGTGGTTGCATTTCAATTTGCACAATGAGATTACACAAAAAAAATATTTTTTCCTTTAAGTCATCATCTGCCTTCTTTCCCAACTATGGTTGAGAAAGAAGTCATCATCATATTGGGGTCGGCTTCCAGTCTAACCGGATGCAGCTGAGAACCAGTGTTTTACATGGAGCGACTACCTGTCTGACCTCCACCACCCAGTTACCCGGGCAGCCTGATACCCATTGGTAAGGTTGTCAGGCTGTCTGGCTTCTACCCGTAACGACTGGCAAACATGGTCAAATGACAGCCAGGACCCACTAGTTTATCGTGCCTTCCGATGCACGGAAGAACTCGTTATGACGAGATGGTCACCCATCCACGGACCGACCGCGCCAAGCGTTGCTTAACTTTATGATCAACCGATCCGCGCGGCTTTGACTTAGCCACGAGCTCTTTCTTCCATTAACAAACGTTAACTAGCCAATCGTTTGACTGTAGAGTTTGTTTTTTTTTAGTTTTGATGGTCGATGCAACGAGATCGATATCTTAATACGGTCGAAATACAAGCCATGTGCATAAAATTTCAAATCTGATACTGAAAGTGCGACTATAGTGAAATTAATAGATCTTAATTAGTTAAGTTGTTCATTGTCAAAACCTAAGCATATTATATACATGTACAAGTGTTAATTTACCGCAGACGTAAGCAAGATGAAGTCACAGTGTTGGAGCAGACGATCCGGACTCGCAATGAGATGCACCGTGCTGCCGGCGTAGAGCTCGCAGCCACCTGCCACATCTGCCTCAAGACTAAGTTCGCGGACGGCGTCGGCCACTCGTGCCACTACTGCCGAGTGAGGTGCTGCGCTCGATGCGGTGGCAAAGTCACTCTCCGTTCTAACAAGGTTAAACATATATATTTTTCTAATAATATTACTGCAACTGTGCAATCATGCCTGATTTTAAAGAATATTTTTATAATAAGTGTTGTTGTTACAGGTTATTTGGGTATGTATACTGTGCCGTAAGAAACAGGAGTTATTATCAAAAACCGGACAATGGATCCACAAAAGTGCTGGCCAGGATTCAATGTTATGGCGCATGGAAAATGATCTGAGAGGTCTACCACCACAACCAGACGGATCATTTGATAAAAGACCAAAACTAGAACGGGCACACAGCGCCGCAGAGAAAGAAAATCTACCACTTCAGAGATCTGGCAGCGCTCTCCGCCGTCAATATAGTCAACAAGAGCAAAGGTGTTACGGTGAACTTGAAGGATTGGCTAGAACTCATCCGCATCTAGTACACCCGAGACAAAAGGCTGCATACGGGGTGGTCGAGACGGGGGTAACTCCCTCCACCCAGTTGTTGCCGCTCACGCCAGCGTCACACCCCCTCCTCCCGCCTCGGTCTTCCTCTTCAGATGACGAAGTTCCCGAGTGTGTTTCCGATGAAAACGACGAGTATCGTGATCGCGGTAAGTATGCACGCTGACCCGACATCCATCACCCAATCCTGTCACTTGTAACACTACAAGATCCCTTCCATCCAAGCTAATTTTGTTTATCAACCCTACACACAACACAACACCACAAATACATTAATTAGGTATACTTTAGCCGTATACATAACGTTTTTCATGTTCATCTCTGGCATTACGCAATGATAAAGTTAAGGTGTTCCGTGCGAGGTGTTCATTAATTTAAGTAGCCTCAGGTAATTGTGATTGTTAGTTATCTAAGTATTATTATATTTCACTGAAACTGATAGTGTTGAGCACCTAAACTTATCTGTATCCATAGATGTAATCCATCACGTTGATTCATGTAGTCAATTATATTCGTGTTCCATTGTAACATTTTAGAGCCCGAATATTATTACAAATCAAAACATAAACACTTTATTTGCTCAATCAGTCTTATTTTCAGAGAACTTCAAGTCTTAGGTTTCAAACCTGGCACACAGGAGAACAGTGTGGTGCTAGGTTTGGAGCTGTATTGTAATGTAATCGTTTGCCGCCACGTACGTTTTGCTTGTTAACTATGCCCATGTGCGCGCCCGGTAGCCACGCGAGACATACGGCGCTCTGGCGACGCGTGCCCTCACCACGCCATCCCCTGTTCGCAGGTACAAATAATGATAAGAGCAGTTCCGAGAGTTGCAGTAGCCAGCGTCAGACGATGTTAAACGACAAAATGAATAAATTCTTATCGGTGAGAGGGCGAGTTTTGTCGGGATCTTATCTACTTATGCGTTGTAATTATATTGCTGAAGTTTAGATGTGATGATCAGTATTACTGTTACGTATAACACTTCTTTCTCTGATGGACAAATTGTGATGACTGTTGGAAACGTCCTCTCTCTTCGAAGACACCCGTCTTCATAACTATTCTAAGAAGAGCATTCACTCATTTACCAGGATATAAATCCTTAAATTAAAAAAAAATGACAAATACATATCTGTATTGCTTGGAAACGCTAAACTAAAATTAGTGAATGTACTTCTTTTTAAAAGTTCTCTGTTGTTTGAACCAAAAATTTCAGTTCATTACCTTAATCTTATTTAATTTAATGATGACACATTTAATGATGGCTTTCGCACAAAATTTATGGTTCAAACAAACGCATGCTTGGGCGAAAAGAAGTGTACTTGTTCATATTTTTAATAAATCCGTTAGAATTGTTTGTGGTCGTGTACTTTATTTTATTGTTGCTGTTTTACTGTCTTACTCGAATAAGTTTAACACATTCTTTCCGCTTGTGCGTGATGATCACCGCTTTCAATTAATTTATTTTTAACTGAAATAAAAAAAACACGCCGATTTAGCTTATTGATTTAAATGAAATTCGATAAAATAAGTCTCATTACACATTCCGTGAACAATTAACAGATGGGAAGTAAAAAACTTTTACTAGTAGGTGTATCAAAACTTAGGTACCTACCGGGCGCGTACACGCGCGTGGGTCCATAACAAGAACGGACGCGGGCGATGTCAACATGCCTTTATAGGTAAACGTTGTTACTCATTCGATATCATTCTTAGGACAACTAGAGGCATGTGCTCCAGTTCGGCACCCGCACCTGCGTAGCGCCAACGTGGCCGCCAACAATTATTACAATTTGGTTAATCATTCGCCGGCCGATTACGAGGCAGAGGCGCGGGGTCCATTCGACGTGGCCAGGACCGGTCCGTCAGGTGGACGCAGTTTCGATTCTGTGACCGACTGTCGGTGGCGGGCCCGCGACGATGGCGAAGGTGCGTATTTACGCCCGTATGCACCAGAAGAGGGCCCGCGCCCAGATCGAGCTGTGTATAAGAGTGCCTATTTGTGGGAGGACTCCTCAGACAATAGACGGTTCACTGAGAGGAGAAAAAAGACCGTTCGCTTTGATGGGCACGAAGGCGCCGCGACGTTCCCGCGCGGGGGACGCGACTCGTCTGGCGTGCCACACGACTGGGCCGCGCTGCGCTGGGAGCCCGAGCGCCAGACCAGCCAGGACTCCGCCACTAAAGACTCGGGCATCGATACCTCTAGCACCTTCACCTCCAGTGAAGATTCGAACAGAGGCGATTGCCCTAAGGTACAGACCGTTTCACATTGTGTCGGTTAGTTGCTTCAAATTAGTTCTAATTTACCTATTAGTGCAGTTAACGGTTTAATTATGCATATCTTTTATAAAATTTAGGAAACATTTACTAACAATAGACTTTTTGTAATAGATAGAATGAAATATTTTATTTGAAAAAAAAATATCTTGATTGCGTTAGGCTTGATAACGATTCAGTAGTAATAAAATTATTCCACGATTTTTAAAGTATAGTTGAAACTGAAGTTAGGTCTATACAAATTTGTACATACAGGACACAGATGTTTATACATAAATTAAAACTTTTATCAATATACTTATTTTGTAGGATAATAAAGCGCGTGTAGACAATATTAATTTCGAAGGATATTATTGGCTGTAGCATGATTGCATTGGCGAGCATGCATTACATCCTATCTATGTTGAGTGTGCACTTTCTTGTAAATTACACGGTGTTAAAGCTTCGTGGAGTAGCTGTTACTGTGCTGTAATGTACCGTTTTAACATGTTTAAAAAAGTATTCATTGATTTATGCTCTTTAGTATCGTTAGTGAGACTGATAAAAAAGTTTAATTTCACTGGTATTGTGTACAGTTCCCGCAGAGCTGGCAGCTGTCGGTGGACGGCACTCGCATGATCGGTCACATGATGCTCCGGAAGAGCGTCGTGGAAGGGAGCTCACACTCCTCAGCGGCTATTCTCGGTCTGAAGGTGGTGGGAGGAAAACTCCTACCGGACGGCACGAGAGTCGCAGTGGTGGAAAAGGTCAAAAAAGGTTCCATTGCTGACTTAGAAGGACAGCTTCGAATAGGTGAGTGTATCTATTCGCGTAGTTTATAGTGTACCTGTACCTACTCATGTTTTAGACTACTTCAAATAAACTTGTTGACGCTGACAAGCAGTATGTAGTGACAATACTGAGTATGCACACAGGTGACGAAGTCCTGCAATGGAACGGCGTGCCGCTTCAAGGGCGGAGCGCTGACGAAGTGGCAGCGGTTGTAGCCGACAGTAAACATGATTTGCACGTGGAGCTGGTGGTGTCTCGACCGCTCATTGCCACACGCCCGCCCGCTGCGCCGTGGAGAACACACAAAGGTGAATTGAAATAACAATTGGAACAAGATCTCCTGGACGCATCATCATCTGTATGTCATTATATGAGCTTGTCAGAGCTGATGCATCTGTCTGCTTATTTAACCTTTACACAACCAACATTCATAAATGTCGCAACAGCTGTCCCATATCTCCAAAAATCAAAAATATTTACGATCTTAAATGGCGAATAATTTTTACCGACTTTTACTGTTCGGTTCTTTGACACCTATAAACAACAGCAATGAATGACTGGAGTCCAGACAAATTATAATAATGCAAAAGCATTTGTGTAGACAGATGCGCACTATTCTTCACCCTCATAACATAAAGTGAGGGAGATCAGGCGCAATACCGACATCAATCACACGTGACCCGGAAAAGACCTAGGCTATTTAGTGGGTTTACTAGACCAACGAGGCAGATCAAGCAATTTAACGATATATTGTAAAATATACCTCAATATCAAGCCAAACGGTTCCAGCTTTGCAAACGAATGTTTTGTAGCAAAAAAATATTTCCCTTTAAGAGTTAAGTTTGTTCTATGTATGCAGAAGTGTACACGGAAGTGATGGGGGGTTGCGAGAAACCTAGCGTCTTGGTGACGTCACCGGGCTCCCCCGACGTGCACTCGCGGCGTCGCCCCGCGCGATATAACCACCACAACGCTAACGTTGCCGGCCGGATTCAGGTTCGTGAATTCTGCTCATCATTTATTAATTTGAGTGTGTAAACTGGACTGTCTTAGACGTCAACATTTCATTTCAGTATTTTCAAAAATGTAAGAAAGTTTCTGTCCGACACCACCCGTAAATTCATGGATACTATGCACAAAAAGCGTTTTGTTTTCAAAGAAGTTCTATAAGTGAAACCAAACCACTGGTTTCAAAGATAACGGTATTTACACTAACAGCCTGTATATAATTGAAAACTATGTCAATTTAATAAAACCTCTCAACCAATATTATAAGAAGGATTTGTTTGTACCCAGGATCGTAAATTATTGTACTGATTTGAAAAATGTTTAATTGTTGGGAAGCTACACTACTAGTCGCGGGTGACATAGGCTTATTTTATCTGGATACGGTAAGAAGTTCCCCGGGGATGTGTGTGAAACCGCGAGAAACAGCTCGGCTGTCCCATTTCAAAACCTAGTAAGGGACATTTTTTACAAAAATCGTTTTATTG